>CM030842.1:13162866-13590366 GCA_018105865.1 Metaphire vulgaris | reverse complement strand
AAATGGTGATGTAATTCAGAATGGTGATAAATGGAGGTCTTAATTTTTAAAAACATTTTGAATCTTGGTTGTAACTGAAGTTTGAAGGTTACCATCAAAACAGTAATGAGTTAAAAATGTGAATTAAAAATGTCAGTCAAGGTCTTGATATAAAAAAACAAACAGTTTGAACTTTGAATTACAATCTAAAGACAGCCATGTTCCTATTGCTACTAAGCTAGGGATGTGAAGTCTGGACACTGAACTCGGCCACCAAAAGCAAGATACAAGCAGCAGAGATGAGAGTCTTAATGCTTATTACAGGATTCACATTAACCCCTTAACTGGGGATCCCGGATATATCCGTCCATTTTACATTGAGTTACAGTTAAATACACTGTTAAGGGGTTAAGAGATGGGAAGAAACATGTCATGATCAGAGAAGAGCTAGGTATAAAAAGTGACGTACAACATATAGAGAAGAGCCAACTGAGATGATATGGTCACGTAGTGAGGATGGGAAAAGAGAGAATGCCATTACAGATGCTGCTCTGACACCCAGTGACTACCAGACCAAAAAGACGGCCAAGAAAATGATGGATGGATGGATAACATCTGGAAGTGTTAGAGTCCAAAGGAACATCATTGATGGAAGTGAAAGAAACAAAGATAAAGAATGGAAAGGCTACTTTGCAGGCATACCACAAGTCTAACTGCATTGGGTTACAAGGTACAAGGTTTACGAAAGACGTTCAAGGTCACCTTTAAGGCAGTAAGGAATTAAAAATGTCCGTATAAAAATTATATGCTATTTCGCGTCAAAACTCCACAACTGTGCGATTACCAAATGTTGACCTTTCTAGCACGCCAGCGTCGAACCGTCGAACTGAACCGGCGTCAAATAGTACGTGGCCGAAAACTCTCAGCGTCGAATTGTTTGCATCAAAGTGTACGTGTTGAAGCCAGGGGTGTAGCAATGGGGGGGATATATCGGTATATATATATACCCCAAAAATCAGTCTATCTTAAAGTTTTTTTATGTGATTTATATGTGGTTATATGTGGTTATATGGTTTATAGTTAAGGTTTATGCCCCCCCAATATTTATACCCTCCCAAATCAAATTCCTGGCTACGCCTTTCGTTGAATCAATGTGGACCCACTAGACAGAGTAGCAGTGGCAGCAGTTGATGGTAATGTTGTTGATTTGGGAATCTAGAGTCTGTTGTTCCTGGTCCGCCTCAGTCGTTGACGGTGTTTTCTTCACGGTCTGATTCGATCGATGTCCAGTGGACTGGACCCGCCAAGAGGAATGTGCTCGTGCGCGGATATGTTCTCAGGTACGGTGCTGCTTCCAAGGCTGCGTCAGAGCTAGAGCGGGTTGACATCAGCGCTCTTGACAGGCAGTACACCATTGGAGGACTTGGTGAGAAATATAAAATGTTACAGCTGAACTGGATTGCATGCAGATTTTATAGTCACATTTCGATGGAAAAGTAGTGAAATCGCGTTTTTCTTATTCAAAACTTTAAACCTCATCTTCACTTTTGCTATTTCGTGCACTGCCCATGGAACTCTGATTTATCGTCTCAACCATATCAAAATACCTCAGGTCACTGCAACCAAACTCTTCTTCTATGCCCTCTTTACCCTTTGTAACCTACCTATAATTTCAAAATTCTTTTTTCCCCGTAGGACTTATGTTAAATTGATTTATTGCGAGATTGTGGAATTATATTACTTAATATCATCATCATCGTCATCGTCATTGCCATCATCGTCACCATCACCATCAATGCCTTCATCACAGTTTTGTCCCAATCTTTTCTGTTCGCAGCCATATGACATAGTTCTTGCAGACATTTTCCACACCAATTGCCAATGTCATCACACCATTCCCTGTGTGGCCTTCCATTCTTATTTGGAACCATCCATTATTCCCAGCATTATAGTCTTGATTATTATACACACACACACACACACACACACATATATATATATATATATAGTGATAATTTATGCACGGTTTGTTTAAGCGGAGTCAGTTATTATATCAGGAATTGGCATTTGTGCCCAGAAATTGTCAACTGTCATGACTTAGGTTAGGTTTAACATCAGATAGGCCTCTAGAAAGTCATTTTCAAAAGTGTACCTGCTGAACTGCTGGATGCAAATTTGAATAGGATAATTGATAATGTCTGTTGGTCTTTTAAACAGCAGTAAAATTCTGAGTGTATATATTTTTTTTATTTTGCAGTTGACTCATGTCTCTGATTCTGCATTTTTTGTTCATAAAGTAATGTAACTCTTTGCTCATCATTAATATGCCGGTACTGTGTACCAGCATATTATTATTATTATTATTATTATTATTATTATTATTATTATTATTATTATTATTATTATTATTATTATTATTATTATTATTATTGTTGTTGTTGTTGTTGATGTTGTTGCTGCTGCTGCTGCTGCTACTACTACTACTACTACTACTATTACTATTATTATTATTATTATTATTATTATTATTATTATTATTATTATTATTATTAAATGTCAGGACAACCTTTATGATGTGGTGGGCATGACAGAGGTGAAAGTCTAAAGCACTTTAACAAATGTCACTTGTATGAGTTGTTGAGCAAGTTAGTCTTTAGCTTCTTTTCTGGAATACTTAGAACTAAATCCTCATTTGATTTAATAATAATAATAATAATAATAATAATAATAATAATAATAATAATAATAATAATAATAATAATAATAACAATAACAATAATAATAACAATAATAATAACAATAATAATAATAACAATAATAATAATAATAACAATAAAAAGTAACTGGACTTAGGTGGTTTAGTATTTCTCTTGTGTTGAAAACCACTGCCACTCATACATCCCTCTATTCCAATGTCCCTTCATCCACTGCAGCTGTTATCTTTGATTCTACAAAAAAACAAAAGCCATTCACAGTATACAACAACAAATAGCACACATATTCAATTTCAGTTCTTCACAATTTTTTAAAAGTGTAAATCATACTGACACAAAAAGCCTAATCTAATATCCCATTGTGCTTAAGTTCCTTTTACAATACTTTGACTGCCATTGTCGGTGTGCCTTTCCTTTCTCGACTTAACCTATGGAATTCTCTCCCAGCTTCTGGGCAATCTGCTGATTGTCTCTTCTGATCTAGTCTTGAATGCCATGTGTTTTCCATTCCAATGCATACTGTCTGTAACCGCATACTCTTCCTAACTGGGAGCAGACGTTATTAAACTGCCTGTCTGTACTTTGATCTTGCGCTGCCAAGCATTTGATTTTTTCTCGTGACGTCACTTGCAAGTAGCCGAGAATTGCCGCAGAACACAGCAGAGAACGTCGATGAGCCAGTTATTATTACGTCTGCTCAGTGCTCGCTTAACCCTTTCACTGCGAGTGACGGGTCAGGCTCGTCATGGAAACCGCTGCTCTGGCAGCGTGCATGACGACTAAGACTCGTCATTTATACATATGGTCTCGTTGGTTTCCGCGTATCACAATTAAACTGTGCTGTGTATGAGAATTGAAAGTAACATAGTAACATTCACGAAATGGCATCACAGGCGATTAGTTGCATGATATTTAGAGAAGGGAACCTCAAAGATGACATGATTCCTATTATACAGTGGAAGAAGCAGGCTTACATATCTAGTGAACCTGTTGGTTTAGCTTGCAATATATAGAATATATTGAAGCAGTATACAATAGTTTATTCAAAAAATGCAGTAATTGAAGCAAACACAAAGTTTCATGTATTGCATTATATGTAGCTAAAATGTGGCCTATTCCCAACTAGCACTGAATAGTAAGCTACTTTTTCTAATCTTGGCCTCTCCTGGTGCTATATAAATTTATTCTATCCTATCCCAAAACTCATTTGTTCCGTGAAAATTTGATTGCCTTCTGTATATATACAGCAGCACTGCATATGTGTACTGCAGGCCGTGTATATGTGTACAGAAGCGCCTCGTTACTGTAGGCCTACTTCATGGTAAATGTAGTAGGACACGTACGGGTATAAAACGCTGTCGCAGCAAAAGGGTTAATTGTTGAAACTTTTGCGTTATTGTTTGATATTGTTTTAGACGCCTCGAGTGATTACATCGTCAACCTCAAAGCATTTAATGACATTGGAGAGAGTGCGTCTGTTGCAAAAACAGCCAGAACAAAGACAGCATCCGTTACGCCAGGAACGGGTAATCTATTAACACTATCCATTCTGTCTACAAAAGACTTGTGTTTATATATGCAATGCAGATATGTACTTTTCTGCTGCTGGTTTGAAATAGGACTGCAATATGAAAAATTATAAGATGGAATTTTGCATGATATGGATTAAGCTTTAATATAAGCCTCTAAACTTCTGCCTGTCTGACAATAGCACCTTGCATGTAGCTATTTCAAGAGAGACTACCCAGTAGTAGGCACATAGGAATAAGCAGCTACTACGATAATACTTTCCAAAGCGTTACATAAATTCACGAGATTTTACTTATTTACTTAAACAGTGTTTTGTTTAATTTTTTTTCACTATGTGCAAACAATATGTAGTGTCAATATTATTCATGGAACTAGCATATGTATGCATTGAATGTTTGTGAATATGTAAATTGAAAATGTGATTCCAGTTGTTTGCCTGTTTCAAAATAATATTTTAAGGTGCTTGATTATCTTGCTTATGGAATGTAAGTATATGTTAACCCCTTAACTGGGGATCCCGGATATAACCATCCATTTTACATTGAGTTACAGTTAAATACACGGTTAAGGGGTTTAGATTTCCAATGCAGTGGACTTCCTTATTTTATAAGGCGGTCATTGTCATTAATGAGTTATTTTTAAAAATAATTATTATTTTAATAATAATAATAATAATAATAATAATAATAATAATAATTATTATTATTATGCACTTCTATGGCACAATTTTTAATACCCAAAAGGTATCATTGCCTTTTGTTCTGGACTCAGACAGACCTAGCCCCACACAACTTATGGCCTTGCTACGGCGTGGAAGTGGGTGCAGGACAGACAGTTATGGCACAGGACTCTGGAAACAGCAATGCTCCACTAGTGGGCATGCTAAGAAGAAGAAGAAGAAGAAGAAGAAGAAGAAGAAGAAGAAGAATAAGAAGATGAGGAAGAAGAAGAAGATGAGGAAAAAGAAGAAGAAGATGAGGAGGAAGAAGATGAGGAGGAAGAAGAAGAAGAAGAAGAAGATGAGGAAAAAGAAGACGAAGAAGAAGAAGAAGGAGAAGAAGAAGAAGAAGAAGAGGAAGATGAGGAGAAAGAAGAAGAAGAGTAAGATGAGGAGGAAGAAGAAGAAGAAGAGGAAGATGAGGAGAAAGAAGATGAGGAGGAAGAAGAAGAAGAGGAAGAAAAAAAAGAAGAAGAAGAAGAAGAAGAAGAAGAAGAAGAAGAAGAAGAAGAAGAAGAAGAAGAAGAAAAGGTATAATGTGATGGTACTCTAGATCCATCTGCAAAGGACCAGGTCAATCGAGAGAAGAAAATAACTTATTATTTTGGTAATTTTAGGTTATCAGGTCCCGCAGAGATTGGATACGATGCGTGTTCGTTCTCTTCCTGATTCTATCGAAGTCAGTTGGACTCCAAGAGTTGATCAGGTCACTGCCGTTGGTTATGCTCTTCGATACGGCCGCAGCAGCGAATCGGACATGAGACTGGTTCGTCTTGATGGCAGTCAAAGATTTTATGCCATCAAGGATCTCGGTGAATGTCGTTCGTCTTTGTTTTGATCATTGGCCATCGCTGTAATCTAGATGCTACGTGTTGTCTAGCAGGTTCATTGCTGTTGCTGCTAAACTTCTTTGCAATGTATTTTGTTTGTTTGCTTGCGTAGAATGTGAGTGCTGAAATTTTGGTTTGATTTCACTTTGTCTCGTAATCCTGTGCAGTTGAGGCATATGTTGAGCAAACTTTGAGAAATCCATAGAGAATGGCTTGCAAATTTACGTTGCATTTATATAGCACTGTCATAATAATGAACTTGTCATCTGTATAAAGTGCTATGCAGACCATATTAATGTCCATTCCATGATGGTGAACATGTGAGTGCCTAGGAATCAAAACCTCAGCTTAATGCCTCATCAAAGAAGGATTTAATATGCATAAAATAAAATATATTTAGTATTAAGATGATATTAGAGCTGCTGTGAAATGAGAAAATAGGTTTTAAAAGCATGGGCATAATAGATAAGTAAGTAACACCAGCAACTTACCATATTGTAGTGCAGTCTTTAAAACTGGGCTGATAATCTAAAATTATATGCAGCCTCGAGCATGCGAAATAACCAAAAATCTTTTACCTTTGCTAGAGACTTGTAAATGTGAAATTATAAGGCTCTTTTTGATGGTAACTTATTTACTCATCAAAAGGAACAACGTTAGACAACGCTCGGTGAAGAATTCCTACTTTTCAAAATAAGGACCACCATAGCGCATATAGTTATAGTGCCTCGTGTGGCCACATCGCCCATCTTGACATGTCATCTGGTCATTGTCCCGATCCTTCCTGGAGACCCTCTCATGGTCGCCCAAGGATCCGATGGATCGATCAACTCCACCGGGACAGCAACAACACTCCTCCTACCATGCTGTGACGTCATGCCATTCTTTGTGGCCATGGTTCTGAGGCAATGCAACGGCCCTCCGTTGGCTACGCAAGAAGAAGAAGAGGAAGATGATGATGCTGATGATGATGCTGCTGCTGCTGCTGCTGCTGATGATGATGATGGCTTATAGATAATCATTTGTAACTGCTATATAGATATTGAAACAATTAAGAGCAAAATGTTTAGATTCCGTTATTACCAGTAATGCTTTTGTTTACCTTCTATAATTTATTCATTTGGGTTTTGACAGATTTTTGTCTAGACTCCAATTGTTCAGCGAAAAACGTTTCTTCTGCATTGTGTTATTTTGAAGCTGAAATCTGTTTTCATTTGCAGACTCTTCCTCTGAATATCGAGTCAGTTTGAAGGCATTTAATGACTACGGAGAAAGTGAAGATAGTCAGCAGAGGGTGACAACTCAAGAAGAAGCTGGTGAGTAGTGACTGTGAAGATAAAGTCTTGCAAAGCTCTTCTGCTGAAAGTGGGTACATATAAGAAAATTTATGATAATTAATCTGAACCAATCCCCAGTGGTTTACTATTATTGTCCACAGGTTAGCCCCTTTACTGGCCAAACCGAGCCCCACTTGGGCTGTGTTATATTTCATGAGCCGCTCATCCCAAGTCCCACTCAGACTACTTTGGAAGCCTGCTGCTAGCCGGGCTGGCATGGTGACGCCTGTAAAAATTTTAACGGACCGTAAAGGGGTTAAACGACTTTTTTATTTGACAAAGAAGTATGTTATGAGTTTGAAGTGTTACTGAAAATTTTTTTAATAATAACGTTATGTGTATGTAGTGTTTACATTCCATTATTTTACAGAGATATTTATCTTTGTATTAAAATCTTCTGTAGAGGGATGGATTTGTTTGCAATGATATTGTTAACCATCATTTGACATTGGTATTGTTTAGCGATCAGGATGACTGCTCGTGATTTGAAGGTCTCTTCTGTTCAGGGAAGACCATCTTGGGCAAATGTACGATGGAATCCTCCCACACGGCCGAACGGTCAGACCACGGGTAAGTAAACTAAGTGAAGTGTAAATCATAGAGTGTTTGAGCGAGCGCGTACTCTCTTAACAAGCGGTACTGGTGAATAGATCGCACTGAATCAATCTGATTATGTTTACGAGCTCATTACTAAGCTATAGATTGTTTGAAATTTGTTGGCTTTTTTAGGTTATTCGTTATTGTATTCTCGAGATCCGTCTCTTGCGGATATTCAGTGGTACGCGATCCCTAAAGGCCCGGATGAAAGGAACATCAACGTTGTGGACTTGGTGCCCAATTCTAAGTACTACTTCCGTGTTCTTGCACGCGCAAGTTCTGGAACAGAGACTTTGTCGCCCACTGTGGTGTTTCAAACTGCCAGCGGTGTGTTTTGCTGGGCACTATATGTATAGCTGAAAATAACAACAACAATAATAGTAATAATCATAATAGTTATATACTTCTATGGCGCCAGTTCTAACACTCAAAAGATATAAATCGATGGTACTGTGAGGGAAACACAGTATGCTGGACATTATAATGAGAGGATCGTACCATCAGCACCAGCGCTAAATGTCTTAAAAGGGAAATGTGAAGGAACAGGAACGAAAGAAGAACCTCAAAGAACGTGGTTGGAGGACATAAAAAAATTGGACTGGCATCGAAAATTATGGGAAAATGAAAAGAACGGCTGAAGACCGAGATAAATGGCAACAAATTGTGACTGCTGATCTTCAACTCGAAGATGGCACACCAGGAGGATGATGATGATGATGATGATGATGATGATTATGATTATGATCATGATGATGATGACAGTGATGACGACGGCGATGTTGGTATTTTAAATCCTTGCTGCAGAAGACCAGGTCAATTCCAGAGATCTGTCAGAGTGGCGAAGCAGCAAGACAACTGTGACAGAAATATAAGAGAAACCAAAAGAAACGTGATTTAAGTCTGAATTAGAAAATACTCGGTTCATCTGATGATCTATAAGAGACAGGAAGAGAGTTTGACAGCAGAAATTGAACTCTTACTGTCGACCAAATTATGCTTTGGTGCATATTGGTTAATTTCATAGACCAGTTTAAACGAATGAAGGCTGACCAATCTATGTCTAATATAAATGTATTTCCTCTGTGTGTGTGTGTGTGTGTGTGTGTGTGTGTTTCATCTAAGTCTACAATAAGCTTGCTTTAAAGTATTACTTTTGTTAGTGACTTCAGCTTCACTGATTGGTTTCTTGCCATAGTTGATTTGCCTAATCAATACTTGTGCCATCTTATTGCATTTAGATGACAGAGAAATTTGCGGTTAGACTGAGAAAGTTGTATTTGCAGGTGGTGGTAGTGGTGGTGGTGGTGGTGGTACAACTGACCCTGGAAGAGGAACCGTACCTTCAGGATCTGAAAGTACGAATACGGAGTTCTTTATAAAGAAATTCTTCGGCTGGTGCCTTGATTGAACTTTTATGTTTCCAACCGCTATCTGTTAGGCGTGGCTTACCAAGATAAACCGATGTAGACTGCACACTCATTTGCATTCATGCTTTTCTGCTTCTGATATGCAAAAGAGTTTGAATTTTGAATATTCATATTGCAGCAACGTCCATAGGTCGGCTTAGATCCTCGCGATTGCGCGGTCTTAGCGATTCAGTGGAGGTTGCGTGGACTCCGCCAGCAGACAACAGAGCTGTTGTGAGGAGCTACGTTATTCGCTATGGCTTTGGTTCTGCGTTGACAGAAGTTCCGCTGGACGACAGACAGCGGTTTCACGTCCTAAGAAATCTTCGTATGTATCATTGATCATCGATATCAGCTTAATAAAACTGTTGATCGTACCGTGATATTCAAACTCGACTTGACTAATGCAGTGTGACTTGCGTTTTTAGTGCATTTTGGCAGTTGAACTGTTATGAAAATTTTCACTAGTGTTTATATATAATGTAATGTCTTCACTGCGGTTTCTTTTGCATGTTAACGGCACTGACGGTACAGTATTTTAAATATGTTTATTAATTTGAAAGTATTCCTAGAAATGACATCCTGTTCTAAAGGTCTAATGAAACTTTCAAGAGGTTTTGTCATTAACTGTCCTGGCCAGGATTACCTCTCCCGAGACGTTTTCGAAAGACCTAAAAACGTACTTGTTTACAAGATCGTATGGCATTACGTACTGTTGACTGTACAGCGCTTTTGGCTTTGGCTTATGGCTATGTTACTGCGCTTCATAAATTGTCGATGATAATAATAATAATAATAACTAATATAATAAATATATATAATGCTATATGATATTTTGGCTAATGAGGGCCATATTGTTATGCTATAAGATAGGTAGCATGATAGTATTGATTTTAGTTTGTTTGCAAGTCCTGTTGATTTTACAGAGCCGTCACGTGAATATCAGATTAAATTGAAGGCATTGACTAACCTTGGTGAAACTGAAGAAATGCATCAGGCTGTTCAAACGGAAGTGGCATCTGGTGAGAAATTACTTTTTTTGTTCGGCTCGTTTTTGAGGTTTTACTATGATTCAGATGGAGAGGAAGTTTAAAGAAGTTTAAAAATACAAATGTGTTAAAATTTTAATTTTTGTCATTGAGTTTTGCAGAAAAAGTTCGTTATAAACGTTTTGTCATGCCCCATGATTTGAAGTCATTATCGACTTTGTTTCTCGTGTACAGTCAAATTTCCTTATAATGGACTCGGTTATAACATATACTCGCTTATAAAGTACTGAAATGTATGGTCCCATGCGATGATTGTTTTGTTGATTGTTTTTAAATACTTTCATAATAGCCATTTCATAAACAATTTTTAAACAATTTCATAATAGCCATTTTATAATGCCAACAGCCATTTCATAATGCCAACTGAAAACTGCACTCTGCAGTTTGGCCTACACTGTTTAGGTCATGTGACTCACCCCGCACTTATGATTCTTCACTTGTGAATGACTTAATGTGCGTTAACAACCATGTAATAATAATAATAATAATAATAATAATAATAATAATGTGATGCTCTACCGTATTGGATAGTATTGGATATAACGTACCTCGGATATAACATACTAAATATTACAGACCCGTTAAGTGCATTTTAACGAAGTTCTACTGTATGTGAAGTAGGGCGTTTAGTTCTGAAGTGATTACATTTTGCATTGCAGCATCACAGTCGGCAGCTTCTGATGTGAGAGTTGTTACAGTTAGTGGAAAATCCAGTTGGGCTGACATCAGTTGGCAGATTCCGCGAAGAATAAGTGGCTCCATTGCTGGTGAATCTCACGGATCTATAAATCAACTAACATTTTTCACTGAATATAAATAATGATAATAATAATAATAATAATAATAATAATAATAATAATAATAATAATAATAATAATAATGAGAAACAATGATGAGAAAAGATGTCAAATTGTTGTGATAATTCAGCCAGTGATGTAATGATTGTGCAGAAAAATAATAATGATGATAATAATAGTAGTAATAAATGATGATGATGATGATGATGACAGTGATGATGACAATGATGACGATGATGATAATGTGATTTAAAGTGATTTAGGAGTCTAAGTTAGCCTGTGTGAAAACCACAGTAGTAAATCTCTGCATGTCAAAAAAATGGAACTGTGTTTACCGGTGTTTTCTGTCACATTTTCTGACGAGAAAAGTACCTTAAACTGTGGTCTGAAGATCCATCTCTTCCCATTTGCTTTGCTGTTTTCCACTCCGGTTGATCTCTGAAATCAATGTGTTATTTTGTGGATGGAATTGGAATACCATCTGTTGATGCTTTGTGTATTAAGAATTATGTACCCTGTGCCTTTGTAGGTTATACGGTGCTGTACACGACGGATCCTTCTCTCGCAGACAGCGAGTGGCACTCCGCTGCCGTGGCATCAAACGCGCAGAGCGTCAGAGTAACTGATTTAGAACCAAATTCAAAGTACTATTTCAGAGTGCGTACTCAAACCAGTCAGGGACTCCAGACCTTATCGCCGACTGCAACCTTTGAGACTGGTTCATATTTCTTTCTTTATTTTAGGATTTCTTTAAATTAATTTATTAGTTGCCATCTGACTTATGCGAGCCTCTGGTTTATTATTACTGATAAAGATTTAGTATTTAGCATAATTTTCAGCTATAAACATAAGGCAGTGGTGCTGTTTTCAAGCCTAATTTCTTCAGCTCCAGAGTTATCTTGCTATTCGCAAATAGTGATTTCTATTAGGGAATCCAATGTTGAAATTAAGATGCAAGAGAGTAACAATCAAAACAGATAAGTCTGATTCACTTTGCCTCTTACACCTTGACAGTGCAGTTATATCGTGACATTTGACGTACTCTTTGCTAATGGCTAATGTTTGTGAAATATTGCACTTGAAACCAAACTGACATTATAAAACTAAACCAATGGTTCTATTTAATTATAATCAATTTAATGATTAATTAAGACAGTAAAATTCATGATTAATCTGACTGGGACGTTTGCTGATTAGGTGCAGAAGTTGCTTCTTCGGGACGGGTGAAATCGTGGCGGGTTCGCGGTTTCAGCAAAGCCATCGAAGTTGGTTGGAGTCCTCCCGTCCATGAACCAGATTCCGTGGAGCGCTACGTGCTTCGCTGTAGTTCGGAAAGTTCCGGTGTAAAGCATGTTGTTCTTGATTCAAAGAAGCGATTCCACTCCATAAAAGATTTAAGTAAGAGCCTTGCTTGGCTGCTTTGGATCCTGTCATCTCTATCACAGCTTCAAAATGCACATTGACACATATGCACACACACGCACATGCACACACACACACACACACACATAGTACCAGTAATGGGTTTGTGTTTGCTTGCATTTGTGTGTATTTGTATATTTCTTGCATGCTATGTAAATCTGGGCATTAGAAAGAGACCTGTTACTCTTTGCAGTGTGTTGCAAGGTAGTTGTAGTGGATTCATTATTCAGAAATAGGTGACATGAAGTCAGATCTGATGTAATGTGTATGAGTTTGGACCATATGTGTTGCTGCTGTGCAGAAGGTGAAATGGCATCGAAAGTGAACTGTTTGGGTATTCTATTCCTCTCTTCCTCTCTTGCTCTCCTGCTATTTTTTCCTTCTTTTACTTTTCTCCCTTTCTTTCTTCATTTTCTCTTCTTCACTCATGTACTCATTCTCTTAAGTATCATTTCCACTGTTTGATTCAACATTGCATATGAAGGCAGTCACAGACTCAGTACAATTAGTGTGTAGTTCACTCACAGTAACTGCTCATTATGTGCAAATGCATCATGAACAAGAAAGGCATTTTTGTTTGTTTGTCGCACAGAGTTTGCAAATGGAGAATTTTTTGTTGGATGTAGTTCTTTGTATATGATTAAACAGATTGCAAATAAAGGTTTTTAAAAAAGTCTTTAGTCATAAGACACTTCTGTAGTGGCACAGAAAGCATACGAACACACGCAGAATGATGTCAAGTAGTGTAGTTAAATACTGCAGTATAGCAATCATTAGCAAATGGGGATTTTTTAGCATGGCCCATTGTGCAATCCAGTTCAGTGATGAACTTCTATAGCGCCATTTCATAATGCTCAGGAGCATCAACCAATTGCATGCTAATTTTAGACTGTATAAGTCTATTCCAGATGCTCAGACCAGAGCATTTGGCAGTATGAACCGTTTCCAGAGCATTCTGCACTATTCCCAATAATTAGTTATACTTGTACTTAACGCTGATGAAGGAAATATGGGCTATCTTTACTGTTGTTGACATAAATTTAATATTACTGAATCTGTTATTGGCTTATTGTTTGGCCTACGTAATTGCTTTGTTTTTCTGGTTGAAAATTAAGATCCGTCATCTCAATACACAATTAGTCTGAAAGCATTGCAAGAAGGTGATTCAACTTCGTCCAGTGAATTTGATGAAAGTGGAGGAATGGTAAAGGTGATGAACACACTAGGACAACAAGGTACTCTCATCACATTTTAAAAAACATTAGTGATGATAAATAGGCTATTGTCTTATTATGACCTTTCACAAAGGTCAAATTGTTGACTAGGAGTGTCTATGAAAGTGAGGCTAGTTGACATAAGCACCCACCTAAAGGATCAATTTCATCATTGCCATCATTGCCATGGTTGTTGTCATTATCATCGGCATCATTGTTTTTGTCGCCATCATCATCATAACTATTGTCATTTATTTTTGACATTGGTATTTGCTGCTGTTTGGATATTCTACTTTTCTTGTCTCTGTCCAATGCAAGATAGCTCAGCTTTTGATGGCTGGCGAATCATCACTCAATGATGCATTTAATCGACTTTTCATATGTTAGCTTTTCAGATTTGTTGACTGTTATGCAATGCCAATGGCACAATCATTTTGTTTAAAAGTGCTTTTGGAGAATATATTTGCGTAGTTCTTAACCGGGGGGTACTAGCACCCCTTGGGGTACTTGAAGGACGTTGTGGGGGTATACAGAATGATCCGGAGATTGTCATTGTTATTGTTCATGACAATTTATATAGCGCCGTAACATAGCAAGGGCCAAAGTCAAGGGTGCTTTACAAGGAATGTGGAAACAAGATATTAAATAAACACGTCTTTAGTTTGCTCGAAATAATAATAATGTCTGTCATGAAACTTTTACTGCAATTTACTGTTAATACACTATACAAATACTGTAGAAATGTTTGTACTAAATTAGAAATTCTAAAGAAAAATCCCATTTTCCGGCATGTGCATGATCTGTGACAATTGTTTGCTGCGGTTTATAATTTCTTTCAAAATATTGCAGAGCATAAATTTTGTCCTGGGATAAGGTATGCTGGAAAGGGGTGTGGGTGGGGGGGGGGGCATGGGTGGTTACTTCACTTTCTTATACTTGTTTCAGGGGTAAATACCGGTAATCATAAAAAGGTTAAGAACCACTGAGTTAGCTAATTGATTGAATGCGTATGCTTTATGACGAAAGTATTTCTGCATTTGTTTCTTTATGTTTTGTCACATCTGCTGTGAGTTGTTAGAAGTGCAGCAAAAATGTTCTGGTTTCTCTGTTGTTTTAGATCATATGTTCCTAATATGTGTATGCATTATATGAACATATATTATGGTAACTTATAAATTGATATTTGCAGTGCAGTCAGTACCAGAGTTATACTAATACTGAGACCATGACCTAGATTGAAGCCAGAATATGGCTGTGCTGAATGACAAAAAGACATGAGTTGAGAATTGGAACCAAAACAAAATAACACAAATAAGAAGCTTAACATTGCAGTTGGAGAATATAAAAAATTTGGAATATATTTTTAAAATGAATTCTCTGATTGAAGATGATTCTTATAACACTGAGTGTATTTATCAGTCTGGTTACGTTTCTTATGAATTAACAAATTCAGCAGTTGTTTCTTTGCATTTTTGCCCTGATGTGGTGGACTTGGTGATCCCATTGAAAAATTTACTTAGCTTTATTAGCAGTTATGGGCTGGTCCACGTTAAAGCTTTTTCAACAGTTCAGAGGTTACGGGGCTGGTCCACGTAAAAATTTTTTCAACAGTAGCTGTAAATAGTCAAACTTTGCAGACTTAATTGCCGTCAGCTCTTGAGGCATATTTAATTAATTAAGATGTATTATGAAGTGTGTACATTGCAAGCAGGATCATGATCGAAGATAATGGCACAGCTTTGATGATAAGCATTAATTAATAATTAGGCACATTGAATTCACACTCCTCCTCCTCCTCTTCTTCCTCCTCCTCCTCCTCTTCCTCCTCCTCCTCTTACTACTCCTCCTCCTCCTCCTCCTCCTCCTCCTCCTCCTCCTACTACTACTACTACTACTACTACTATAGCATGATTTAAAGTTAGGAGGAATTAGTGGCTTAGGAGGAATTACTGCCTGCGTGAAAGCCAGTAGCAGTGCTGACAGGGCTTGAACCTTGCTCCGTCAGCCTACTGCTCCAGCTTGTAACCTTGTAACCCACTCCACTACCTTTTGCCCCAAATGTTAATCAGGACTGTTTTGTGTATATGAAGGCCAAAACCAGAATTAATAATAATAATAATAATAATAATAATAATAATAATAATAATAATAATAATAATGAATTGATTATGGTGGCATATCGTACAAGTACTGCTAAGACCCCTGCCAATTGAAAATACAGTATATTTGACAACAATCAATGTTCTGCATAACTATGAACAAACAGAACAGTTTTCAGTTCCTGTTTAAATGCTTCTAATATCTTTGCCATAGTTGTTGATGATGGCAGGCTATTCCAAACAAATGTCTTACTTAAGACTGAGATGCACACCGAATGTCTTAGGCACTGAGCTTGAGACAGTCTCAGAATGAAACCTGGTCTTGTATAGTATTTCCAGTTCTCAATAGCTGGATTGTGTTCACTTTTTTATTTATTGGTTTTGGTGTTTTAGTCTGGTTTTATATTTTTTCAACCAGATATGCAGAATCTCGTGGAACAGTTTTCCATTCAAAAAGTTCGTGATAAAGCATTTGGGGTTACTCTCAACTGGCAGTCGCCAAGTGCTTATCGTAACACTCTACCTGGTAAGTACGTTGTCAAGGGATTATGAAAATTATTTGTCTGTTGTCATCATTTGTGAAATGTACTTCTCTCCGAGGCACTATGCAGCAAAAGGAAATGCTATTTGTAGATCATGTCTGGAAACTGTATTTGCTGCAATTTTGAAATTATGTGTTAAATAATTATTTAACACATAATTTCAAAATTGCAGCAAATAATTAATCTAATAGTTAGTGCAGATTTTGTAGTTCTTGGTAGTTTTCACAGATATCACTACCAGTATTCATGATGGATCAATAATAATAATAATAATAATAATAATAATAATAATAATAATAAATTTTGTCTGAAGAATGAGGTCAATTCGCAGTTTCCGGATTAGAGATCATTACTTTTTGTTATTACCAAAACTTCCAGCCGGTTACTCGGTTCGCTACACAAAGGATCCATCGCTGGAGGACGACAGATGGATGCGCGTGGATGTTCTTGGGGGCGTAAATTCAGCGACTGTTTCTGACTTAGACCCAGACTCCGTCTACTATTTCCAAGTGAAGACGAGGCACTCAACAGGCGATGAAACGGGATCTCAAACCATTGTTTACAGAACTCCAAATGGCAAGTTAACATAAGCAGAATTTCGTTCATCATTGGTCTTTATGAACCAGAGATGTAGCAAGTACACAATACTTCAAGTACAAGTACCTGGGTCTAACGTACGAGTACAAGAACAAGTACATGCATTTCAAAAACTTCGAGTACAAATACAAGTACTTGGCCTCCAAGTACAAGTGCAAGTACAAGTACTGAAAATTTGTACTCAAGTACATGTACAAGTACCAACTACTACAACTCTGATATAAAAACTACGATTGAATGGGCTTAAGCCATTTGTGTATATTGACAATCTGATTCATAGTAATGATACCAATGAGTAAGTAATACAAATTGTGTGATTTTGTTAAATTTTTTGCCTGATTTTTAATTGTGTCACTATGAAAATGTTTTACAGTTTTAGATGACAGTATTTGAAAATTATTTTGAGTTGACATAGTTTCTTGAAAACAACCAATTGTTTGCAAAATATGGAAAATAGATAATTTCTGTGAAGTAGCCAATTCATTTTTGGGTGATTTTGAATGCAAGGCTGACTTGATATGTGCTACATGCTAGCTGTTTCTGACTGACTTTTGCAGCTCGTGGTGTGGGAGGTGGAGTAGTGGAAGATGAAGATGAAGTAACTGAAAGTAACTTAGGTAAGACTTCATTTGGGTTAGAACCACTTATTGATTAGGTAGTAAAGATTTCTCTGTATAATTTCTGGGAACAAATTGTTTTTATCTGTTTCTGGAAAGTTTGTGGAGTGATAGCCAACAGTCACAATAATAATAATAATAATAATAATAATAATAATAATAATAATAATAATAATAATAATAATAATAATAATAATAATAATAATAATAATAATAATAATAAATAAATAACACTGGTCTACATCAATTTTGCTGACTTGAAGACAACATGTGATCTTTATGTATTTTGGTGTGCTGAACAATTTCTCCAGTTTTCCAGAAAACGCTGTTTACTGATTTACTGTTTACAGTAATAACATAGCATTATGCATTATAATTCTTTAGCTATATTGAATATGCAAAAAGATAAGGATGTGCAAAAGCTATGCTTAATATGCAGTGGACATTATTTAATAACACAACAGTTTAATAGGCAGTTTTAAACTGCAGACGTCATTTTGAAACCGACGGCAGCATTCAGTCGTTCATGAGGCTTGTGTTGCAGCAAATGTAACTATTTTAACTAGTTTTCTGTAGAATATGTAAACCAGCACTTGAACATCGTGGGTAGTAGGAATGATCCTGACAAATTTTACATTTGTGGTTGTTTTACAGCACCTAAACAAAGAGAGAGGTGTTTGAATTTGTGCATAAATTTTATCATGCATATTTTAGTTTAAATTGGGTGACCAGGAAAACCTTGGGCAACAATAAAGTGTGCAGGACATTTGTTGAAAGCCTCAGACAGTTCATAATGACTAAAGGTCAGAGTTTTTCTCTGTCTTAGCTTTCTCTGGTCTTAGCTTTGGAGTTCCAATGGTGTGGCGAGAGCCTCAAACCATGCATGTTGATAACTGCTACTTCTGCCTGGTAAATATTTCAGGCATGTCCACAAAGACAAAATCTTCCAACCAGTACCCAAATCACCCCTCTGCTTTGAGACCAGTTGACTGTGACGAAGTTCCTGTACCTATTTGCACTACTTTGGGTGTTTCTGACAACGATGAATTTGTCAGTCAACAGACACGAATGGTGAAGATTTCATGGCCTCAGAAGTTGACGCTGGAATGCACCAAACATTCAACCAAGCTGAGTTGTAAGACCTTATATGAGATCTAGATCTGCCGAAGTCGTCAGCAGAGTTACTGGGTTCAAGACTGAAGAAAAAGTGTTCAGTGTTGGCTCCAGATGTATCATGGCAGAGAGAATGATCTTTTGAAATATTTCCATATGGAGGAGGAGTTTGCATACTGCATCAACATCAAAGGACTTATTGAATCAATGGGATGTTATAGTTGTAGACAAGATGCTTTTTACGACCTGATTACTGACTTACTTGGCAACTTAAGAGTCGAGAATTATGACCTTTCAGTTCAAAATTCGAAGATTGCTTTTCAAGACTGGGAGCAACATGAGTGTCAAGTTGCATTTCCTTCATAGCTACCTGAACTTCAAATCTTGGAGCTATGAGTGAAGAACAAGGAGAATGCTTCCATCAAGACATCACGACCATGGAACATAGATATCAAGGCAGATAGAACTCAAACATTGTGGCAGACTACTGCTGGTGTTTACAGCGTGACAACTGTGACCATAACTATACCGGAGCATCCAAAAAGAGAAGATTCCTTTCTCAAAACTTAAATTTAAGCAACTAGCTATTGCTCTTATTGCTCTCTTGGTTAGAAGACAGACTCATTTTTTGGCTGAATAAAAATATTATGGTTATCGGTTCTTCAGAATTTCCTAATATGTTTGACTTTAACACCTTTAATTAAGCAATAAAAAAATTTGACGTATTAATAAATCATATCTGGAATCAATCAATTGGGTAAAATCAGCAAAAATACTTAAGTCAGCAGAAAATTTTTTTTAAAATGTAGACCAGTGTAATGGATACTGGATAAATAATAAATAATAATAATCATATAATAATACTTAATAAGTAATAAATGATAGATAAATAATAATATTAATAATAATAATCATCATATCATAATTGCTCTCTGCCAACTCATTAGTGACAATAGCTAATAAATAATAATAATTATGCACTTATATGGCACTGTTTTCAATACTTAAAAGGTATCAGTAGATGTTGCTCCAAGTCCATCTGCAAAAGGTCAGATCAGTTTCAGAGAATAAGCATACATACGCCTGCCGTTGATCTTGCAATTCCTTTGTAGTATTCTCACAAGATGGGTGATTATTTGCTGGTGTTTTTATTTCAGGAAATGAAGCTCTAGAGGTTGGGTCATGGCGCATCCGACGGTTGAGTGACTCCGCTGAAATTGCCTGGACGCCTCCAATAGACGATTCCGTGTCGATTAGAGGATACATACTTCGTTATGGTACAAGTAGTTCGGACATGCAAGAGGTCCAGTTGGATTCCAGTCAACGATTCTACACCGTTGGAAATCTTCGTATGTAGTATAATTTGTTTAAATTGTTTTTTCCAATGCATAATTCTTTTCTGCAATTTGGTTTTTCTATGTTTTTATGAGACATGCTTTTGTTTCACTTAAACCCTTTACCAGGGATTAAATTTTTAGACGCCGTCACTGTACCGGGGATTTATTTTTTGGGAAAACATTCTTCAAAACGGAATACTGTAATTTTTTAAAATTTGCTATATCTCAGGCTATATAAGAGCTAAGAAGTTGTGGTATACGCCATTGTTTAGCATTTTTACTCCTCTTTCTAACCATCCATGCAAAACAAAGAAATTTGTGGTAGGGTCCACTCAAGTCTATGTTAGTCTGTCAGTGCTTCACAGTAACTTTGGAACTAACATGATGTTATTCTTAGTGTGATTTTTATGTTATGTTATGTCAGGACCGTCTTCTCAATACTCTTTCAATCTCAGAGCATTCACTGATGAAACTGAAGGCAAAGCTATTGAAGAAACAGGACTAACACAAGAACTCAGATGTTTGTGCTCATTTTTTGGTTTTGTCAATTAATTGGTAAATGTGCTCGATAATATTGTTGCAATGTTTGTGAAAACTTCAATTTTTACAAAGGCTCAGGCTATTGCAATGGCTCATATGGTAGGGGATCAACTCTGTCATAAACTTGAGTTTGATTCCAGTGCATTCACTTGTCCACAGGTGCAGAGTGAGTGGACATTAATTAATGTGGTATGGGTATCACTTTAGGCTGATGACTAGGTCATTATTATCGAGGCTCTATATAACTTAGATTTACTTTACTTTAATGAACTGCAATTCTGATTCTGGCTTTGTATTTGAATGTTGTGCGTTACGAAAGAAAACATAAGTCAATGTTAGTGCTAAGTTTCTATTTTAGTTACAATCATTTAAAACAGTTTTTAAGATTTTAAAATTGAATTTATTGGCTATTGAGTTTATCGATTTTCAGCATGTTGGTCATTTTAAAGGGTAAAGATGGTTCAAAGATGTAAATTATCCAATGTTCATGTATCAACACGACCATTTTAAAAAACCTGAAACAGTATATTGAGTTTGACTGGATCTGAAATTTTCTTTTTCAGTACTTGGACAAATGCCACGAGATCTCAGCATTTCCTCAGTCGATGGTAAAGCTTCATGGTTGAATGTAAACTGGAGAAGACCACAGGACACCAGAGATTCAATCAAAGGTTGGTTTTTGTCTTGCTAAATAATGATTAATAATATTGGCTTTGCTTGCAGATAAAGAAAATCAGGAAAATTTTAACGAAAAAGAGAAAGAAATGAAATGCTGACACTGTTGCAAGAGTGGAAAGCTGATTGGACTATTCACTGATGCCTATTAGTGATAGCTGAAGTGCTGTAATAGGATGAATATGGATTTTAAATAAATATTGTCATTAAAGTACTTAAAACAAGGAAGTACACACACACACACACACACACACACACACTGAAAGACTATTGTGACAGTGGATAGGTTTGTACCAGTAGTTGAACAGTAATTTCTTATTTATACCATGATAGCAACTGAAGGCATTCATGATGTTGATGAATCTCAAATGCAGGTGATGTACATTTCTGATTTCATAACTATTAGTGATTGATTCCCCCCAGTGTGTCCGGCTTAGGTTACCAGGTCGTGTATAGCACAGACGCGACTCTTCCTGACGAGGAGTGGACGGTCGAAGAGGTTCCTGGTGGTCAGACAAGCGTGACCTTGCGTGACCTTGAAGAAAAAGCGCACTACTACATAAAGATTCTTGCTAAACGTGAATCTGGCGAAAGTATGATTTCGTCAACTTCAGTCTACGAAACTCCTTATGGTACGTTTGCACTTCTAGCAAAGAGACAGTTAGAGTCTTTTAGAAATTTCGGTTCATTTTTATCATTTATGGCATTTGTATTTGATTCTGTCACTTTTCTTATTTTTAGTGTTGTTTTTAGTGTAAGCAATTTTGTAAATTGTTCAATAAATTTGTGTCTAGAATTTATGGAGAGATTGTGGTGTTAAGTGAAGTGAAGTTAATTGTGGTATGATGCAGTTGAGATAAGATTCGTAAAAAATTTTAAAGGGTGCCCATACTCGAGACTGAGCATTGGGCCCTGTGCTAGTCTCCTGTTTCAGGCAACCAACCTGCATTAGGCTACCTAGGCTCTGGCTTAGGGCCCCAATTTTTAAGGGCCCTGGAGAGTTACAAGGAAGGAAGTATACACAGGCTTTCACAAGGCGTTAGTTAGTCTCCTAAACCACTTAAAATCACATTATTATTATTATCATTATTATTATTATTATTATTATTATTATTATTATTATTATTAGCTAGACCACTTAAAATGACATTATTATTAAAATTATTATTATTATTATTATTATTATTATTATTATTATTATTATTATTATAATTATTATTTGACCCAAATAACTTAATCCATCCCTGTGTGAATCTGCACACGCGCACACACACCACCCACCCAACACACACAGATACACATAATAGACAAACCATATAAGACTTCTTTGTATCTTATTTATTTACAGCTGATGGTACTGGAGGAGGTCTAATTGAGACATGGAACTCTGGTAAGAGAAAATAAAGCAAAGGCATATAATTATCTTGTATAACATTAGTCATCAACTTCCTTATGGCAGATTTTACACTATCAATTTTTGCATAATATTTTTAAAAAGTTGAACAAAACTTAGTAACGGAAATAATCGAGATATTGTGCATTTGAGAGCAGCTGGATGATGTGTTGGAAAGCACTTGACGAATGAGGTCTATGAATAAGACACTTTGACCCTTGGGGCGTGCCTCTGAAATTTTTATTGCAGTTATGATTTCAATTAGAGAATGTTTCTCAATCAGAGAATGTTTCTCTTCTCCTGCTTCTCCTTTTAGTTTCTAAATCATTTAAATGTCAACTGTAATTTTATAAATTTAAATCTTTCATATGTAGTAATTTTATTTATTTACTTACCTTTTGCCTGTATAACTCTTTTACATTATAAATTTGTGACATTGAAGATCACTGGTTCTGTCATTGATATTTTCTTGATACTAATATACAGATTTGATTAGAATGTAAATTTCTGTGCTTAGAGCAGTGCGATCGGCGATAGCAGCCATGCGTCTTGTCTTGTCTTCAGCCATCCTCGCTACGAGGATAGACCGCATCATGAATGAGATTGTTCCACTGTTTTCTGTTTTCTGTCATTCGGATCGCCATTTCCATTGTCTTTCCAGTCCATTGCATGATGTTATTATCAGTCCATCTGGTTCTGGGTTTGCCTTTTTTCTTTTTCCATCAGTTGTGCCTTGTATCGTTTCTTTTTCCGAACAGGTACCTGTCTTCCTCATGATGTGGCCAAAGTACGACAGTTTTCTTCTTTTGATAGATGCCAAAAATTCTCTTGTAACACCTCCCTTCTCCAATACCCATTCATTAGTTCTTTTTTCTATCCATGATATATGCAGAATCTGTCTTAATCCTTGCTAATATTGCCATGTGTAGTTGATAGCTTTTTGGTGTAAATGTTACATATATTTATATCCTCTATTGAACCACTATAAATTTTTAATGTGCTTAGTAGATGGAATTTTCTAAGATGGGAAACTATGTGTCATTGTTACTTGTTTGCATGTGACCAAAATGCTACTTGACAAATATCATTATTTCTAGAGCTTTTTGCTGGCATTGAAGACAATTTGGTGAATTGCTCATAGTTAAAAATACGGCTGTTGTGTGGAATTAGTTGAATTTCTATTTAGGTGTCAAAAGACCTACGGATCGGATAACACCAACGCAGGCCACTACAGGTTCTAGAAATTGTTTTCTGCCAAGTCATCTGTTTTTCATAATTGTGAATGAGAAATAGACAGAATTGAAATAGAAATAAATTCAACGACATTAGTTATCAAATACGGTCGATTAATATTTTGTTGCTGAATGAGGTAGCAATTGCGATATAAGGTAAAGGTTTGCCCATACTCGATTTCGAGTGTCGGGCCCGGCGCTGATCTCCGGTGTCGGGCAAGCAGCGACGCAGGTGACTAGAGCCATTAATCTAGAGTAGTTTGCCATTGCTTTCTCTAAACCTGCGTTTTACCTTCGCAGCCACAGCGGCTACTCAGTTACCACTGCCCTCTAGCGAATGAAGGCTCAGTCGACCTTAGGGGCTCCTGCGGAGTTGAACCCGTTCCGTCAGCGTGACTGCCTAGCGTGTTACCAATATGCCATCTTCCTGCCCCAGATATGCGATATAGCAATGGTCTATTGATATTTTAAAGTACTGTGGATGACAGTAGCCACTAGAATCACAGTAGTGCCTATGATGACGTCTATAATGGGTTTCAGTACTGTTTATTAAATATTGATCTAATTCTATATTAAGTGCACAAATATATACAAATATATATTTCAATATGCAGATATATATAAATATTTATTTAAGTTTGATATATATATATATATATATATATATATATATATATATATATATATATATATATATATATATATATATATATATGGTATTCCTGATACTAATCACAAAGATTTGATTTGAATATTGGATGACTGAACTACTGCTGATTATCTTCATTTTTTCTGATTAGATCAACCAAATACTGGTTTGCCAGGGACGTTTTTGAAACGAAATTTCCTAGACCTACCAAGGGGTGAGCTTCAGTCTCATTGTCTAAAATGCAAGTGATCTTAACTCATTTATGCTTTTGTCTTGCATTCCTGTTTGATTCTAGTATAATTCACTTCAGATTAGAAAGAAACCTTTGGCAGAAATCTGAAATTCAGTTATTGTGGCAGTCAGTTATGATTATAGCTGCTGATGATGATGGTGTTGGTGGTGGTGATGGTGGTGGTGGTGGTGATGGTGGTGGTGGTGGTGGTGGTGATGATGATGGTGGGGCCGATGGTGATGATGATGATGATGATGATGATGATGATTGCAGGTGCAGTTAATTTACTGGAAGCTGTTGGAGCAGGAGATGCCGAACCTTCAACGGTGGTCACCGTCGCGGGCATCTGCGATAGAGGAGTCGAAGATTGGACGTATCCAGAACAGAGCATTCAGATACAAAATCAGGCACATCGTGCCATTCGCGTGTTTCCAAATGCCTCGCTTACCGCTCCAACCGCAGATTCGTTTAAAGGTTAATTTAATTAATTTAATTAGTTGAAGGTTAGTCAAAAAGAATGGGAAATTGATCAAAGGGATAAAAATGAGATTCGGAACAGCACAATGTAAACATAATTTTAATTTCCAATAACTTTTAATTTGTATTTCATATGTATGGATGTATTATGTATTATTATGCATTATTATGTGTTATGTTTTGACTTTGCATTTTGCCAAGGTGAATGTAATAAGGTGATCTTGTATTGCACCGTATTGTACAAGCGATAATTCAGAGTTACTCCCGTAGTGCTATTTGTGATTTTGCACTTCTCTCTGATGTTATGCTATTTTTGTGTTGTACACTGACTGATTGAAGTATTTTCAGATGGATTTCCAAAAGACTTTTCCATTCTGACCGCCTTCCGTACTAAAAAGCGGACAAAGTCCACGCTCTTTTCCATTTACAATGGAAATGATAAGCGAATCCTGTCGTTGGAACTCTCCACAAAACCTAAACTGATCTTTGAGGACAACAACGGCAAGCCAGGACCTGCCGAATCTCCAACTTTTCCAGTAACAGACATGGTTGATGGCGAGTAAGTAGAAAAATTATAATAGAAATGACACCAGGAGTAGTTATTAGTGGGTTTTTTGTGTTGAAATTAAATTTTAAAAGTTAAATTTTAAAATTCCAATACTTGGAATTAAAGAAATGAGTATGACAAATGAGATTACTTCTTCCTACTGTGCTTTTTTATTTTGTTTTTTCACAAAAAGATCTTTGATTTTGTATATGAAGCAGTTGCTAAATTGCTTAGAAGTTGGCAAAGGAACTTTTGGCACATACCAGTAATATATTAAAATCTGTTGTAGGATGGTGTCATTTTTAGTCCTCACAAAGATAGGATTAGAAATGACACCATCCGCAAAAACCTGAGGCAAACGAAGAGTCCTGTTATGGGCAAGGATCAAAGACAGGAAAATATAAATATTTGGACGCATTTGCATTTATGTTGCGATGTTGTGATATGATGAATAGTGTTGGTGTCAGCTGCTTTTCCATTTGATTTTCCAGGTGGCACCAAGTTGGTATCAGTGTCAAAGGCAATACTGCCACTCTTGTCTACGACTGCGGTTCTCAAGAGATAGTGTCGCTGAATCGCTCTTTGTCTGGATCAAAGCTGGAAACGGACGGAACCATCTCTGTTTCACACCAGTACACATCAACTTCCACTGAAGAGCCATTTGAAGTAATAATAATAATAATAATAATAATAATAATAATAATAATAATAATAATAATAATAATAATAGCAACAACAATGCACTTTTATAGCACCAGTTCTAATACTAAAGGGTATCAATCGATGGTACTCCAAATCCATCCGTAAAAGACGAGGTCATTCCAGAAAGTAAGATGTAGATAGCAGTGTCTGATCTGATTGCATTATCCTTTGTCTGGTTTCAGTTGGATCTGATGCCAAGCATTTTTCTTGTGACTGATTCATTCCACTGTTAACCCTTTAACAGGGGAATAAAATTTTACAAACCCTCCCCAGTCTGGGTAATTAATTTTGGGTAAAGGCGTTTATATGAAAATGTAAACATATAAATTTTAAATTTACCATATTTGAGGCTATATAGAAGCTAGAAAAATGAGGTTTGCACCGTTGTTTAGCATTTTTATTGTTCTTTCTAACGATCCGTGCCAAAAAGAAAATTTTGGGGTGGGGTCCACCCTACAGCCTAAAATAGGGCCACTCCCCAAGGTTTTTTAAAAATTTTGTTAAAAGCTCAATAGCAAAACGTTTTCAGCGGTGACCCCTCTAATGTGAGCGGCAAAGTTCTAGGCGGATATAATTGGAACAGAATAGTTCAAAAATTTTGAAGATCGGACCAAATTTGGGGTAGTTATCGCTTTTCAGACCCCAGAACTCATTGCTCGGAGAAATGAACATTTTGCGAATATTTTTCAATCTGAAAAAGCGAACGTCTCAGTATATTTCAGGCTATATAGAAGCTAAAAAGATGAGGTTTGCACCGTTGTTTAGCATTTTTATTGTTCTTTCTAACCATCCGTGCCCCAAAAAAATTTTTGGGGTAGGGTCCACTCTACAGCCTAAAATCGGACCCCCTCAAAAAAATTTTTTTCAAAGCTCAATAGTAAAACATTTTCAACGGTGACCCCCCTAGTGTGAGCGACAAAGTTGTAGAAAAGTGTAATAGGAACAGAATAGTTCAAAAATTTTGAAGATCGGACCAAATTTGGGGTAGTTATCGCTTTTCAAACCCTATAAATGTCTCTTTTCAAAGCCAATAATCCGACTCTCGGTCGAATAAGGCCTATTTTTCTTGCTTAGGGTGGCAACACTAGCTAAAATCGAGCTACCATCTATCGAATGAATAGATACTAAAGAGGTATATAGCATTGGACGTGTCTCTGCCGTTGTGCCCAAATAACGAAACGCTACTAAACTACACGACGTCTGAGCGACGTTGTGCCCAAATAGTGAACGGCGGTGGACAACGTCGGAGCGACGTTGCGCCCACTTGAGAGGTTAAGTGTGATTGTTGTATTCTTGTTTTGAGACATTGGCTCAAATTATTCACTCTGAATTTTGCTGCTAAAAATTGAGACCAAGAAGAGTGAAGCTCTTTAGACTTGCAGACCCGGACTTTGAGCCATTTGAGCCATATTGTTGTTATGACCCTGGACTCAGTTGATTTTCAGTCACCAATTCAAATATTTTTCTTAGCAATTTATTTCTCCTTTACATGCTAAACTCCATCTGGAAAATGAGCGTGGAAACTCCTGGGGAAATTTGGCATTCATGCCAAAATAATAAGGCTGTTTGAAAATTTATGCAACACAGTTTTGGCACGTATCAGAGTTGACAGAGAAGAAATCGAGTGGTTCAATATCAAAACAGGATTTAGACAAGGATGTATCTTCCTTCCTATAACTAATACTCTTCAACATTATATTAGATTACATTATGAGACAGATTGAAAATACAAGTGGGCTGGGAACATCTCCAGAGCCAGGAAATATAGAGGATGCAGAATATGCTGATGATATTAGCAGAATGCCTCTCAAGAACATTGGTCTTAATAACAGAGAGTGGAAAATTTGGATTAAAATAAACACTAATAAAGCAAAATTAATGCCAATTACAAAGAAAGTTGGAAAATGGGCAATAGTAACACACAGCGGAAAAGCAATTGAAATGGTGAAGAACTTTGTTTACTTGGAAAGTGAATTGGAAGCAGATGGAAGGGTTTCGATTTGGAGATTAAAAGAAGAATAGCAATGGCAGGATCTACATTCAACAGGCTACATACCAACATTTTCAAAAGTCATGACATTGGGATGAAAACAAAACTAGAATTCTCAACACTTGTGTAATACCAAGACTTAATTATAGATGTGAATCTTGGACCATAAAAAAAGAACTGGAGAAAATAATAATGGCAACAGAAAATAAATGGCTTAGAAGAATTCTAAGGATTGGATAGAAAGAACATATAGCAAATGAAGAAGTTAGAGAGAGAACACTGCAACCAAGTATCAGTGAAATAATCAGAAGGAGAAGAATTAATGGACTGGACACATACCGGTACTCAGAATGGAAGAAATACCGGTAAGAAACCCAAAACGAATTTTCAATGACAAACCAGAGGGGAGAAGGTCTAAAGGAAGACTGAAAAGATGATGGGTGGATGGATTGGAAGAGGTTCTGAACATGGCAGGGCTGAATCTCAATGGAAAAACTGACGGAAGACACTGAATGATCTTGGAAGAAATAGCAAAGGACAGAGTACTTTTGAGAGGTGTCATGGAGAAGTCGATAGCTGGACACAGCTGTAGGACGAATACCTGACTTGCCTTACCTGTTAGAAAATTAGCACTGCTTGTTGGCATTTTGCAGGGCTATTCAACTGGCGGCCTGCGGGCCAGATCCGACCCGCCAGGGGCTGTGAAATGGCCCACGAAGATACTGAAACAATCAATAACTTTTTTCTGACAAATAAGAAATACATTTAAATGTCTTGTTTCAACTTACCTGTTCTCTAGTACTTATGAACTAAATTTTTTAGCCAAAAATATTTTGCACCTGTCCCTTGGGTACAAATCATAAAAAATTGGCCCTTTGTTAAATCTAGTTGAATACCCCTGGCATATGATCAATCAATATCCTTTCAAAGATCAATGGTACTCAGGTCCAATGACTATAGATTGCTGATCGTCGACAGAATTCGCAGGAGATTTGGAGATAGGGCTTTCAGGGTATCCGGTCCTCGGAGTTGGAATTCCCTTCCTAGGACATTACAGGATCAACCTGTCTCTCATGCCGTCTTTTTGAATAGGCTTAAGACACACTTTTTTCAATCTGACATTTGACTCAGCAATAGCAGCACATTTGTAAAAATAGCGCCTGAAATTTCAGTATCTATCTATCTATCTATCTATATGGTATTTTTGCAGCATTGACTTCTATGTATAATATTGGATCATTGTTGAATTTTGTGTCTTCTTTTCTGTTTTCAGGGTGATATTCAGTATCTGTGGATTGTACCAGGAGCTGCAGCAGCCTACGACTATTGTGTTCCAAACTGTCAGGAGCAAAGAGGCGCTGATTCAGGACAGGAAAATGAATACGTACGTATCTATTGTTTGACTTTTAACCTGCAAGAAAAATTGCTTCTCTTGTAAATCAAAGTATTTGTCAAATTGAGTAGATTTTTAAAAATTACATGTGAAATTTAGAAAGTACCGGTAACATCCTCTTGACTTCTTTCAGCAATTTTTATTTTTGCCTTTTTTAAAAACTCTGATGAATTAATTATGCACCATTCACTGTGTAAACTTCTCGTAATGTGGGTCTGAGGCATAAAGTTGAAGTTAACTATATACTTACTACTTCTATGGCATTTTCATTTTAGAATATGATTTTACTTTCTATGCTTTTCTGAAAAACCGTAGATTGCCTGTTAGACTATTGATGGCATAGGTGAAAGTTTAGCTGCTCAGATTGTCTAAAAAGCATCTGTTTGCCACATGCTGTTCATCTAGTGTACCGGTAATGCTTTCTCTGTGAATTGGTTTATTCAGTGCAGCAAGTTTTTTTTTTGAAAGATGATTTTCTCTTTCTTGTATTTCCTTTGTGAGATTTCTGTGTCGTGTTTTGTGAAGAGGAAGTCGTTACCCATTATTCTGGTATTAAATGCTTGCCTGTTGTGTGTGTGTATTTTCTGCTTTCTGCATATTCTGCATTCTGCTTTCCTTGAGCTCTGAAAGTCTTTTGGTTAGCATTGACCGTTCTTATTCGCACGACTTCATTTACAGAATTCTAGTTTCCAAGAGTTCCAATTTGTTACCTATTACTCTTACTAGCAATTATTTTGCCTCTATTTTTATTTATGATGATTTATGCAACAATCATTGTGTAAACTTCTTGAAAGGTGGTTCTGAGGTATAAAGTTGAGCACAGGAGAAATCCTACTAACTTAAAATCCAGTTGTTATAATAATAATAATAATAATAATAATAATAATAATAATAATAATAATAATAATAATAATAATAATGTCCATCCGTCCAAATATTATTATTATTATTATTATTATTATTATTTGATAATTCTTCTTTACAGGGTCCAGCAGTTTTTCCACCTGGTATTGAGGGAGCAATTGGACCACCAGGACCAAAGGGAGAACAGGTGGAATGTTCTTAGTGTTTTTTTTAAATTGTATCGTTTTTACTTTCATATTTCTTCTTGGTAAAAATTTACTGTTTCTGTTAAAGCTAAAGGCTGGAATTTGCTTAAAATTTTATCCTGTTTCAGCTTAATTTGCTGTACTGAGGGAGCAATTGGACCACCAGGACCAAAGGGAGAACAGGTGGAATGTTCTTAGTGTTTTTTTAATTGTATCGTTTTTACTTTCATATTTCTTCTTGGTAAAATTTAATTGTTTCTGTTAAAGCTGAAGGCTTACTTAATTTGCTGCTTAATTTACATAATTTTTACATAGTAGGCTTAATTCAGCTCAATTTCCTGGTAATTTTGTCATGCAGTGAATGGAAAGATGTTTGTTTTCTCCAGGGTTATGCTGGTAGAGATGGAATCCCTGGATCCAATGGAATTCCTGGTCCTCCAGGTCACGTCTTTCTGATTCCAGTAAGTCGCCATTTGTGACGACATTGTTGTCTTTAGTCCGTTGTGATGGAAGGGTTCTGTCTGTCTATCTGTCTGTTTGTCTGTGTGCATATGTCTGTGTGTGCATATATCTTTCTGTGTATCTGTCTATGTGTCTGTCTATATATCTGTCTGTGTGTCTGTAGGTCTGTGTATCTATCTGTCTGTCTGTTTGTTTGTCTGTGTGTGTGTCTATCTGTCTGTCTCTTCTTTGCAACTGTTTATGACTTTTTAGTAAACATGCATAAGATTATCTAGATGTGTTTATTTCACAGGACTCATACCAAATGCCATTAAGCTAGTTTGCTTTATGATACATTTTTCTCAGTAGCAAAGGTTGCTGAATGGTTTTCATTAAACCATCCAATGACAAGGTATTCACAGATATCCATTTTTGTAGTGCTGGTACTAAGTTTTTTATAGTTAGCAGCGAGACCAATGAGTATTTGAAATCTGCTGAAGTTGAGTGAGTGAATGATAGGCCTCGATTAATGGTTTGATAATTTTGTTTTTGTTTTTAGATGGGTCTCAGTTCTGGTGGCTCCAAAGGTCCAACAAATTTCCAGGTAGAAGCGATGAGAACAATGCTGAGTCAGCAGATGGTGAGCTCAAAACCACGTTGTTTTCTTCACGTTTTACTTCTTTCCGATTGCATTTGTCAGAAAACCTTTTATTTCAAATCTGCCGGTTTTATTTCAAATCTGTTCATTATTGGAACTGAATAATTTTGCATTTTGAAACTGTATCTGTAACAGTGGTAACAAAGTTGTTTGTCCTTGACTTGCTCCACATTTATGGGGTTTTGGGGTTAAAACCTTCTTGGTTCTCTCTTTAAAAAATATTTTCAGTCAAATGAGTTTCATTGCATTTTAAATTTTTGACTTTGTGTGTGACATTATGGACTTTGATATGCCATCTTTTTCTGTCCAAAACCCCTGGTTATAGATGGTAAAGGTACTTTTAAAGTAAAAGCGAAGCTTTTTTATTTTTTGGTAATTGATGTGTTCAACTGAAGAAACTAGTAGGTGATAACGTTTTTTGGCCCCAAAAAAAAAAAATTTTTAATTGAGTTTCCATGCATTTTTAATTTTTATCAGCTGAAAAACTAAAGGTGATAAGGTTTTTTTTGCTTGTCAGCTAAAAAAGTAGAGGTGATAAACTTTTTTTTGCTCATCAGGATTTTTGGAAAGTTGGTCACAGTCAAAACCAACTCCCCCTTCCAGAAATCCTGGCTGCACCATTGATCTGTAATGTATATGAACTGGCAGTTGGATCTGTTGTGATTATGAGTCTATTTTGTCTATTGTCTATCAATTGCTTTTATTTGCAGCTCACAATGAGAGGTAATCCTGGTCCACAGGGATTTACTGGACTCCAAGGCCAGGCTGTAAGCAGTCATTTGTTACTTAGTAGCTCAACAATTAGATAATATTTTATGTTTCTTTATCATTTCATTACAGTTTTATTAATCATTCTGTTGATCTCTCATAATCAATCAATGAATCAACCAAAAAACTTCTATGGCGCCACTATAAAAATGCCCAGGGCACACTAAATCCAGTCCGAGTAAGAGCCAGGTCAAACCAGAGAGGTCAATCCAATAAGTGGGAGAGCAGTCTAAGGGTGATAGGCCAAGCCAAACAGGTATGTCTTAAGACTAGATCTAAAAGATGGTAACGTGGCGGTTTTGCAAAGTGATGACAGTAATGAGTTTCAGAACCTGGGACCACTCACCATCAAAAGTCTGAAAAGCAAAAAATAAGAGGTCATCACCAGTTTTTAGACTGTTGGGGCAAAAAATGTATACCTTGCTAGGGGTGCCGAATACTCTAGCTACAGCTCTGTATTGCTATCCTTTCCCTCACACCTCTTCTCACACCAAGTACACTCCAAATGTACTCATTCTAAGCTGGGTTGACTGTGTGAGTTGCTGAGGCAGAAAAAAAAACTGTAGAGTTTCGGCCATGGCTGGGGCTTGAACTGTGGACCTTATAACTTAAATATCATCTTGCTAGCCATTGATTGGACTTCTGCACAGCCAACTTTCTGCAGTGCATTTGAACTCTGCAAAACTGATGTAACATTTCCAATTACCGGTAGTCTCCAATCCATAGGCGTGAATCCCGTGATGGTCCTGGGGTCCAGACCCTCACAAAAAAATTGGTTGCGAGAAAGTCCATAAGGCATTGGACCCTCACAAAAATCTGAATAAATCTATATTGTACCATGTATGATTATATTATTTAATAAATTGTTATGCTGGATAGATAATTACACGTAGATCTTATCAGCAAATGGTATATTGGAACATTTGTAAATAATAAGAATTATGCTAAAATGGTGAGGGTTAGGCACAACAACAGGTGGACCCTCACAACTTTTACTACAGATCAACGCCACTGCTCCAATCACACGTGTATTAACGATTTAACAGGTGATCATTGTTGTTTAGGGCCCAGTTGGACCAGATGGAGCAAAAGGGGAACCAGGAGACTATGGTGAACAGGTTGAGATTATGCTTTTTCTAGTTAATTGTAATTTGTCATTCTCTCATGTGCTTTGATTATCTTTAGTTTTCTGTATTCTTATTTGCAAAAAATGTGTCAATATTGATCTTTTCTTTATGGTTGCCTTAGTAGCTGCCTTGGTGTAGCATCAGCTATGCATCTGACTTCTACTTTGGTTCAGTCATGGATATTGGAGGTTCTATACAGTATCTGTTGGCACAGGGTGAACTTCAAGTAGACTTTGTAGTGCTGATGCCCAGTGAATTAATATCAAAGCATTATGTAATTTCAAGACAGTCATCTTTCACTTTTCCACATGACAGTAATTTTTAAAATTTTATTTTTTTGATTTTAAAAAAAGATTGCTGACATTGTAACAGTTCAGTGTAATCTTGTTGTTTGCCTTTTTCAGGGACAAATGGGAGCAAGAGGTCTGCCAGGAACTCAAGGATCCAGAGGAAAACGGGTGCGTTTTTCTCATTTTAGCTGAAATATTTTTATTATTTGCCATGGTTATGTATAAGGTTATTAACAGAAGATGACTTTTACTGATTCTTACATATGAAATATTTCTTTTTAAGTTTCTTAGATTTAAATCTTCAAAGTGATAAACGTTGTTTTTGGCTTTTAATTGTTCTTGCATTTGTCTTGGTTTGTAAAAACAAAAACCTGCAGAATGCCATTCTGTATGATAAAAGATTGAGAAAATTAGTGATTGCAGTTCAAATTTGTTTTAGTCAATATTGAGCTGGCTGTTTGTGGACACCACTGTAGAAAATTTTGAAATCAGCAAATCAAGGATCAAGTTGTGAATAATGATGCTGGTTACCAGGGTGCGATTTGTGACTTGGAGCAGTGGGGGGTATGTTGAGCTTGGGGGAGATTTAGTTGTTGGGGAAGTGTAGCAGTGGGGGGATGTAGTGGTGGGGGATGTAGCAGTAGGGGGGATGCAGTTGGGCAGTGGGGGGGGCTCCCTTTCCTCCTACAAATCGCATTCTGCTGGTTACTATGGTAATCCTCATGGCAACTTCTGTAATGTAATGATTTATTTTTTTAAACTTTTAATTGCAATGTTGCCACTCTGCATTTATCCATGAACTGCACTTGAATTCTCAAGCGTCAGACATAATAATTTGAGATGTTATAATTTTAGTATTTATTCTTTTTTTCAAGGGTCGACCGGGAAATAATGGAGAGCAAGGAGCACATGGAATGCATGGTCTTCCTGTATGTCTATGCCAATCTAATTATATGCTGTTTAAATGAAACTATTAGCTGTTCTGTTTGCAATTCCTTTTTTATTTTGCACTATTGTGTTTTGATTAATTATTGCTATGTTAACATTTTATACTATGTGACATTATTATTATTATTATTATTATTATTATTATTATTATTATTATTATTATTATTACCAGACAATTTCTTCAGTGCAATAGACAAGACTAAGGTCCAAGACAAGAGCGCTTAACAAGTGTAGTAAGTGACTTACAGTAAGTAAGACTTAGTAATAACTTGAATATCGTTTCATGATGTTCATGATGCTTTCTGCTAACTTTTTAATGACAGCAATAGCTAGACACAAGATGTTTCCAAGAAGTCCTCTCCTCTGTTAGTATTCTTCCTTATGTGATTCAAATTCCTTTTAAGTCAGTGTTTATTCTAGGCCTTCTCTGGGGGGAATCGCCCCCACAAGTTTTAAAATTCCTCCCCAAATTTTTTATATGTTGACTGGGGGATGGAAATTTCCCCTCCAAAAGTGTGGAGACTCAGACCTTGTCCCCCCAAACATTTCAAAATCCTTCCAATGTCAAGGTGGCTAGAATAAACACTGCTTTTAAGTCCATGTCTTCTCTGATGTTGTCCATTCACTTTTTTCCCAAGGCAAGTAATTTAAAAGTTTCCAAAGAAATTGTTCCGGTCTTTGTTTCATATGTTATGATTTATTTTAGGGTGAGACAGGTTTTCCAGGCATGCCTGGGATGCCTGGAGAAAAAGGACACAGGGTAGGCCATCTGGTTTTTGTTGATAAGAATTTGATAATATGTATAATTTAAGAGATGTTCATTTGTAAGATTGATACAAATGTAGACTAGACGTAATCAATTACGTCATAAGATTTTGAATGGTTAAACTTTTCATGATAATTGATTGTACTGTAGGACAGCAGTTGATAATTGTTATTTGTAGTAATGATTTAGTCCATTGTTATTTGTAGTAATGATTTAGTCCATTGTTATTTGTAGTAATGATTTGGTCCATTGTTATTTGTCCATTGTTATTTGTAGTAATGATTTAGTCGTATTTGCTGTTTGATTATCAGGGGCTATCACAGAATCTCATTTTTGAAATTCTAGGAACACTCTCCATACTTTTGTGCACCAGTTTATTGATTTAGTGGCAGCGAACAAAACTTAGGTCATCAGCATATTTACGTGAAGGTCAATAACAGAATTTTGTGGGATGAAGTTTTGGAGGTTTATGCTTTTTTATTTGATTTTGCAAAGTGGAGATCGTTAGTGCATAATTTTTTTCATGCAGCCATTGAGTTCAGTTTCTTAATCACCGAAGTAATTTGTTTATAAAACCAGGGTCTGAAAGGTCAACCCGGTCCTCAAGGATTTCTTGGGAAAGATGGCCATACGGTAAGAATAATTAATTGATGTATTAGTATGGTGTTTATTGTTTTGTCTTTTGTGAAGTGTGATTAAATCAGTTGAAATTTTTTAAGAATCTACATTAGAGGTAAATTTAAAGAGTCTGTGAAGTGTTAATGGTGAAAGTAGTTTTCCACTGTTCGTTCTGTCGCCAAGCTGTTATGTTGTTGAATCGTTTAAACATCTTTCAAAAAATGTATCTGCCAAATTTTAAAATGTTTAGGGGCATCCTGGACCACCTGGACCTCCTGGCCCAATCGGAGAAGTAGTAAGTTTCATTGATGTCATCATTATTTGATTGCTTCTTATATTTGCCAGTTTTTATTCATGCATGTCATTAACATATTTTCTAAGGTTATGAGGTATCCAAGATCTGTTCTTGTGGTAAAACGAACATTGGGTGGATGTTGATGGGAAGATTGTGGTTGTATGGCTGATAGGAATATCAGTTTCACAAGTTTTTGTTGTCTGGGATATGTCTGCTATGAAAGTCTTGTTTAAGGCTTATTGTTGTGTGTAATACAGTGAATTACCGTAATGAGCTTTACATCTGAAGGTTTCATATCATGTAAATATATGCATGAATTTATGTATGTAGATTTTGTTTTGTCATTAGCACAGTGTTTGATTGTAGGGTCCTAGAGGATTTCTTGGGCCATTGGGGCCGCATGGGCCTGCCGGTCCACCGGTAGGTGATATTTTATGACAGTTTAAATGACGAGATGATGAATTTAAAAAAAATTGTATTATTGAAGCCAGTATACGCATATGTTGTTTGATTCCTTTATTATTCACTGAAGTGTTTGATGTCTTGTGAATTTGCCTGGGTAAACACAGAAATATTGGTTTGAACCACAGGACTGATTTTACTGAATCACTTAAAACACAGTTATATTGATGTCTTGTTCTGCAGATGATTCACAAATTGCTGAAGAGCATATTTGAAAACAAACGTCATGCTTTGAATAAATGTTGATGAGCATAATTTATTATGGAATTAATGAAATTTTACTTACTTACTTGCTTACTTACTTACTTACTGTACTTATGCTAGTTTGTGAAGTACAGTTAATCATGATATGGCGTAATAAATGCAGTTATTTATTGCCATTCAGAAGTAAATGATCTGGATTGCTGGTTGAATGGTATGGCACTTGATGTCCTGGCATGTTTTTGATTTGGGCTCTATCTAATCTAATCATAAACTTCTATGGTGCCGTTTAGTTATGCATTGACTACTATTTGTTTTTTACTTATTGATTGATGCTCTAAGTTGTGCTCTGATCTACTTGTTCCATGGAAATCCACTTTACAGCTTCAGTGCTTTATCTTTCTGTAATCATTAATTAATCTATTACAGGATTGTTTTTTATGATTGGATAAAATTCTTTCCTGTGCAGGGTTTGCCTGGGCAAGAGGGTCCACCAGGTCCTAAGGGAAATCCGGTTAGTTTTATATTAATTTGATTATCATATATGTAGGATCTAAATAAAATACTAAAGAATAATAAAATGTTGCTTTCTAAATGGTTTGTCTGTCTGATGTCGCTAAATACCGGTATTTATGATAGAACTTCTGACACAAACTCAAAATTGGAGTACAGATTCTGTCCAAGAAAAATAAAAACACCATAGTAAAAATTGTACACTTTCTGCTGCCATGCAGAAAAATATTTATATGTCACGTCTTTTCAATGAACATGCAGAGTACAGCTCAGTTAGAGTCTGCTATGATATAGATACATTGAGTACAGTTAGAGTCAACTATGATATATGGTAGATACACAGTAAAATAATATACAGTGTGTATTTGTATTTGCTTGCTTTTGTGCTACAGGGGCCAATGGGTGCTCATGGAAAGCCAGGAGCTCTGGGAACAACTGGTCCTCCAGTAAGTTTTAGCAAGTTCTTTTTATTCGAGATTAGATTTTTTTCGTCAGTGGTTCTGTTGTCTGATTGTCTGACATGTCTAATCCAACCAATCCAATCCAATAACAGCTTATTATTATTTCCAAATCAGTGCATTCTCAGAAAGGCTGCATAATTAATAATACAATACAATAGAAAGATAACACTTAATTATTAAAATATAGTACAGAATTTAATTGCACATAATATATGTCATAAGAAGGAAAGAAAAAGATACCAGAATGTCACGCCATTGCTGAATTGTGTTCGCTATTCTATGCTCTCAAGACCAGTGCCAGGTACTCACAAAGTCCACAAATATGGGATGTAGGAAGCCCAACAGTCACAAGGCCTTGTCTAAAGGATACATTTTGAAAATTTACTGCCAAACCTCCTGCATTCTTTGCCCTTAGAGGTCCAAATATTTATTATGTTTGGGCCTGCCCCAACACAAGTTAGCCCTGGCCCTGATTGCCTTGTTGCTTGAATAGAGGTTCAATAGTTCACAATAGATTTTTTAGATGAATACATTCGACTTAGATCAAGAGCATTTTTGATGGCTATTTTAGCACTATAACAGTCTCAGTCTGTATTTATGTTTTGTCAATTGTGCACTTTGTACATGAAATTCATTTGCTTCGCCTGTCAGGGTCCTCCTGGGTCTCCGGGACCGAATGGATCACCTGGAATACAAGGTCCTGTTGGGAAGATTGGTCTTCCAGGTCTGGCAGGAGTGGATGGTCAAGTGGTGTGTTTAAGATTTCAATATTTTTTTCTAAACATAATTGTTATAATTATCTTCTGATCTGTATTGTGGAGATGATTGCATTTACTTTTAGAGAGAGCAATTGCAATGTTTGCAACTTTAAAAATCATGAATGCATGATAGTTGGTAGTTACTTCAATTTATGTTTGATTTTGCAGGGGTTGCCCGGAAACCAAGGTCCTCCCGGAGAGAAGGGCGAACCGGTGAGCAAAAAACCTTCATCAGTTTTGTTGTCTAAGTAAATCAAATTCATAAGTTTTAATGGCTTTATAATTTCACTTTGGATGCGGCGCAGACCTTTTAACTCTTTACCCGTTCATTTATTTGTAATGTAATGTAAAATGAGCGCATGTTCTCAGGGCAAGCGGGAAGATGGTTAATACCAACTTCACGCTTTTAGAGGTGCCAATGTCTTGGATATGAACATCTCCAATCATTGACTTAGAGAGCTGAATGCTTGACCTACAGTTTAGGCTGACTCTGTGCAAAGCAAACTCTTTCTCTGGACACCATGTCCAACAAGCCTCAAATATAAAGAAAGACACAGAAACATAGAGAGGAGCTGATGAGTTTATAGTATTAATAGTACTAGTAATAATGATTTTAAAAAATTATGCACTTCTGTTGCGCTCAAAAGGTATCATTCAGTGGTACTGTGAAGCCATACATTAAGGACTGGGTCATTCCAGAGATCAGTCAGACTGAGAAACATTGAGACAGGCCAGGAAGGAAACATAAGCTGGAAGAGTGTGTGTTATAAGTCTGGATTTGAAAATACCAGTGCTTGGTTTGTTGGAAGGTTTGCCAGACAGAAAAAGATAGTTTATACGTTATGATTTATGTATATAGCTATTTTTATACACTTTATCTCTTGTATTAAACTTTGCATTCAGCAATGGTTTGCTTTTCAATGTCCTTATGTGTATTGCTTGATGTTTAGCTGATGAAATAACAGTTTTTACATATATTTTCATAATCTGGTAGTTAGTTATAACTGAACTGCTGAGTGGATATGAATTAAATTTTGCACATATGCAACATGTTTGTCGCATTTGTTATAATTCAACTTTAATTTGTTCCATTGATACTGAAGATATGATTTACAACCGAACAAACATCAGATCCTGTAGCAATGCAATTTACTTTGTAGTTAGTTTAACCCTTAAGTGCCGTGTTGATGAGCCCCACTTGTCATTTAATACCATTGGCACCATATATTTGCCGGCAGCAAAAGGGTTAATGTGAATAACCTCTATGTTCATCTTGGATCCAGCTCACAATACTAATTTATTATATTTAAATTTAAATGAACTAAAATTTGATGTTTCCAATTTTTTAATAGGGAGCATTTGGTTCCGGAGGTCTTATGGGTATGGCTGGTTCAAGAGGAAGCAAGGTCTGTATTAACTGTTAATTTTCTAGCATAGTATTAATATTCTTTTTGGTACTATTATTTTTCATGTACAGCGTAATTCATGATTACTGGATTACTTGCCTGTAATTATGAATTACTTTGTTCTTTACAGGCAGATAATTAAATGGGATTTAGACATTTGAATTTGCCAGTGGTGTTTTTTGGTGTGCTTATGTCTGTCAAAGCTAATACAGTAACTTTACTTAGCCTAAAAACTGAAGACTAGAGGATGAACCTTCTTATTATATCCTACTTACTTCCATATTTACAATGTTTATGCTTATAAATGAAGTTAGTGGATCGTGCTCAATTCATTGCTATTTGAGAAAAATTTCCAGCACCGAAGGTACTCCATCCAAAGTCTAATCTTGAATCGAGCTATTATTGATAATTCACTTTTCATTCTGACTGTTATTTCAAATTGACAACTGGGCAAGGCACGTGCCTTCAACAAGATTTGCTGACTGTGGCTACTATTATATATTGCCTTATATGGTGAGTGATACTTTGATTGAATTTTTGCTTTGGTTTGTTATATTTTAGGGAGACACGGGGCCAAGAGGTCCACGGGGAGAAGAAGGGGAACAGGCAAGTCCATTGACAATAGATGTTATGTTGACAATATTCGTTTGATGTGAAATCTTGATTGTCTGTCACATGTTTTTGGCACGTATATTACTTGCTTTAGGATAATTGTTTTAGAAAAATTATCTGAAATTAGACATCTAACACTTTGATTAATTATTTTTGACAAATTTAATCATAGATTCCCTAAATGACTGAGTTTATAATATCACTTGAGTTGAAACGCTGAATTTCTTTAGAAGTGTTTAATTGCAATGATTTTTAGGGTTCTCCTGGAATTGATGGGACACGTGGAGAAGTTGGCATGCCTGGAGAGAAAGGGGAGAAGGGAGATTGGGGTCCAGTGGGAGAAGAAGGACCTGCAGGACCAAAGGTATGTAACATTTAAGGTTTCAGTAAATTTAATGTTTTACTATGAGTTAACCCCTTAACTGGATCCCAGATATATCCGTCCATTTTACATTGAGTTACAGTTAAATACACAGTTAAGGGGTTAAGATAAAACACTTTTAGATGTATAGGTTATTCTGATAAACATACATGCAGATTTACGTTCAGTCTTATTGCCTAAGCTTTGCTAAGAACTGTGATTAAAGATATGTGCTTTGAAAGGATAGGAACTAAACCGTCATTCTTCAGGTATCGAGTTAGTGCATTGTGCATCAATTCACAGTGAGGTGATATTTTTGATTACTGGAACAGATTATAGTCAACAAGTTGAAAAATAAAATAAGAATACGTGTTGATGCATTATGCAAGCTTGATGATGTATCATTTGCACACATAATTCACTGATTCAAGCTCTGGAACTCATTGCTTCAAGCTGCATGTGCCACAAAATTCTCTCTCAGGTTTAGATTAAACTCAAACTTGTCTTTTTGTCTTAGCTTATCCACCATAGACTACATCCAGTTATCCAGTCTAATTTTATGGATTTGGACTTGTTTCTTATGCTATTGGGATTTTGTGTGCCATCAGCCGATGCTTTTGCGCATTTGTGAAGTGGCATTATAGAAGCTGATGATTGAATTGGTTTAAGATGATTTTAGTTCCTCTGTAATTTTACTGGGAAGCTTTCCACACTATGGGTAATGCAGATAGGAAGTGTTTGTTTGTGAAACACTGAGCAATTGAGCTTCTGTTTTCAGGGTGATGTTGGACTCAGAGGACTGACTGGACCTACAGGAGCCAGAGGGGAAAAGGTAAATTTAAAACTTTTGCATTAATTACATCAAGTTGACAATATCAACTACTGAAACTGAGTATGCTGTCTGAATTTCATTTTAACTGTTAGGATTTAAGGCACGGTTGATATTGAAGCAACAGAAGCATCTTCACGGCATTGATGATGATGGTGGTGGTGATGATATTGTTTAATATTCACATTAATTTGTGGGCCTAATTTGAAAAGTAAGTCAAACTAAAATTTTTCCGTGCCTGGATTCGAGCTTTGGGGCCAGTGCTGATCTCCAGTCTCTTAGGCATACAGCGGCACAGATGGCATATGCCATTAACCTAGATTAGGCTGCCAAGCCAAGCATCTAGGCCCACACGTTTTTACTTCACGGCGAACGCTGCTCCTCAATTTGATGTTATAACCGCCCTCTAGTGAGTAAGACTGAGTTGACCTTAGGGGCTCCTATGGGGGTTGAACCCATTCCGTCAATGTGCCTGCTCAGTGTGTAGCCGCTTCTGCCATCTTCCTTCCCCTTAATTTGAGCAGAAGTGAAATCAAAGAAATTGTGTTCTGTGGTCATTACTGTAGTACATAGAAATTGGGGTTATAATTGGTCCTTGAGAAGACCTTCGTAGTTACCTTCATAGTCATTATCATCTGATTTTCTCATAATTACCAGAGTCATGTGGATGGATGGCATAGTATATAAGGCACTATGAAGGTCATCCCAAGGACCAATTATATCTATTATTATTATTATTATTATTATTATTATTATTATTATTATTATTATTATTATTAAACCTGACAATAACCCCAATTTCTATGTACTACATTACATTTCATAGCTCCAGTCTTAAACAACTTGTATTCATACATATTACATTTGGTAGTTTGTACACCTGAGCTCCAACCTTTAAATGATTTGTCTGATTTTTAGGGTCATCTTGGACCTCTTGGATTTCCCGGATTTCCTGGTCAGCCTGGTGAAAAAGTAATGCATTTTATTCTCTGAACATTTTTTTAGGTGCCTCAGGTTTTTCACTGAAAGATCATTAGTGACCTTTCAGGTCGTTTTAAACACTTGATGTGGATTTTCAATATTCACAGGTATTTTAGATCTTTGACAAATTTCTCAATCTCAGGGAAATCTTTTCCACTAAATTTGTGAGGGGGCAAACCGATTGTATACCTGTTGGTATTTATTTAAGTGTTTCTTTGTTCATATGGCTGTCTTACCATCTGATGTAGTGTTTCTTATCATTGCTTGTGCAATGTACAGATCTGGGAGAAACTTTTCTGGTATATTGCCAGTCTTACTGGGAAGGGAAAATACAGTTGACGTTGCATTAAAAGATGTGCCAAGGATATGCATTAGTGTTTATGATCATACAATTGTATGATCATACTATTGTATGATCATAAACACTGATCTTTAAGTCAAAGACAATGTGGCTGAGATTGCATAGGAACTTTGAAGACAATTGCAAGAATGACATTGTTTTTTTTAATATAAACTGCCGATGGACCCACTTTTGCAGTGACATTTTGTCTTTATTTTAAGTAGTGGATGATTATGATCTTTACAGGGATCTCGAGGTTCAGCTGGCAACTACGGTAGAGAAGGACCGAAAGGATCTGTGGTAAGGAAACTTTGTTTTTAGTCTTTTACCTATCAGTAGTTGCTTGCACTTTGGTAGTTACTAGATGTTGTGCACTTTTGCTCCAGGTACGTTATTTATTTCTTTCTTCTGAATCCAGTGGATTCAGTTACAAGACAGTTACAAGAACAGATAATTTACTTGTTTTAAGTTGACAATCTTCTTACTCAATTGTGGTGAGAGTGTTTTCAACTGAGAGCAGTAGCATTGTTGACTGATTCTGCACATACGGTATTCCATAGTTTTAGTTTCCCTGTTGTGTTTTATCTTATAAAGGCTCATTTTATATTGCAGAATACAGTTGTGTAACATTATTGGTCATATTATTGTCAACTAATTATTGAGCATTTTAGAAAAACTGAGTTATAGTACAGATTTTGCAAAACCTGATTCTGTCAGAAATTTTATTAATATGCTTCAGGGTGCACCAGGACCTCAGGGGGAACGAGGAGAAACAGGACCTCAGGTGAAATTAAGATTTGCATTTGAGAGATTTGAGTTTTTTATTTAAGACATTAAACATGAAATAGGTTTAGTGACTGTTTTAATTATAAAGTTACTGGTGTTTGATTTTGATGTAAGGAAATGTACTTGAAGCCAGGTAAGTATAGCTCTGCTGTTGCAAAGTTGTCTTTGAAACGATAGTTCAAAGTGAAATACTAGTATTGAGGGTGCCTTGTAAACTTGAGGGTGCCTAGTAAACATTGCAAAAGCAATGCACTAAATTGTTTTTCAGATTTTTGCATTTGGATAATGATTTGAACATGAGAGTGACCAATCTTCCTAATGCTGTATAGTGAAATTATTGATTATCTGAAAGATATGATTTTTATTATTTATGTAATGATTTTGTTTGAAGGAATTCCCTTTATTTAAAAGTTAGATATCCTAGCAGACAATTTATTTGATGTGCATTGCCTAGTTTCATGGTATGTGATGACAATTTAGAAAAATATTGATATATCTGAAGTTAATCAAGGACAGACAACTGACCTTGTGCATTGAAGTCCACAATCATCATCATCATCATCATCATCATCATCATCATCATCATCATCATCATCATCATCTTCTTCTTCTTCTTCACTTTCTGCCTGCATGGTGGCAATAGTTAGATATGAAACATTTCCACTTCGCTATCTTGCGCTAATCTGCATCCTTTAACAATCGACATGTTCTTTGCTTCCAGATCTTCCTTGATGTTATCCATCCATCTTTTTCTCGATCTTCCTCTCCCTCTGTCTCCTTCTGCTTTGTGTGTATGCAGTGCTTTGTAGGCCCATCTATTGTTGTCTATTCTTTTAACATGCCCAAACCAATTTAAGTCCACAATGCTGCCCAATAATGTTGTTTTATAACAAAAATATGCAAATAGTTAATTAATGCTGCTGCCACATGCTATATTCCTTCTATTTATGAATATGTGACATTTCTTGTAATGACAGGGATTGCGAGGTGGTCGTGGCAAGCCAGGACCTACTGGACCACCAGGTTTTAAAGGAGACATTGGACTTCCAGGACCTCAGGGTCCTCAGGGGGACCAAGGGGAACAAGGTTCATTAGGAATGGCTGGTTTAGGGGGCCCAACTGGACCACCAGTAAGTAATAATCAAGTCATAATGTTGTACTGATTGAACTGCTTTCTACAAAGCTGCTTCTAGATGGTTTTGAGACAAACTCGCTGAGTAAAGTTGCAGCCGAAGCTGTAGATTCTTTGATGTGTTGCATTGTAATTATATTTTAAATGTATAAACAACTTTTGAAAGTCAAAAACATATTTACACTTTAAATGGTTTATCGATTTAAAAGGAATTAATTAGTCAGAGCAGGTCAACACTGTGGCTTACCGTAATTTACAAATAATGTTTTAAAATAGAATAATATTAATTTTAATTTTTAAAATAATATTATTGAGAGTGGGTTCAAGATGGATTTCTTTGTATAAATTGGTCTTCCCATGATACGTTTGATACTGATTCATAATTGGGCATAGTTTGATAATATTAAAGTTAGCATAATCATGCATGTTCACAGTTTTACGGTGAATTTATAGTACAGTAAAGCCCCATTAACATGGGTTTGGATATTATGGACCTTCACTTATAGCACAGTCCATTTGATTTGGTTCCACTGAAGTTCAATAGATTTCTTTAGACACAGTTAGGACAGACTATCAGTTAACATGCACCCTATTTTCAGTGTTGGAAAGGGTTTACTGTATTTCAAAACAATAATACATCTGGAATCTATGAACGTTTTGTGTGCTATGCTTTCAGTTTGTGTTTTGTTCAATTCTGATACAATATCGATGTTATTTCTATGCCATTTTCGTATTTCTTTAGGGTGCACCAGGCAAAGACGGTCTCCCAGGGTTTCCAGGAGAAAGAGGAGAATCTGTAAATACATTCTTCATTTTGACATCAACAGCAGCTCTGTTGAAATAGCATTGATAATTATAAAATCCCAATTGTGCTATCCAGTAGTGAGAGGAGTTCTTAATTCCAAGATTAATTATGGAAATTACAAATTTTTATGGAATGATTTTATGGAACTAATATATATATATATATATTTTTTTTATAGTTTTTGATCTTGTCATTAGCGAGGAAATTGTTTAACTACTCTTTTTTTATTGATTTGTAATTAAAAAGTTTTATATAGGCATACGTTTTTTAAAAGTCTGTTCTTTCCTAAGTTGTAATGCTTATGAATAGAGGAGACATTTGTGTTTCTTACAGCTATGATCATTGATCATACAGCTATCTTAACGCTTAACTTGTTTTCAAATTTGAAACAGGGTATATCAGGCGCACCGGGGCAGCCGGGCCCAGTGGGACCTGTGGGACCAGTGGTAAGTAATCATCAATTTTCTTCTTGAACTTTGATTTGAATGAAATTCGTTGGATCTTTCTATGTAATTTTTCAGAAAAATTTCAGACATTTTCATGATTAAATATGAGCTTAAAGCAAAAATTTCAGTTATGGAGTAACTGCAATTTGTGGCAATGGCTGATGTTTTTTGTTGTTGTAAAGGGCCCTCCCGGTGAGCCAGGTCCAACGGGAGAGAGAGGATCGAGAGGCTACCCAGTAAGTTTTTGTGCTGTTCGATATTAAATTCTCATTAAGTCGTTTTTCCTTCATTTAACTTTCATCAGTGAATAAAGAGTTGTGACTTGAAGTTGTTTTGATCATAAAAAAATGACTACCATTACTTGAAATGAAATTATAAAATAAAAATTTTTCCGGTTCAATGTGTTTATATTATTATTATTATTATTATTATATTATTATTATTAAATTATTAAATTATTAAGACAATTTTTAGAGCGCAGTAAGCATAGTGAAGACTAAAGTCAAAAGCGCTAACAATGAACATTATAAGATATATTATATGTCTTTACTTGATAAACAAATCAGGGGAGGTCCCAATTGTTTATATATGTTTAGCTTTTGAGAACATTAGATGAGAACAGCAGAAAAATGAGCCGACATATTTAGAATTGATTTTAATTGATTAATTGAACGAATCTAGAGAAACTTTTGTTTCAGGGTCCACCAGGAGAAAGAGGAGGACCAGGAGACACTGGCAAAGAGGGACCAGCCGTGAGTTTCTATGGACTTTTAACCCCATAACTGAGTATTTAACTGTAACTCAATGTAAAATGGACGGATATATCCGGGGTCCCCAGTTAAGGGGTTAACTTGCCGCACGTTTCACTTGTAGCCAATTCGTTTCGCTCTGTAATATTTCCAGGTCTTGTATGAAGTGAAAATGGGTCTTGAGAGCTTTTTCTATTTCAGGGCCAAAAATCTGGAACTCTGTCCCTCTGGTTGTCAGATCTTCCAATAAACTGAGCATTTTCAGATCTAGGCTTAAAACACATCTCTTCCAATAATTAGCATTTCCTCCATAGTCTGTCTTGCTGTTTCCCTCTGACTGATCTCTGGAATGACCTGGTCTTTTGCGGATGGATTTGAAGTGCCATCGATTGATACCCTTGAGTATTAGAAATGGTGCTATGGAAGTGCATAATTATTATTATTATTATTGTTGTTGTTGTTTGCTTGCTTGATTTTTCCAGCAGACAGACTGTATTAGGCAATCTGTTAGTTACTTCCAGCTTTTAATAATTTTGTTAGCGTGCAAATTGAGTGTGAAACTGTCATTGTTTTAAAATGACTTAATAGGAACTAAGAATTGACTCAAACTGAAGCATATCACGGCCACCGGCTGCGGCTGAAATAGCATTTAACTGAAATCTTGTGCTTTTTTGATGTCGATGTTGACGAGAGCGTTCATTATTCTAGGGCCCAGCTGGGGCTCCTGGTGCAGCTGGACCTCCTGGACCTACTGGAACAAGAGGATTTCAGGGCAAGAGGGGCTTGCCAGGACCAACCGTAAGTGACTTGCATGAATAGTAGTAGTAGTAGTGGTAATAGTAGTGGTAGTAGTGGTGGTGGTAGTAGTAGTAGTAGTAGTAGTAGTAGTAGTACCGGTAGTAGTAGTAGCAGGGCTTTTTTATAGAAAAAAAGGTTTGGGAACTCATCCTTTTTTGCTCATCAACAAAACAGGTGTGGGAACGCCGTACCTGTACGTTCCTAAGCACATTATAACATATCCATAATTATATATACAATCTGGCAAAAAAGGTGTGGGAACGCTGTTCCCATGCATTCCCACTGAAAAAAAGCCCGTGGTGGTGGTGGTGGTGGTGGTGGTGGTGGTGGTGGTAGTGTAGTAGTAGTAGTTGTTGCTGTAGTTGTAGTTGTAGTAGTAATAGTAGTAAATATTGCCTAAGCAGCTTAAAATTAAACTGATGATTAAGCAAAAGTGTTGAATAACAGTAAAATTGCTATAATTAATTGTGAGTCATGCTTTGCTGTTTTGTTATAATTAATGCATGAAATACAAGTAGATATAGTCACTAAAATTCATTTATTTTCTGATTTTTCTTATGCTGTTCGTTTAAGACATGTGTGTGGACTATATCTATTAGTGAATCCATGTTATTATGTGAACTGTATGAATCTGCATTATTTAATCAGGAAATTGCAATGTTTGTTTTGTGATTACTGGTAATTTGTAATTTCAGGGTGTGATGGGTGATAGAGGGGAACCAGGTCCTCATGGTCATCCTGGCAGACAGGTATATTTTGATAATGGAATTTACCTTACCTAATTATGTTTATCACTTGCTGGTGACTGAGACCACATTTGTAGCATAATACAGTGTGTACTTCTGGTACATATTGCATCTTGTACTTCAACCTCAGGACCATTTGTAATGTAATGTAATAGATGATTTATATAGCACCTTTTCAGTCTTAATTAAAAGTCACTCAGGAATGCTCCTGCTGCATTTGTTATATTGCCTGATGGATGATGGAGGACAAACCTGCACATGACATTAACAAGTATGAAAACATTGCACTATTTTGCACTGCAGCGCTTTTAAAATTAATTTGTCTTAATATGTCAAGAACTAATACAGTGTGAACCGACTTAGAATCTGACTGGCCACAGTATTCACCAAATTATCAACCAAATTCATTCTGTCTTTAATTCTATTGAATCATTTAATCATTCATTTCTGTCATTTCATTCATCCATACAGTAGAACTTCATTATAACAGACTCGGTTATGATGCATATTTGGCTGTAATATACCGCATTGTACAGTCCTGTGTGATGCGCTATCATATTGGATTGTATTGGATATAACATGCCTTGAATATAACGTACTAAATTTCACAGACCCACTAAGTATGTTATACCAAAGTTCTACTGTACTTTCTTGTGCTAAGTACGTTATAATGAAATTCTACTGTACTTTCATAGGGTCCTTTGATGTATCAGAAGTCTGACAGTTGTCCAAATTGAACTTTGAGCTGATTTTTTTGATTCTGACTTCTTTGCATGACATTCATTAACTTTTCTGCGTTCTGTTTGTGTAATCAAGAGATTCTTTCTGATATATCTCTTTGGCTAAGTACTGTGGTGATAAGCATGTTGTATGAGTTTTATTTATTGGCAGAAAATTAACATTAATCTTGAACCTGCCAGTCAGTGCATGTGGAATAGCACATATAGAAAGTCTTATTGATATTATGCAAGCCATGTTAGGGGCTGTCATCGCCACCACATTTTGACACTCTATGAGCAAAAAGGGGGAAAATGGTCATCACCGCAAAAAATAATAACCTTGTTATTGGGACCTGTCATTGATCTTGGGGAGGTGGTCAACAGTTTTTGACGTAATTATGGGGGGGTCACTGAAAGTTGACAGTTGTTGACAAGGGAGGGTCAAAAATTGCCCCAAAATTGTTGACATAATTAATGGACAGCCCCTTAGCTGCAAGTCTTAGATGAAGCTTGAACTTTTGTTGAACATGTAGCTTGAAGCATAGGCATTATCCTCAATACTACAGACTAGCTATCAAGGCCTGTCATAAAGAATTTCAGTTGTTGTTACTTCTGGTTTTGTTTTAGGGAGATAAAGGGGATTGGGGTGTTCCTGGAGAGGCAGGACCACCTGGATCACAGGTATTGTGCAGGCGTGCATTGAATAGCAGCTTAAACAATTTATTGATAATATTTTAAATATCATTCTGAAATCATTCAAGTGCCATCTGTTATATTTTGGCTTATTTTAGAGCTGTGCTGATGCAATTTTAGCTGTTGATCCAAATAAGAACAATGACAGAACTACAATTGTGCAGTTGGGTCAAATTTTCTTGATGTGATGATTATTATTATTATTATTATTATTATTATTATTATTATTATTATTATTATTATTATTAACATACTGATTAATGTGGTGACTCATTCAACTGAACTGCATGAACACATTACAATGTTACATGATGTGTGTGAAATGTTTGGTAAAGTACGTGGTATGAAATAAAATAGTAATAATCAACATTAGCCTTATTTTCGGGTTGAAATCACTTTAAAGGAGGCTAAATGCAGTTCTGTTTATTATGTTAAGGTTTTATTTGTTGTTTAGTTTTTAAGATGGATTTAAGATGAATTGCTTCTCCATATCTTCTGAATTTTAGGGCCGACCGGGACCACCTGGACCTTTTGGACCATCGGGTCAGAAGGGAGATCAGGTACGGGATCTTCTGACTCCTCTAACATTTCACCATAATCAGTGAATCATGCAGATACTCAATCTGAATTCTGTTAATAATATTATGATAAAGCGTGAAAACTTGTAAATGTTGTTAGTTCTGACAGAAGCGCCTACACTATAAATTAGTACAGAAATTTATTACACAGCGCCTCTTCAAATTCTTCCCCCTCCACTGGTCTGCTTCTCTTCCCTCCCCCCCACAATGGTCTGACTCTCTCAAATACCACCCTGATTTTTGATCATTGTGTTCTACATGCCGGGTAATTCTAGTTTGTGTGAGTAGCGCTACACCGTGACCCGTCATATGCGCGACCGACAGTAGCACGACCGACATTTGCGCGATATTTGTTGATATAATTGGAGTTAGGGTTAGAGTTAGGGTTAGGTTTTGGGTTATGATTAGGACCATGGTTATGGATAACTTTTAATTTATAGCGCAATTTTTATATTGGAGCGCAGTCGTGTTTCGCTCAAAATATGCACTAATGTCGACGCACATTTGTCGATTTTATGTTCGCGCATTTGTCGTCGCGCAAATGTCGGTCGTGCAAATGTCGGCTGCGCAAATGTCGGTCGCACAAATGTTGGGGTACCACGCTATAGATAAGAATATTCTGAAAATCAATTCCAATCTGTTAACTTGTCAACGCTTAATTACATACTATAGTTATTTCCTTGCTGTTTCATTAGATGGAAAAGTCGTATTAATGGAAAAACATAGTGAGATAATTTCTATAATGAAATCGCTTCATCTGGTTTTGTCTTGTGCTTCTAATTAATTATGCTATATTTAGTACAGGGTATGAAATGTTTTGCTGCTCTTATGTTTATCTCTTTCTTACAGTCCAACCAATAAGTCTTGAAACAAAGTGGAAAGTACTTGAAACATGTATTTTTAGCAGTTTTCTTTATGGGCCGTATGTTTGACACCCTTGCTTTTGACTGTTGAACACTATTGTGTTTTTTTAATATTGGATTATTTTGGTGTTAGAGTATGATAAAACCATTGCATTTACAACTTGATAGGGTGAAATTGGTTATCCGGGAGGTCCAGGAAAAGATGGAGAGAAAGGACCACCAGTAAGTATTTGAATTTTTTCTATTTGTTTTTTTTACTTTGCATCATGAATCATGCTAAGAAGTATGTTCTTCCATATCTGTTAAAATATATCATATAAAACTCTTCTCTAAATATCGATATGCAGTAATTGCAGCAGTAGCACTTCTGAGTGATTCTTTAGAAAAGACGCTATACAAATATTCTGCTACATTGCATTACATCTGTTCATGTTTATTCTTTCATGTGCATTTTATGTGCATTTTCAGTTGATCATTACAGTATAAGCAAGACTTGCCGTTACCAAAATGAAATTATTTTCTTTTGTGATTTTCTTGTTCACATATTTGCTTTAACCAATGATCAAAATGCAGATTTCAACTTAATTAAATAAAAGCTTGAGCTTCTAATGCTGTGCAATAGCAGAAATAGGCAGCTTGTTTGTTTGTGTGTGTGTGTGTTTGTGTGTATGTGTGTGTGTGTACGTGCATGTATGTGTGTATTAACTGCAATGGACAACAGGGTTCATCTTCAGTTTTCCAGCATCAGTTGACAGTGATTTCTCTTGTTTTGTTGGCTACTTAATTTAGTGACAGTTGTCTAAAAATGTGTGTGAATTTTTTCACTCTGTAGGGTCCAGCCGGTCCTGCTGGACCAGTTGGTCGACCAGGCGATCCTGGTGACAAGGTAATGTTTATCACTTTGTATCTATCTGTTTGAGTTTACTTGTGAAGAATATGAGAGCTCGTTACCTCAAAGTAGCAACATGTGCATATTGGACTACTCTCGCCCCCACCCTAATTTTCTACCTCAACTTTTCATTGGAGTTGGCCTTAACCAGTCAAGAAGAGTTAAACCTCACTGCCTTAACAAATCACACATTGGTTTCAGGGCACTTGGGAATAAGTTTGATATTCTATGCAGTGGTGGCTCCAGGATTTGGCAAGTGGGGGGGCTGTTGGGGTGGCAACTTCTAATCATGGGGGGCCAACCATTTGTTGTTTAATGTATGTAGCATTAAGTATAGGGTCCCAACAGGGGAGCCACTGGGGGGGCCAGGCACTCAATAGGGGGGCAAGGTAGCCGCCACTGATTCTATGTGTCTGTGTGAGTGTATGGTAAGACAATGCTTGTCTTTCGTTTTCTTTGCTTCATTGTTTTACTGTTTATCATAAATTGGGAAATGTGTGTTGGTAGTGAAATTTTTTGCTGACTTGCGTGTTTCAGGGAATTATTGGACGGCCTGGACCAAAGGGAGAAAGAGGAGATGCTGGAGACATGGTTTGTAAAAATCTACATCTTGTTATCATTAAGTTTCAATAGTAGCTAAGTAAATTTAGGTTTAAGTTTAGGTGTGAAGGTTTAAATTAGGTTTAGGTGTGAAGCGCTCTCGACTTAGGCATCACCTTGGGCATAGCGCTATATAAATTGTCAAGGATAATAATAAATATGTGGCTGTTTGTTGAAAAGCCAGGTTATGTAACACAGTCCAATGCTAGTAATTATTTTAGTGAAGGCAAAATCACCCGGCTACATATCATCATCGTCATTGTGGTTGTCTAGCCAGTGGCTGTTGTGCTGCTCCTTGTCCCTTTCAAGTTTGCTTGTCCACAGTGGCACCCAGTCCTTGTGAATACGTGAAAGTTAGGTCCTCCTCAGTCGACCTGGAGGCCTTTTCCACTGCCAGTGAAGATGCAGAGCAGGGTGTCTAGGTGCTGGTTATGTAGGCACCAGACTATTAAACCCCAGCCTTTAGGTGCTGGATGTTAAAGACTTCACATATCGTGTTATTATAAGGTATTTGAATTATGAACTTTGATATCATGTTTACTGCTGCCCGCAAACAGATTATGCAGCTATTTTTCAATCTGGAACTCAAAAATGGCTAATTTTAGACAATTTATTGATGTGATATAATGAACAGTAATGGACTTCTTGTTTATAATCTGGAGTTCTATACCAAAACAACAAGGTATGGATGTAATGCTGTTGTTAATACAAACGCAGCTAGGCAAATGTTGCTTTGACCTTGCGTACTGATTGAATTCTGATTATTGAGTACAGTTAGATGTAACCAGCAGTGCTGACAAAGCTGAACAAAATAAGATACATCACGACAGTTTACATCCAATAATCGATGGCACCCATATGTTGTATGACTCCAGTAGGAACACTGGGAATTTTGAAATGATAGCTAAAAGCAGCACACTGCTTTTACTGTGACTGTGTTTGGACTGATAAACTGCAAACGTTTTTGGCGTTTCATCTGAGGGGCATTAATAGTTTTTTCACGGGGGCTCAAAAATCATGTCTAGACTGCCACTAAGAATGACTATTAACCAATAATTAAATATGAATATTTAAAATTCAGTTTATTTTGTAAGTCTGTAATGAAATCAGCTTAGGAGTAGAAACTATAAACTTAGAGACAGAAATATGGTAGAGCATTTTGTGGCTTTGTTGTAATGAAAAGGTTTTGTGAAGTTCTGCCATTTTTCTTTCCAGGGACCACCGGGCACTCATGGAATGGTGGGTAATCCTGGTCCACCTGGTCCTGAAGTAAGTATGCTGTTTTCTGGCTAGTGCTTAGTAGGCAGGCATTTTTTGCATCAATTGGCAATTTTTAATGTTTTTAATGTGTGACAAATGCTGTAGAATGAATTTCAAAAAGTTATTCGTTGTCACTGTTGGATGATGATGATGATGATGATGATGATGATGATGATGATGATGATGATGATGATGATGATGATGATGATGATGATGATGATGATGATGATGATGATGATGATGATGATGATGATGATGACGATGGCGATGGCGATGGCGATGATGATGATGATGATGAATGATGATTCAAAATTAGCATTCAAATGTTGACCGTGAAACTTTTTGCTAAGTGGTACAGTTTGATTTTCAGGGACCACCGGGTGAACAAGGAGAACGAGGTCTTCAGGGTGTTCCGGGAATCAAAGTATGTTTGAAGATTCATCTTCAGAACAGTATCGTTGAGCTTGACGAATATTTTTATGACATAATTGCAAACATTTGATGTTTGAAATAAAGTAATGAAATAAAGTAATGAAACTGATTTTTGTATAAAGTACTATGTCTTAAATGGCGTTGATTTTGCTATTTTCATTCGTCTGTTGTAAGTTGTCATGATTGAAGTCTAACAGTGCTTAAAATTGCAGTCATTTTGAAATTCTATCTTTATCTGTATTTTCTCTCTTTCTCTCTTTTTCATGTCTTCAAAGTGGAAATTTTTTTTCAGGGGGGAGAAGGGCCACGTGGGCTTCCCGGCCCGCTCGGTCTTCCTGGATTGCAAGGACTGCCGGGATTTCCAGGGTCGAAGGGAGAGCCAGGAGAACCCGGTCATCCCGTAAGTAGGTCAACGACGGAATTGCGATAGTTATGCTGTGCCAAGGATCATTTTGTTCTGAAAATCTCTTAAATGCACTCACTATCTTTGAACTGGGGAATGAAAGGAGAGCTTGCTGTATAGATTTTGTTATGGTAGAATTGAATATGTAAATGTCACACATTGACCAGTTATCCTGGTCGTTTTCATGCTGGCGTTGTGGAAGTGTTGAGACCTTGTCCATATTACCTAGCATCTATCGGGTGGGAAAATCATTATCGTCTTAAGTTGTCAGAATGTTTCCATGTGTTTCTTTTCAGTCCAGCTAAGTGATAACTGATTCTTCTGTATTCCCAATTAAGTTGAAAATTTCTTTGACGCCATTGTCAAATATGCTGGGCAACAGTTGACGGTGAATTAACATAGAAACTGTATTGAAAAATGACGTCTAATGTATTTTATGTTTGCGCATATATTAGTTGATTCTAATTACTGAAGAGCAATGATATCAAAGATTGGTGCATTATTGACATTCTGAAGAGGTGCTGTCTAAGTTTTCTGACAAGTTAAACTTTGAATTATATTTGTTTTCTAATTTATTTGCCAGATCTGCAGTGACAATTAGTAATTATTATTGACTGGTGAATTATTCTGTTAAACAGGGGGTCCTCGGTCCTCCTGGACCAGCTGGACCGGCTGGAAATCCGGGTCCACCGGTAAGTAGGTTTTGATTTGGCATGGTGTGAAATGTGGTTGTAATTTATGTGAATTTTATTTTGGTGTCAAGGCAGTACATGCAGAATTTTTGTAATAAACATATATTGAATTTCTTGTAATAAACTTATTTGAAAATGCAGTAAGTGACTTATAATTTATCCTAGGAGGGTTGTATATAAATGTATTTTTCTATATTTGTGTTGTGATTATTCAGAAATTATGTATTTGCTGCCTCATCTCGCATCTAGGGTACCACCGGGCCAGCGGGACTCATTGGCCCCGAGGGAAAGCAAGGTCAGCGAGGAGAACCGGGATTGGGAGGAATACCAGGTCCGCCAGGAAAGGACGGCATCCCGGTAAGAGCTCTCCGCTCAATATCTACCATCGAGAAAGTTGTGAAATTTATAAACTGTGCTTGTTGTAATAACGGAGTCTTGGAATATAATATTTCTGAATGCATTAATAGAAGTTTCATATGACTAGCAGAAAAAATATGAGACGTGTGATTGAAGAAATATTTATGTTTGGTTCAGGGAGGAAGAGGACCCCCTGGAATCAAAGGTGACGATGGTCTTTCAGGTGTTCAGGGTGCTCCTGGACAGCCAGGACCAAGAGGCTCACCAGGTCCCAAGGGACATGGGGTAAGAAAGCACCTCAAGTCTTAGGTTCACCCTGCATGTTATCGTGCAATAAAATGCTAAAAAGAGGTTCCTTGTTAATAATTACAGAAATTTTGCTGCTGCTCTTTAAGTTACCTTTATCTGAAATAAAGCTATTGAACTTTGCACAGTCTTTGTTGCAAAGCATTTGCTTGATTGGTTGGCTGGCCAGCCGGTGAATGGTTGGTGTCACCCTGAATTTGCATTTGTTTGAATACATTGAAAATCCTATGTATTGGCTTGTAAAGGTTGATTTTGCTTATGTTTATTTCGATTGATTTTAACCCCTTAACTGGGGATCCTGGATATATCCGTCCATTTTACATTGAATTACAGTTAAATACACGGTTAAGGGATTAAATTAATGAATCAATGAGTTAATACTTTGAAATTTAATTTTCATCACATTTAAGAAAACTTCATTCATTCGGTTCCAATTGCCAGTATTTATGTGGGGCAAGTTGAAACAGTGATGCCGTTAAAGTTCTTAAAATAATCTATATGTTTTAAGTGTTTTTCTGTTTCAAAAGAAATGTTTAATATTCTTATATTTTATTTTTGATCAGATGGGATTTTATTGTTTTAACTGTTTGTGTGATTGTGGCTTAGGGTGCCATTGGCTTTCCTGGTCCACCCGGTCCAACTGGAAGTGCAGGGGCAAAGGTTGGTTTTGAAATTTTTGAATTCTTATTCTATATTGAATTCATTTGTTGGTTAGTATTGAACATTATTATTATAATTTCTGGATTTAGAATAGGATTTTGGGTAGGATTACCATGTTAATTTACTGATATGTGAGTCTTTATTTTTGTTGCAGTTGATGCTGTTGCCACTGCTTTCATCATTTTGTTGTTCACCTCTTAATAGCTTGAATTAAATTTATCTAAATTAATCATCTTTTGTCTAGAATGCTGAAATTGTGAGAGGTGGGTGCCTGATGTCAACAATTTCCAGAGCCCCATTTGGTAGCCCAGTATGCTACTGACAATGCTGTTATTTTGTTTATATGCTATTATATCCAGTGGCATGCAGAGAGTGGTGGGTGCCCGGAGACATGTCGTTAGAAAATGTTTGAAGAGCGAAAAAAGGTTTTGGCACCCCATCTGGTCGGCCCCCGGGGCCTCCGCCCCATCGGCCCTCCCTCTGCACGCTATTGATTATATCCTTAAACCGTGGTCAGCATTAGAAGTACCACATCTTTGCTAAGATAAATCTAGCCTTTTTGAATACTTTTACCATTGCTACTAGTTTTGTTGTGATTTTATGCATGAAAATTGACTACATTGAAGTGCTGTTAGAATGAAATGGAATAATGCTAATATGTTGAATACCATCATTTAATCTTAGGGTGAAGCTGGTCCGCCTGGAAGACCTGGAAAGAACGGGCCTCTTGGACCAGCGGTCAGTATATGATTTGTGCTCCTTGATGTTCTTCAAAGGCATTGTGATATTACTGAATTTTTGGATAGGCATTATTTATGCTGGAAGTAAGCCAGTAGTTGGCAGGTCTAGCATGCCATTCTTGAGGCCTGGTGTTCAAGTGTTGGCCAAGGCAGAACTTTTCAAAATTTTGTTCCTGCTCAAATAATCACCGGTTGGCTTGGCCGTGAATGAGTACGTCAGTTGCATACTTGATCGAAGGAAAAGTGTTGAGGAAAAGGCAACCGCTCTCGTTTGGTAGATGCCATGTAAATCAAAAATGCTATAATTTTAGTTCTGATCTACCCTATTCTGCCTGTCTAATCCTATTTGCTGAGTCTTGTCTTTCCTTTTTATTTATGTGCAGTCATATAATAATAATAATAATAATAATAATAATAATAATAATAATAATAATAATAATAATAATAATATTAATAATATTAATAATATTAACAATAATAATACGTGTGAGGATAAAATTTACTTAGGATGCTGAATTTTCAGTTGGCTTTTTCATTCCTTTTTATGTTAGCATTTGTTTTGCAGTTATATTTTTTGTTGGGTTATCTGGTATCATAGTAGATTATTCAGTTTTGGTCATCATTAATGTTCATTTAATGTTGAGTGTTAGGATTTAGTTTTGTCCTATTTCTGCCTTTTAACCACATATTTGACTCATTTTGGACAATTTATTTGTGCATTATTGAAGGCTTATGATTATTTCCATTGTGTTTTCCCTAGGTCTGCATTTTGAAAACTAGAACAGTGCATGTAACCTTAGCTTGTTGCTTTGACAATTTTAAAAAAGCAATTCATTTGTCAAGTATGAAGTCCATTGGCTATACAATATTGACGCTATTCTATGCCCTAATGTCATATTAATTTTAGGGTCCAGCTGGTGATGCAGGAGACCCTGGACCGCCGGGACCTTCGGGAAAAGAGGTGAGAGAAGTCATCTTGTTCTTGAATCTTATTTGTATTGTATGTCACTGCTAATTAACAACAATGTCGTGGAATTAACATATGGCTTGATATTGCAACTTGACATTGTTTAGTTTCCTGGTGGTTCAGTGTTTGGATATTTTTCAATTTGATGTCCAGATCCAGAGAAGCTAGGAGTTAGCCTTATGCTGGCTTATGGCCAGTGCTGTATTTTGGAGGGCTGACTTGAGTTGCCAAACAGAAGGACTCTAAGTAAGTAGGTAAAATCTCGTAAATTTATATAGCACTTTGGAAAGTAGTACAGTAGTAGCTGCTTATTCTTATGCGCTTAAACTTTCTTGAAATAGCTATAGACAAGGTGGGTTGTCGGCCGGGCAAAGGCCAGTGTATCCATGAGGTGGCGGGTCGGGCTGTTATAGCTATGGAGGAAATGACTTTTCGAATAGGAAGGTTCTACCATCTGTGTTCATTTATTTTCATTTTTCTTTATAAAGTTGAAAGGCAAAAGGCAAGGACAATTATGCAGGCATTTTTGGGAATATTAATACATTTTCTCTGCAATCCAATTTCTTTGCCAACTATTGTATATTAGCAGAGTTATACAGTGGATCCCACTTAAGTTATAATTGTTCATTCTAACGACTTAAAAACCTGAAACAGTGTTTTGTGGTACAATTAATTATCAGACGTTTAGCCCAGTTAAATGCACCTATGCAATTAAGCGGGTTTTACCGTAAATCTTCTATGAACAAAGTGGTACAATTTAGCAAATGCTTCAGACAACTTTAAAGCCTTCATCTTGTGTTGTATGTCACAGCGCTTGTACCTTTTGCCCCCAGTATTTAAATTTTACCCTGCTTATGGTATCAGATATGCAAGCTACAAGGTGACTTTGATTGACAAGGTCAAAATTCCAACTTACCATGCCAATATTTTGTTGTATTGTGGGACTATTATTAAGTAGTGCAATGCTTCTTTTATGTTTGGATTTTGTATATAAACAGATGTTCCTTAATGGCATGAAAACTGTATTCTTGTTTCATTTGTTAACCCTTTACCTGTTCATTTATTTGTAACATGATGTAAAATGGACTAGTATTCTCTCGGGGCAAACAGGAAAAGGGTTAATACAGGTTTCAATTAGTTTGCATAGTTCGAAATAGATTTTCTTGGATTGAACTGATATAGAGATACTTTGATTATTTTATATTTTTTTGCATAGGGCCCTCCTGGCCAACAGGGACCTCAAGGAGAGCCAGGTCCGGTTGGCATCAAAGGTGAGCGTGGTGCACTCGGTCCACCCGGAGAACGAGGATTTCCTGGCCCATCCGTACGTATCACTTCATTATTATTATTATTATTATTATTATTATTATTATTATTATTATTATTATTACCAGACAATTTCTTCAGCACAATAGACAAGACTACGGTGTCCAAGACAAGAGTGCTTAACAAGTGGAGTCAAAACCTATCTGAAATAAATATGTTTTTGGTTCTTGCAGAAAGAATATAAAATTTATTAAATACGGTACATTTGTTACATACTTTTTCAGGGAACACCAGGAAAGCCTGGACCCAGAGGATCCAGAGGACTTCCGGGAGCTGCGGTTAGTTGCTGCATCTTGAATTTCTAGTTGCATAAGTCCAAAATAGTCTTTAATGGCTGATGTTCATTTCTAAATATATGTCGGATCTTGTTCTGGTTCTTTGTCATTTCGACTGATGGCAGAGTGCCATTAAACCATTTTTGTTGAGCCCTCAAAACATAATTCTAAATATTGTGTAATCGTTCAATGTAATCTTTTGTGTGACTGATCTTTACAGTAATAATTGTTTTGGGTAAGTAAAATCCAAGAATATGTAGCATAATTTTCTTGCTAACTTTTCCTAATTTAATTGTAGGGAGAAGCTGGTGCACCAGGTTCTCCAGGTGAACCTGGAAAACAGGGACCACTTGTAAGTACATATATAGTATTTACCTTCATTTGCTAATTCTATTCTTGACAGTTTTTGTAAAACCAGTAAAACCAGAGATGCCACACATGACACAATATGACTATCTTAATCATTTAAATTCTACAGTTTTATGCAAAATTGATTGTTGAGCATAATCATTATTGTTCACAGTTGGAGAGAGAGAGAGAGAGAGAGAGAGAGAGAGAGAGAGAGAGAGAGAGAGAGAGAGAGAGAGAGAGAGAGAGAGAGAGAGAGAGAGAGAGAGAGAGAGAGAGATTCAGTGTTATCAAAGCTGAAGCCATGCTTAATAGTTTTGCCACTACAATTGGTTGGCAACTTCTTCTGACAAAGCTACAATCGCTACTCTTACATTACACTTGAAGTTCACGTTATGTCCACAATTGCATATAATTATATGAGAAATGTCTAGTGTTTAAGATGGCTGCTGAATTTATTGTGCTAGTGTTTCAATGGCTCATTTGGTAGAGTGTCAGCAGCTCTGCCTTAGAAGAGCCATCAACCCGGATTTGATCCTATGACATGGAGATCGAAAGTACAGTATTTGGCCTTGTAGAAATGTATGCTTGGATTGGATAATTAGATTTTAATAAACTTATAGAGATGATTTTGTATACAGGGGCCACTTGGACCAGCTGGTCCAAAGGGTGACCAAGGACAGAAGGGTGAAAGGGTAAGTTATGGCTCAATAGTTGATTAATTAATAATTGATAATTTGGCTACAATTAATATGAGGAATATTTTCAAAGCTAGTAGCACATTTTGCATGGTGACATGTTTGCTTACATTTTTAATGAGATGTTTAAATGAGTTTTATGACAAAACAGCTATCATGGGAAATTGAGAATGTTAAGAATTTACCAGGAAACCAGTTGCTAAGTTTATGCTTGAATCAGTTCTTTTGATTATTGTTTAGCGACTGTCCTTGAGAAATTTTGATTTTCTATGTAGAATTTCAGCCAGAGATTTCAGGCCTCTTATGGGAAAATTCTATTTCCTAAATTGCCATATCCCATAAGAATCTCAAGTTAGCAACATCCTAGAAAAACACAAGTGCAAAAGTTGTTGAGGCTGAAATTTTGCAAAGAAAATAGGAAGGATTTTGACAACAATTTTTCACTATAACTCTTTTTATGACAAAAAAAATTGTGCAGAGAGTATTGTATTTAGGGTTCATCCATATAGTACGTATGCAAAAACGGCATATTTTCTACCCCCTCCCTATTGCACATAGCATACATTGGAAAAATCCAAAATCTGAGACACCCTCAGTGCGTATGTACTATGTGTATGAACCCTTATGGTACCATTACAAAGTGCAGAATTTTATTCAAAGAAGCCAAAATAGACAAACTGCTGCCATCAAAAGACATAGGTTTCTGAACATGTTTTTGTAATGAGCACCTTATTGCTAGACCACATCGATGATTTACCAAACACTTGGATGATTGATTTTGGATAGTTTTGTAACCTTTTTGTTAGCAAAACAGTATTTCTGAGTAATATATTTCTTTTGTTTCTCAGTTAGCAAAGCTTAACATGAATTTGTTCTGACAATTTTAAGGCACAGATTTGGAGATTGGGTAATAATACATCTGAGGTGATGCTCCCTTCTTCTACTCTATAACTAGTTTCGCAGATCTGAAATTTAAGAATATTGGATCTGAGTTTGTCTTATTTGTCATTACAGGGTCATCAAGGACAACTGGGCACCACCGGTCTGGCAGGAGAACAGGGCCAGAAAGGTGATCCTGGACCTGCTGGACCTGAAGGCTTACCTGGAGAGAAAGGAATGCAGGTGAATTCTTCATCATCTCATCATCATCATCATCATCATCATCATCATCATCATCATCATCATCATCATCATCATCAACACTCATGTGTGCATGTCTCTAGATTTGTATCTTATGTACCGTAAATACGAGCTGTACAATATACTTTATTTGATGCATTTTATGTGCCTTTGAACCACATTTGATATTACTGAATATAATTTTTTTAATGAGAATAATTATACGTTTTACTATGCTATTACGATATTGTTTACGGCGTGTAATGTAGTCACGCGTGGCTTGCGTAATTCTCAGATGGACTTATTATTATTTTGACTGAGTGTTGATGCTCTTCCAGGGACCGGAAGGGCCTCGTGGACCGCCGGGCAACGAAGGACCCCGTGGAACTACAGTGAGTCAGAAGTCCAAATGTGGCTTCTCTTATTCTGTTTGGAATAATTGTGATCACTGGACCTGTAGTAGACAGTTTTCTCTGTTCAGGAGCCATTATTTTATCAATTGTATGTCTGCCACTAGATCAGAAGTTGCCTTTTCCACTTGGACAGATGCTGTTTTACTGTTGCTTAAAAATTTGGAAGCATGATGCACTGAATTGCTAGCCAGTGTCTGCAGGAAATTTAGCTAGGGCGTTCAGAACGATTGGCCAGAATCATCCTGCTATGCCATTTTGCTGTCATATTTATTCATTTCCATTTAGATCCAGTGTGAAGTGTAGTACTTTATTTCATAGCCGGACAAAATGTCCGCAGACAAAATGTTATGGACAAAATGTCATGGGACAAAATGTCATGTTTTGGGGTTAGAGTTAGGGCTACATTTTGTCCCCTGACATTTTGTCATGGCACCCTTTATTTAACTATTATGTCTCTTATATTCAGTGGCTTCCAAAGAATGGTACAAAAAGTCTTTTCCATTGTGTTGGTAATGCTGCTCTAGACAGTGCTTCTTTATGTCAGTTTTTGCTTTAGAACTGATAACCCAATTTGTTCACAGAAAAGTGAATTCCTGTTGCTGTTAAATGATTGTTTTACTCCTATTGTGACGTTGTTTCAGGGTGATGATGGATTCATTGGCCCCAAGGGAGATATGGTACGTCAGTATAAAAATAAGATCTATTCACTTCACTTCTTTGATTTTGTGCGTTCCTTTACTGTTTTTTTATATATTTTCATTTATTTTTCTCTTCTATTAAATGATTCAACTCGTTCCAGTTAATTTATTATAAATTAATGACTAATTTTCTGTTTCAGAGGATTGGTTATAAATAAAGCGCCAGAGTAATTGCATCTTGGTTTTACATCTCGAAGTTGTCTTTGTTTTCAGGGAGAACCAGGGCCACCTGGAATAGCCGGGCCTCCGGTGAGTACAGTTGCTTGGTATTGGTTGTGTCCAGGGATATTTCTAAGATTGTGAATTTGGGGAGTGTCGACCTCAAATTGGAGGGGGTGTTTGAGCTAATTAGTATGCATTTTGTATGCATACCATTGTCACATGACCAAATTTGGGGGGTGTCGACCTCAAAATGGGGAGTTGGGGGGGTTTAGGGGGGTGTAAAAATATCCCTGGTTGTGTCAGTTCAGAGTGATGCCAACGTCAAATAGCTGTCTTTAATTTTATAATTCTTCATGAAGTAGTTATGTGGAACTGTAATTTTATAATCCGTTATAAAGTAGTTACGTGGAGCTGTTCAGATAACCTATTTGCTGTTATTTTTAAAATCTGAGTCTCAGTTCACACAAGTGCACCGTTTTATTTTCTCCTTATTTGATTTGTTGTCATATTTTGCAGTACTTTGATTTGACGATTTCATCAGTTTGCCTGTTGACTTGATCTGCGTAGGGTCGACAGGGTTTTCCAAGTTCGTACGAAGAGTTTGCGGAAGAAGAGGGCGAGTCTGAGGAGTACTACGGTCGGCGAAAACGATCCGTACGAGATACGGCCGCGGACGACCCGACTGTCGTGAACCAGCGGATAAAGCTCGAAGAGATTAAGGACAACAAGGATGGAATTAACGAAGTCCTAAATGCCATTGCTGCTCAACTTCTCCACGACATCACCAATCTCAAGAGCAACGTCCACGATCTGAAGTTGCCGACAGGAACAAAGGAAAATCCCGCGCAGTCCTGCCGCGACATCCTGCTTGCTTATCCGACGTCACCCGACGGTGGGAGCAGTTCTTTGTGAAACGTTATAAAAATGTTGAAATGTTGGCAGAATGACATTGGTACTGGATCCGTGATCGCTGAGCATTTATTAACATTATGGATTTGTTTATGTCTTGGCATTTTTGATGCTTGAATGTCGATTGTGTTTTGCTGTGTGTTGCTGTTTAGGGTGGTACTGGATCGATCCCGCTGTGGGCAATCCCAGCGACTCCATCCAGGTTTGGTGTAATATGACCGCCAAAGGAGAAACTTGTGTTTATCCTGAAACACAGATGAGAATGGCAAGCAGAAATTATACTATATAGTAATAATAATAATAATAATAATAATAATAATAATAATTAATAATAATAATAATAATAATGTGATTTAAAGTGGTTTTTGAGGCTACATCAGCCTGTGTGAAATCCACTGTAATAATTCTACCTTCAGTAACATAGTTTTCCCAGATAACCTTTCAATCTGTTTACTGTTTTGACTGTTACTGACTTCATCCAGACTTTTCCATGTGTCCATAGCCCTTGCACTAAAATATTTTTCTTTCTTGGTCCTACCCCCTGCTTGAGCAATTTGCATCTGTGGTCTTTTGTGCTGCAACCCGACGTCATATCGCTCTTAATTTCAGTTGGATTTTAAATAGTTTAGCTTAATGGCAGACAATGATGATCTCATTGCAGATGATCGTGATGATGATGATGATGATGATAATCATGATCATGAAGGCAAATGATCATGATGTTTGTTGTTGTTGATGAAGAAAATAATATTGATGATGTTGTTGATGTTGCTGCTGATGATGGTGATGATGACAACATTGATGGCATTTATGAGTTGCAGATATAATGATGATGAGGCTGATCTGTGATTTAATCAATTTTATTTTAGATTAGGAACTAAGATTATATTTTGATTAATCTGATATAAATAGAAAAACCATTTGGAGAATTATATAAATTATACACTTATTACTTGCTACTTCATGTCGTATTTTATGTACTAATTTTTGTCATTTTGGGTCAGAAATTATGTGATTGCTCGGTGGTTGTTTTCTGATTTTAGACAAGTCCACAATTTTGGCCGAAGCAGAAATCTAAGTCTGGATTGTGGTTCAGCCAAATGCCAGGAGGATTTATGGTAATGGGGGAAAATTATTGACGTCTGTTTTTGTTGGACTAGCTGCAATACAAGTCAGAGAACTTTATACTGTGTTAAACTTCTCCATACTATGTTAAACATCTCCATGGTTTTCATTCTTGACAAAATGTTTCCTTAAGCTGGACTTCTTCATAAGCACAATAAGGTAAAGAAGGAGGTCAATCCGCGGGTTCAGCTCCCGAAGAAGTAGTATTTGGATGGAAACTTTGAGTATTAATGGGTAATAATAGCTACAACAGTTGCCAATCTCTTCTAGACAATTTTTCCTCTCACCAAGTAAGCATCTAGTGTACTTGTTCACACATAAATTGACTAGGTAGGCTCCTAGAAAAGACTATCAAAGTTTTTTTACCTTTGGTGTGCTTTTTAATCTTCTTATTAACTCTTTTGAGGCAGAATTATTTCAACGCTATGGCTCAGACATCGACAAATGTCGTCATCCGCCCTGAAAGAGTTACTGCACCTCCGAGCATCTTTAAATTCATTGAGCAGCATTGAATTGTATTTTCCCCTTGATAGTGACTTGGGACAACAAATGATGTGACATGGCAATGAATAGATGCAAGGTAATGATGAATAAATGTGGCTGTATATTTATACAGGGGCGGATCTACAGGGGCACTTTCCCCACCCAAGCCCACTCCAAACATTTGTTGGCTGATTTCTCATCATGGCAAAAAGCTGAACAGTTATAAAGGCTTGAATAAATGAGTTACCGTCATCTTTTATTTCAGTTGAGTAATTTTAGCAAAATGTGTTAATCTATACAAAAGGGTCAGGACAAGGCAGAATGGAGAATGGACCCTAACCTCCCCAATGTTTTTCTGGATCTGCCCCGTATTTATGGTACATTCTACAAAGATCTCTTTTCAGTAACCAAGTAAAATGAATCTGTTGCAGATAAAATACGTGCCGGACATTCACCTGGAAATGTTGCGACAGCTGCACTTGGTCGCTCAACAGAAGTTCACCTTTTTCTGCGAAAATTCAGTCGCGTGGTTTGACGAGAAATCGAATTCGCACAAGAGTGCAATCGATCTTTTAGGAGACAACGAGTACGAGATAAAGACTAACAAGTTTACGAGTGAAAACATCATCAGTGACGGATGTCGGGTAAGCTTTCGTTGATGCGTCGTGAAAATGGTAGATGATCACAAGAAATAGAGATTCGCCTCGTCTAGTAAAGTGAATTTTAAAACTGATTTTAAATATGTTACTGGTACAGTACTATTTAATGGAAATCATAAAGCAAATGCAAATGAAATTCTTTGAACACGTTATGAGAAAGAGGGACTGGAGAACTTGGCAGTGACTGGCATGGTGGAAGGGAAAGCTCAAAAGGAGGACAGAGATACAAATTCATAGAGAAACTGAGAGAAGTTTTGAAAGTAAAGAACAACAACGATCTTCTGAGGATCACCAAAGAATGGCAAAGATCTAGAAAAGTGGTAGTTCATGGCTGCCATTGTGAAAGAGCAAGGCACCTCAAGAAGAAGAATTTGATTTTATCTTGGTGGCACAAAACTTGGCCTACTGGAAAATAATATCTTTTTATTCAATATTGATTTAGCCCTTTTACCGGGTGCCCCGAATATATCCGTCCATTTTACATTGAGTTACAGTTAAATACACGGTAAGATTCAGAAATGCATCTTTTGTGGTGTCTGCTCGATCATGTGACTTTATTCAACAGGCGATACATTAGTATGACTGTAACAGTTTGTGCTTGTGACGGGTGAGTAAGAGGTTTGAATTTTACATCAGCCATTATGTTGTGACTCATTGTGCTGGCACCATGGTTCTGTAGAAATATGAATTATGGAGATGAACAGATTTTTTCTATATACTAATTAATTATGAAAAAGGGCATGAAATATGATGTGTATTCTTGAAGCAACAAAAATTGATAAATAAAATTATATTTGGCTGGTACATGTACTACAAATGTCAGACCCATATTTCTTCAAGGCCTTTGCTGTCCCAAGTTCTCTGTTTCTGTTTTACATGTTTGGGGTTCTGTGTGGTACAGAAGCCTTGTCCAGTGTTTATAATAGCCACTCCTGTTGACATGGACTGACCTCAATGCTGGCATGTCATTGCACAGTGAAACCTGACATGTTATAGCCAGGCCATTTCAATTTCTATTACTTATGTGCTGGTGAACATGTGAATGGCAAAGAAGCAGATTCTCTGATCTACGGGCGCAGACACGGGAAGCAGTATTTGCCCTGAACAATCTTCCACCTTCGTGGGTTCAGTTTTAGTGAAATATGTTAAAATAGTACTTGTTTGCACTGCTGTGTTTGCATGTCTTTTAATGTGATGAAATGTAACTGGGTATTTTTATAGCGCCTTTTCTGGACAGGCACGAGATAAGTGCTCCCGCTATGATTTCTTTGAACTCGAATGTTTGTTTAGAGCCGAGCTCGTTCTTTCAATTTGCAGGTGCGCTCGTCAAACAGTTCCACGGTCTTCAGCATGTCCACATATCACACCAGCCGACTTCCCATCGTTGACTTTAAACCGAGAGACTACGGAGCCCGCGACCAGCAGTTCGGTTTTGAAGTGGGCCCCGTCTGTTTCAGCTGAGCCGATGCTCCGTACCTTCTTACAAATAGCCTTCTGAATCTGCGTCCCAAAGTGTAGTAGCGTGGCCGCAGACTGACTGACCGACCGACAAGTCCAATCGAAACATGGATTTCGTTAAACTTGTTTTATTTACTTTTCTTCATTTCTCCTTCAAATATGAAACAGGAGCTGTTTCTGTTCACGCTGTAATACAACGTGAATTACAATTCAACGTCTGCTTTAAGGTTTCTAGGCTCTTTGGTCACACAATTTGCTGTCGTATGCTATGCATGTATCGAAGCTATTGAAACAAAGCCAATATATTTGCTGAATGTGTTCATTTTACCAATGTATTGTAAGGTATTGGTTTAAAATACTGGATTTTGTGCATTAGAGGGAAAACTTTTCAAATGTACACAGCTGGTAATGTGACAAATTACAGTGTTACATATTTGATAGCTTGACACCTTCTATATTTAATGCAATCGTTTACTGTTTATCAGGTTGTCTATAAGATGATTCTTTTGAATATTTTTTCATGATAGTCAACAGATAAACGTGCTAACCTCACTGCCAATTTACACAGTATATGAATTTGTTAAAAGGGAATTTGAGTACACTGCCAAAGACACTTTTAAGACCTTTATTATACAAACGCATATATATGTGATATATCTATAAATATATATTTAATATGTACCTAGACTAACATTGGTCAATCTTTTGCTGCACCCAACTATATGTTGGCTTGACTGTAGATTGCGTAGTGTTTATTGTTTTTGCATTTACTATTCATTGGGCTAGACTGCAGGTTTGTTGTAATCATAGTAAGAATTAATATTAGTATTATTAAAGTTTTTAACAAAAATAATATATTGTGATGTATGCTATTAATGATCAGAAGGCTGCCTGAATATTTAATCAATAAACTTTAGGACCTATTAAAGAAAAACCAGCAATAATTTTAAATTAGGATAAAAGCCTTGACTAGATTAGGCTAGAATAGCACTTAATAATAATAATAATAATAATAAAAACTGTCTTAAATATTAAATCTTGATGTAAGCTCCAAAGACCCTGAGATAAGTCAACAATGTTTATGTATAATAGCCAAACACTTAACTTTAAGACTGAAATGTAAAGGTAGATTAAGCATGAAGAGCAGTTTTTGCAACTAATTAGACCAGTTTTAATCAACTTAAAACGGCCATTGGTGTTCTTAGATTAAGCAGACAGCTTAATCTAAGAACATGAAATGTTTGGATTCGCTCAATAGTAAATGTTAAACTTTAGATTATTAAATTAGATTTAAAGATGAGAAAAGATGATGATCTAGATAATCAAATGTGGGCTTTGGGAGAAATGTGACAATGATTTTACTGTAATACTTTGCTCAATTTAAAACTCTATTGAGAGCAATGGTATACCCATTAACAAAATTGCTAGACTTTATAACTATCTATTCAAACATAAATTAAAATGCTACATAAAATAGACAACATAAAATTGGTATAAATAGTTTGCTCATCAGATTTGCAAAAAGATAGAACAGTGTGAATACCTCCATAACAACACAACATATATTCATTATAAACAACTTGTGCTCATCATCATCATCATCATAAAGTGAGATTTTGCCACAATTCCTTTTTGACTGTTTCCGCATAAATAATTAATGCGTTTAATATTAATAAATAAATGAATATATATATATATATGTAGTCATAGTATCTAGATTATGTGCATATATAGTTTTAAACACTTTATCAAAAATCTTGAATGCATATAAAAATGACAGAAATAACAAGAACACCATATATAGCTCTAAAAAGTCAAACCACACACAGAGTCTAGCTCAAGAACTTAGTAAATGCTTCGTCAATGAAATAACTGATAAAAGTTCACAACAATAATTAATTGCACGTTAAAGACCAAATCACTTAACTGACACGATATGAATTACAGGTAAATACCACATTCAAGTCCATACAAAGAAACAAAGCTATCTGGTACTTCTAGAACCATATCAACATGTTTTTCAGGGGAGGGGTAGTCGGCCTATATAAATACTGGTCATAATTCATATTATTTTCTCAGTATTATACAAATCAACAAAAACATAAAAAGCACAATTGAAGCTTCAGCTCTGCCTTTGCTCTACAATTGTTTCACTAATTATGACAATTGTCGAGGAATAACAGAAGTTATCAAATCAAAAGTTCAAGTGCTCTGAAATACATGAAAACATTTCAAACTGCTTGTAAGACAATATGCCTGGAATATTTCAAGTTCAACAATACACTAATGGCAGAATTAAAATATGCAAGACAACATCAATAACAATTAAACACAATCACTGCTTTTCAAGCTTTTCTCAATTGCTGTACAATACATAAATAAAGAACTCGGCAATCATATAGAAAATTGATCATACTTGTTAATCTATTTATTTTAAGTGAAAAATTAACTGCTGAAATTTTCTGCCATTGACTAATCGATTGATAAAAATCTGGCATTGATCTTCTTGATTGTAGCATAGTATTCTGTTGTCAAGCTTTGTATCAGAGGACCCAGGGTGGGAAGCATTGACATGAAAATATTAATCCAACTACCCAAAAAATAATTTTATTTGACTAGGCAGTGACAATTGTCGAAAACAGAAGTGACAACTGTAAAAAGCAAATGATAATCATCAATGATAAATGATAGATCGGTATTCTGTAGTTCACCAACAATACAAGTTGAGCTGAAGTATGAAATAGATGTATAAATACACAATTTAAAGATTACACTAGTCTTTTTTCCACATCTGCATGCAGTTAACAAAATATTTGCAAAAACGTCCAACCACATTGTCCACGTAAAACAGTAAAATATATCCGACCTTCTACGCTTCTGTGGTTCACGACACAAAACGACAGAGGTCACTTACGTGTTTGCACAGCCGCATAGTCACAATGGAGTTTAACATGGTATGACATGACTCCTACCTTTTTCCAACCTTCTTCATAATTTTCAATTAAGTGTGAAGTGTTTTCATATCTTTATTAATTCTTCTTTCTTTCCTTCCACCGTTCCCTAATGGATTGGAAGATGGGTCTGAATGAGTTTCTTCCACTTCTGTCTGTCTTTTGCTGCCCTGGTCATTTGGATGAAGTTCATTTGCATTTCTTCTGCATTCTCTTTTAAGTTTTCAATCCATGTTTTCTTGGTCTTCCTTTTCCCCTCAACTTAGTTGTATAGTGCTTTCTTTGGTAGTATTTCTTCCTTCATTCTTTTGACATGACCAAGTCATTTAAGTCTTCTTTTCTGTATTGATTCAAGTATCGTTTCTTTTTGTGCTGTCTTTTCTCTGATCATTTTATTTCTTATTCTCTGTCTTCTGCTTACTCCTGCCATTCCTCTTAACCAGTTCATTTCTGCAGTTATTAATCTTCTTTCACCTATCTTTATTTATTTAGATATATTCTCCAACAATGAATTTAATTTTCGATACAAACCTGTAAGTCATTCATAATGATAGATGGCCACTGACATATAGACACGCTCGGTACAAAAAGACAACATCAAAACATGAAGAAGCAAAAATAGAGAAAAAGACAACAACGTCAAAAGGCATCGTCAGTTGTCACAAAAGTGCCGGGAGAAGGAAGGATGCGTATCTTCTGAATTATCTCTGCTCGGTCCAACGGACATTCCTTCAGTGGTTCGGCACATTTTGCACAGGCGCAGACGTGACCACAGTTCAGAAAAAGGATTTCGGACTAAAAATATGCACAAAAGTCGCAGCAGACTGTGCTGATAAATCATACAAGCAGCAGACTGTGCTGATAAATCATAATAGCACTATTTCAAGTGTCATCCAACCTCTCGCGAAATTATTTATATTTATTTTAAATTATTAAATATAACTGATTAGTTAAGCTGTACAACAAAGCTACATGCTGAACATCAATACAAAAGTACTCTATAAAATACTGAGTCATATCAAATAATTTATATGATTAATTACATTAATCACATTAATGATTAAATACATTAATATCTAAATATACTAATCTCTATGATTAATGTCATTTATCAAAGATTCACACCACATTTCTTGTAACAGAAACACAAGCATAAATTAAATCTATTTTCAAAATCCACAACTACCCACACAGAGATGTATAGCAAACATCTTGTATCAAATCCCAATTTCAATAAGGAGCATATGCAAAACTGACAACATTTACAACAAGTGTAAAGTAAATACTTACTATAAGACTTTCTCTAATGCTCCATTGCACAAGTTCACAAATGTTAAATTCACTCACATTTATTTGTTTCTTAAATCGACTTTATAGAAACTCAACATGCCAGCGTACAAATCACACTTTTAAAAATGATGGCTCCTACAGAGAGTGCAAACTGAGATCTGCTTTCAAGTGGGCAACAAGTAATGCAAATTAATTCCGTAATACCTGTGCATCCATGCATACGGCACATTGTGAGTTGATCCCGCGCGCCTTGACGTCCTCCGTTTCTACTGAATTGTGGTCTGTGATGGGGGGTGCGCTCGAAATCCGTCGACGAGAAAAACTGCCTTTTAGCGAAGGCACCTGCTGAACACACAAAGAGCGAAAAATCTGACAATCAAAAAGTATGACACTGGTATTAAATGGCAACAGAGCAAAACTGTCAGCCTCACAAAAAAAATTGCAATAGCAAATCCCAATACAGGTTCAGACGAAAACAAGAAGAAAGAGTCCATCCATATACGTTATAAGTACACACTGAGGAGGAACGAGGGGGTGAATCATCATTGTCTGCAATTAAGCTAAACTATTTAAAATCCAACTGAAATGAAGAGTGAGATGATGGCTTTCTATTTCAAACTATCGCCTAATTACAAAATTCACTTAATCTACCATGTTATCATATAGAGAATGTTGTACTGGAAACTCCATAGACCTCCCCGTTGACGACAATCTTTAAGCTGTTGACATAGGCTATATATATACATATATATATATATATATATATATATATATATATATATATACACACATATATATATATATGTATATATGCATATGTATAAGAGGAAGAAACAAAAGGAAAGTGGATATATAACATCAAAGAAGACTTCAAAAGATATCAAATGACAATAATAGATGGAATGAGATTAACAATGGAAAAAGATAAATGGAAAAGTTTTGTGTCAAAGCTAATGAGTTGGCAGAAAGTAACTATGATGATGATGATGATGATGATGATGCATAAGTGTATGCATATTGCCTCACCAACTATTTAATAGCCAATGCTATTAATTGTACAAGATTTATTAAAATGACACAACATAGCAAATTTGCTGGTACTCAAATTTTAACAATATGCTTACATTGTTGACTGCCATTGTAAATCTAACAGTCTTATTATCACCAAATATAAAACTCAAAATTCTCATTTATAATTGTACAAAATTTATTAAATTTGTTGACACAACATTTTAGTACACAGCACATAAACCAATTGATGTCTTGACTCAGTTAGACCATTTTCTAGATGCAGCGTATGGATAACACTAGTTCCAAAGTCTAACAGTCTAGGACAGCGGTTCTAAATGGGTTACCCCAGGGGGTCGAATGACGATTTGCCACCAGACCATCATAAATATGGGGTTGTCTCATTTCCTGTTATTGTACAAAATTTCTCAGTGGTAGTTCTGACATTTAGTTGTCTTACTATCATTGTCTTTTGAGATAGACAATTAAATAAAACGATTTTGAACATTTTTACTCAGTTAGCATTATTTTTTTAGCAGTTTACATTGTGAACGAAAATTAATTTTACCATTGGGGTCCACATCATGGGGAATTGAACAGGCACTATAAAGGTTGAGAACCGCTGGTCTAGGATTATTAATACAAATGCCAGTAGTGCCGTATTGCTTTCCTTTATGTTATTCCTGCCCCAAAAACCACGTTTATATACAAAAGTTTTTTTACAGCTATGCAAGTGAAACTAAGTAACACTCATAAACAAACAGAAATAATGACATATTATAATTAACACTAGACCTGGTCAATATATATTTGCGGCTTTGCATCAAGAAGGCGTTGATATTGAACCAACCAGTAATCAGTTTGATTTGCAAGGCGTTGTTCCTCCATTTCCAACTGAAAATAGTCTTTTTACATTATTACTATCACTAGAAATGCTCTAAAATCATTTTTTTGTAAAATAATAATAATAATAATAATAATAATAATAATAATAATAATAATGCACTTTTATAGCACCAGATCTAATACGCTAAAGGCATCAATCAAAGGTACTTCAAATCCGTCCAAAAAAAGACCAGATCATTGTAGAGATCAGTCAGAGGGAAACAGCAAGACAGACTATGGAGGAAATGCTAAATTGGAAGAGAAGTGTTTTAAGCGTAGATCTGAAATTACTCAATTCTGGAATATCTGACAGCCGAGGGAAGAGAGTTCCATGCTTTTGGACCAGAAATAGAGAAAGCTCTCTTACCATAACAGGTCAAAAACAATATATATGGAGCATATAAGGCCCATGAAAAAGAAGCCTCTGGTAAAATTCGATCAAAATAAGTTTCTGCTTTTGACCGTTTAAGTCATTTCAAAGTTGACTGCTGTGAATGAAAAGGCTGTGAAAATAGAAAAAAAATAAAAGTTGAACATTTGCTAGATCATCAAGCAGTGGAATTTCTAAGAAGAGAATGATAACATTAATAAAATTGAATATCAATGAATATGTCATTTAATATTAATGACTTCTAAAACACTGTAAATTACAGAGAATTATAAATTTAACAAATGTTTACATTTTGATTTTAACAAATTTATACATTTTATAATCACAAAATTTAACTTTAATTTCAAGCAATATATGTCACGCTTGTGTTTCGTGAAAAAATCATCAGAATCTTCAAACATGGTTATATGTCATTGCCAGTTATTACCAAGCATGTTCACAAAATTTTAGAAAAATATGTTTGGTTTATTGCCATAAATAAGCTTCAAATATAAATCAAGCTTTTCATATCTTTACTATTTACAAGTCTCTATATTAAAGACGTCATATCTTCCTAAAGAAAGAAAGGTACATCCAAAAATGGCCCACCAATCAAGAGGTTTCGAAAATCCACATCAAATTAGATAAGTTTCTCAAAAATCATAATTTTTATGAAATTCTTATTGTGTCCAGATGGATTTAACACAAAGGATGGACTAACAAAATATTTGCTCACAGGATTGTTACTGTAAGACTTCCGAATATGTGAAGCTGCATTTTCAACTTCTGAACTCCCAAACATTCACATTTAAACAGAAAACTGGAAACGAAGAAAGCAAAAACAACAGAAAGTAAACAAAACGTAAAAATCACCAATCTGGCCCTCAATTCGTCTTCTCTTTTCTTCCTTTCATTCAAAAGCTGAATAAGCAGTTCTGTCAGTTCCTTCCGCTTTTCTTCCAGAATGTTCTGTCATGACAACATAAAACAGAAATAATATGTACTGAAGAAACAGCAGCAGAGAATTGACAAAATAAAAACTTCTATATTCCGTAACTAAAACTCAAATAAAAAATATGATCGACAAATTTGCCCTTTTCAACATGTTCCTTCGAAAATGCACTCATAGCCGAGAAATAAAACGAGTTGAGATATAAGAAGCAGATAACCAACCATCTGAATGCTCAGTCGAATGTCGCTCTGCTCCATCTCGAGCAGAGTCAGCTCAGTGAGCTCCTGCTCGATCAAGTGTATCTGGCTCGTCACACGCTTGTGTTGAGCGTCCTTTCGACACTGCAACGCCTCAAATGCCTCCTTCTGCAACGCCTCCTGCTCAAATTAATAAGGCAGCCAACTTTTAAAATCCACAAATAAAACTTTTTCTTACTAATAAACAGTTACCGGTAATGATGACAATGATGATGATGATTACAACGATGATTACAACGATGATGATGATGATGATGATGACAATGATGATGATGATGATGATGATGATGATGAAGAAGAAGAAGATGATGATGATGATGATGACCTAAGGCAGGTCCAAGTGGCATTTACACCACCCGGGAATGAGCTGTTAGGTGGTTTCCCACTGCGTTCCTCGCAGGCATTTAGAGGTGAACAACTTGTCTAAGGTTGCTACACAGTTGCTATGATTGGATTCTAACCTACGACTCTCCGATTGCATGGCAAGAATCCTACCACTATTCCAATCTATTTATCATAAACCTATTTAACAGTAAAGCAACCGCAATTAGCGAAATTTTTTTCAAAATCCATTTTTCAACAAAGCTTAAGTGCCTATATGTACTTCTTGAAGTAACTGCTGGATGAGAAGCTGTTGCTGTTTCTGTTTAGTGTTGAGGACATTCTCCATCAAGTCACTCTGATCATCGCAGCTTTAAACAGACAAGAATTCAGTGTCTGTACATATTTTTCCCTTACTTATACAACCAATTCTCATTAATAAGGAATACTAGCTTGGAGAAAAATATGCCTACAACTAATGAATTCAACACAGATCAAAATCTAAACTATATTAAAGTCCCATTTCTTGTTCTGGCAGAAGAAAGTGGTTTAAAATATTATTAATACAGCAAATTAAGACGTATTAACTCCTTAACTGGGTGCCCCGAGTAACACTCGTCCATTTTACATTGAGTTACAAATAGTTGCCCAGTTAAGGGGTTAAGATGTATTAAGAATATTGCCATAGTAATTCAAAAGGTGACCACAGTTTCTAAACTTATACATAAATCAGTTATGAATGAATAGAACAAAGAGTTTTCATAACTTACTAGACACGTGGTCTTCGGATGACATCATCCTGGCTGTCAAGATATTTTCTGACGGCATTGTCAAGGCAATTATTTTGCTCCAGTATTATCTCCATTGAAGCTGATGACAAAATAGAAGAATTAGAAAAGTATATGATGATCGTGATCAGAATATTCCTTGCCATCATGCATTAATGAAGCTTAAACTAAATGTACAGTCGGTGCTGTCGTCCAATAGAATTCAAATTCACTGATCATTCTGGAAGAAATGCAGTTGCATGTCAAGAGTGGTGGACGCCCGGGGCCAAGTCCAATTTGGATGCTCATGCCACCTCGGTGTTAGGCGTTAACGAGCAAAAAAGGTCACCGAGACAATTTGGATGCCCTTATTTGGTGTAGATGTCCGGAGTCAAATCAATAATTTGTAAGAGTTTTCATGTAAAAAAAGTGTTGGCGAACAAAAAAAGGTTGCCGAGTCAATTTGGATGCCCCTATCTTGTGGATGCCTGGGGCCACCGCCCCACCCACCCGCCACTCTGCACACTACTGAAGAAATGGTAAGCGTTCCAAAAGATATTCCTGATTGCACCGGATATTAGCATCAAACACTAAAGTCTTTTAAATCTGTGAACAGCACGATTTTAAAATTACCCAGAACATCGGTCCTACGAATGCTCTCCAGCTCTTCCTGTCTAACCATGTAACTCCGTTCTACCCAACCCTGCATCATTAAAAATCCACTTTCAAAAAGATACTCCAAGAGCAAAACAACAATAATTTCTTAGTCCTGACAATCTAATAACATACAAAATTTAACACACATAGTTCTTGTGTTTTCCTCTGCAACGAGTAAATAGGGCAGGGGGTGGATTAGGGTGGTCCTGTTATACTTTTTCAAAGTGGACCCATTTGGGATAAAACAAATTGGGAAAAATTCCAGAGGAATCTAAACATATTTAGTACTGTTAGTCACAATGTTAAAAATATGGTAAAAATCTTGATTCTTTATTTGCAGATTTTGCATGTCTTGATTTTCCACAGAATTTCAGGATATTATTGTTTTGTATCAATTTTAAGCGTTAATGTGATGTCTTGATTTAGCAGTATTCCCAGACTTTTATGAGGAAATATGAAACCGCCACTGTGTGCGAATCTTTCTAAAATCTCAGAGAATTCTAACTGACTTTGCTCATAAATGGGACAAGTTTAAAAATTCCGTCCCGATGAATACCAAGTTCTCAAATGTTCAAGATCACTATTTGGGGACAAGCTTCAATGAAGATTTTCCACATGAACTCTCTGAGTGACGACCAAGTTGGGAATAATACTTGAAGAACTTATGAAATGCAAATCTTGCAAGAAATGTCCTGTTTGTTGCTTTTCAGTATTGCACAAATATAGTTTCTTTGGTCAACCATACAAGCACTTATTTTGTGCTTATAAACTCTTATTGACTCTGTCATCTACCCAAGTAGCGTGTGAAAGATCTTTCTCTAAGCTGAAATACATTAAATCTCGCCTGCGAAGCTCATTATCATCTACACACCTTGAAGCATTTATGCTTATGTCGACAGAAACCGATGTCTTAAGTGAGTTAAATAATGACACAATATCTTAGATCATTTTGGCTGAAATGTCGCCCAGCCTAAAGAAGTTGCTTACACAATAAGTCAATAAGTTGACAATAACCATAATTTTTAAGCCTGATAATTTGATAAATAGATAACTTTATAACTTTTTAGTCTTTAACGAAATCTTATTTCTTAACATTTTAAGTCTTATATTTTCAATTAATTTTTCTGTTAGAGTCTTATGACTGTCTCATTGAGTCATTGTAGAGTGACCTGCAAGGCTGAGACATTGGCTGTAAACAAATATCCCAAGGAAAATAAAACTAATATTTGTGATAATTGTGTTTTTGTGAATAGTCGAATAAGATCGTAGAGGCAATGCTAGGGCCGTTTTTGATTTTTGTCCAATGTTTTGTGCTTTGGACACTCCAGTCCACCCTGGAAGAGAACAGGTCAATAAAATAAGTCATGTTATATATATATATATATATATATATATATATATATATATATATATATATAATGGTGCAAGGACAGAATGTCCTAGGACAAAATGTCACCCTAAGGTTACCAAAGTCCCTAAGGGATAAAATGTAACCCTAAGCCTAACCCTAACCCCTAACTCTAACCTCAACCCCAACCCATGGCATTTTATCAGTGACATTTTGTCCCCAGACACTTTGTCTGGCCACAAAATTAATATAATAGGCAGTTAAGACAAAAATTTGACCATAGTCTTTTTTGCCTTGGGAAGTTTAAAAGTTTCATAGACTTTCAACATAAATAACCTCAAAATGCCTCAAATTATGGACAAATTCTGTATTTTAAATAATTATATGTCTAAGTTCTGTTTTCAAATTTTTCCCAGGATCTGAATGGAATTGCCCTATTTGCACAGCACAATTCTTATGTAACAAAAACTCACTCAGAACAACATGTTGAAGATAAAGGGCCCTATATTTAAGGCAACATTTATATAGCTCAAAACCAGCAGCTGTGGAACAATACCATACCAATCACTGCCTCCAGCCATAATAATTACTAATATAAAATCAGAAAGCCCACAATCAGAAAATTTAGACCAAAATGACAACAATAAAAAAAGCCTGAGACACAAAAATCCTCGATCAAGAACAATAAAAAATAACGAACATTTCAAAAACTAACCTCTCCTTTTCCATCTGCTCCAAGAGTTCTTCTGTCTTCCGAGCTTTCACGTTCATTTCAAGCAACTTTCTTACCAATTCACTAGATGACCTTTCAACTATTCAGCAGAATAAAACAAGGTCAGAAAGGGAAAGAAGTAAAAAACAAAACAAAAACTGTTTTAGAATTGTAGGAAATAACACAAATACATTCAAAATACAGTCCCGTGAAAAAATCTTGCATAGGCTGTGAAAAATATGTATCTCGTACACAAGCAAGTCTGTATTGCAAATTTCTTGCTAACTTATTATGTTTTGGACATCTTGTGGCTTTACTTTATGTTCTGCAATCAGTTCCCACACATTTTTTTACTTTGCACTTATTGCCTAGCGCCAGGTGGTGGCTGAAAATTGCCAATGTTCTCGCTTTCTTGATTACAGTCCTCTTACAGGTTTGTGCCCAAAATCTTTTGAATATTACTGCAGTTTTTATTTCTTTTTGTTTAGGGCCATGAAAAGGACCGTTTGATGTGTTTTATCCTGGCTAATATTTTATTGGCCAGCCTTTGTTTTTCGAACAATTCGACACCTTTCGGGCATTGAAACAAGTTTTCTAAGGTGCTCTGGGGTAATAATGTGGTTCCAGGCTGCAATTAATGATTCAATGAGTTCTCTTTTTGATCTGGGATGTTTCTTGGAGATTTCTAAAGATATCTTGTACCAAAGATTCTCAATTGGATTGAGATCTGGTGATTGTGCTAGCCAATCTAATGTCTTTATTCTCTTGTCCTTAATCCAGTTGTTACGCTTTAAGCCCGATGACAAGGGCGTTGTCGTCTTGGAAGAAGAAATCAGATTCAAACAGTCTTTCAGCTGATGGTAACATAGACTGCTGTAGTATTTTTCGATGTACTTAGTGGCATTGACCATGCCTTCAACAATCTTCAGTCTTCCAACCCCACTGGCAGCCATGCAACCCCAGATCATCACCTTTGTTGGGTACTTCACTGAAAGATTCAAGCACTGTGGCTTATCTTTTCATGAAATCTTCTCACAAATGTGGTTGCCTGATTTCCTAGAATGCAAAAGGTGCTCTCATCACTGAATAACACCTTTCCCACTCCTCTTTGCTCCACTTAGAGTACTTCTTTGCCCATAGAAGCCGTTTCTTTCTTTGCGGTTCTGTAAGAAGTGGCTTATTGATTGCTTTACAGCCTCTCAATCCAAACTCTAAGCATCTTCTCTCACCGAAGTACAGACATGTACTGAACACTTCTCTTGCCATTCCCGGAGCAGTAGATAGGTGAGCTTTCTGTTGGCCAATGATGTTCTTAGAAGCACCCGATCTTGTCTCTGAGTTGTCTTCTTTGGTCGGCCTGTTCGATGTCTGTCGGCTGTTGAACCAGTCTCTTGGAGTTTCTTAATTATTCTAATTAAACTTTGATGACAGCCCACTCTCCTTGCAATTTTAGGGCTTGAATAACCTTCCTCATGAAGGACCGCCACTCGAATCCGCCTTTCTTCACTGAGATATTGTCCCTTCATTTCAACGACTATCAGGTTCAGCTGCATTCAATGCCCGGAATGAAATGGCGCTCCACTCATGTATTTATAACCGTAGACACCTCTCCTGATTGGCCAGCCAACCCTGGCAGCCTATTGGTTAGTAGGCTCAACTGCGTGATTGGTCAATTTCGATTCCTTTTGGGCACAAACACTGGCAAGTTTTGGCCATGGTAAAATTGGCGCTACATAAATTGAAAAAATGAACCAGACTAAAAAAAATTTTCATAAGATAAATGTAAGATATAAGGTAGGAGCATAGAGTTTGCAAGAAACAAATAAATCTCAAAGATATCATGGTGAAAAAGACTTTTAATATGCAAAATAAGCAATTTTCACAGCCTATGCAAGACTTTTTCACGGGACTGTATTAAATACCATATTAAAAATATTCAAAGCAGAGAAGCATAACAAATCTAGAAGAAACTCATGAATTTTGTAAAATTTCAATACAAAAACCTAAACAACCTTCAAATACCACAACTAAAAGTATAATAACCATTCTAAGGTTTTCACCTTTATCTTCGGTATAAATTCCTACATCTACCAAAATCATCATCAAATTAAATAAACCTTTGATTATTTGTTAATATTCCTCAAAACAGTCATCACATACATCTACTTATCCAATACCATTATACCATAAATAAGAAAACAGTTCTGTTTTCCATAAGAAAACACCATAAATCAAAGATTTGGCAATTACCATTTTAGTGAAATAGAAATAAATATTGATCATGGTACAATAATAATGAAAGACAGAGAACAACGATAAAAACTAAATAAAAGAAATGAACGAAGACAGACAAAAAACATCATTTTATAAAAATTCATTCCTTAAGACAAACATCATTTTATAAAAGAATTCATTCTTTTGGATACTTTAATAATCAACCGCTAAGAACCAACAAGCATGCAACAACTGAATACCAACAATCAAAAATCTTCTAATCATGGGGGCCAACCATTTGTTGTTTTTATATTAAGTATAGGGTCCAATCAATCAATCAATAAATTTTTTGGTGCCACTATCATAAAATCAGGGCATCAGCCAAAGCACCAAACCAAGCCAGGTCAATCCGGAAGATCATGCGGGGAGCAACTGGGGATAACCAAGTCAAAAGGTGATTTTTAAGACCAGATCTGGGGAGCACTGGGGCCAGAAATTCATTGGTTTTCCGCCACTGCCAAAAATGATTTCATTTGACTTCGGAAATTTTGTTTTTCTCAGACAATAAATAAGAATAAACATGCCAACATGAATATCTCATTTGGTCTTAATCAAAGCAGTGCACGGATTTTAAACTGCATTTCTGCTAGTAATGGTTCTTTAACACAGAGTGAAAATACAGTAAATACCAAGCATTTTGCTCTGTATTTCAAGTTTGGACATTAGTTCATTTTAGTTGTATGTGTTGGACGCACACTTAGCGGTTAAATGGCGTTGTTGAATTTATTATGCTTCTACTGCGCTTTTTAAAGGTGTGTTTGTGCAATAGAAAAATCCTAAACTTCAAGACATATCCAAACCCATTTCTCCATTTTTCATTGTATTGGCAAACGAGGAATAATAATGTCGTCTAATATATTTCCTATATCTTTATTCAAATTTAATCAGAACTTCTGTTTGTCATTTGTCCAAAACTTAACAGCGTCTTTTCTACTAGTGTTCACTAGATGGCCTAGTGTATTTTCACTAATACACTGGTGTATCTTCATGTTTGCATTTGTTTACTGTTGGACTGCAATATCATATATAATATTATTACTATTTTACCTAGATCAATTTTATAATTCTCATTCTCACTATTAAATGTTAGTACTAGATTTTTAGATTTTTGTCATTTATATTAATCATAAGTTTGAATCATTATTCTCACTATTCTTTTTTGCATCATTATGTATCTCAAATTATGATGCTGGTATTGAGAGATAAATAAATTGATTAAAATTGATTGATTAAAGTCTGTTCAAGTATATGGTTATTCAATATTCATGGTTTATAGTTTACTTAAGATTTTCTTGTCTATTCTTGACATGTTGAGAAATAAATTTATTTGATTGATTGATTGACTGATTGATTCCTTGATCAATCATTGTAAAATTTTGATTGATTGATTGATATTTGGTTCAGGTATTGTATTCCATCATTCAATACACTGCCTTGGCCCCTATTCTGGCCGGGACTGGTCATGGGATTTTCACACGTCTAATGCAAAATTTTGGGGAAGTTTAGCCGAAGGCAGGATTCTCTCCAACAAATATTTAGGGAACTGCTTGAAATGGCGACATTCTAGCCAAAAATGTTGACCATCAGCAACTACACTGCCTTGGCGGCTCCAGGATTTGGCAAGTGGGGCCGTTGGGGTGGCAACTTCTAATCATGGTGGGCCAACCATTTGTTGTTTAATGTATGTAGCAGGTATAGGGTCCCAACTGGGGGCCACTGGGTGCCAGGTGTGGTGCAAGAAATATGGGACACGGTCCCCTCTGGCCGAAAATGGAGCCGCCACTGACTCCCAACTAATGGCAAGATGGCTCCTGAATATTGCAAAAACTAGGAAAATAAACATTCAGCATATCAAACCTTCTGTCAGAGCTTCCAAGAGTCGTTCTCTTTCCAATTCTTTCCGCTGATGAACTGTCTCCAGTTCATTGTGCATTCTTGCCTGCTCCTGGAAAGAAAATTGATAACACCATGCATTTCAACATAACACAATGGCAAAAAATACGCGAAATAAAGACTTAAATTAGATCAAAAGACTGTAACATACAATAAGGATTCAAGTCTGACATTGCTTATGTGTAATGATATCATTGCTATAGCGACATATACCGGTAGTCCAATGGTTCATGCATTCTTTTATATTTCCTGTCTTGGAACTGGAAACATAAATTGATATGAGTCAATTATAATAGACTCAATCAATTTGGCAGGCAGAAAAATGGCCCAATAATTATATGGCCGTTTTCCTGCCTGCCAAATTCTGCAGCATAACATGTGCATGATATCAATCGCTTCTTCTATTCCGCGCTTTCCCAGGACACGGAAAATGTAGGGCTCGAATTCTCCACAGAACTATTTGCAATCAATGTGTACAAATTATACTTGATGTCTGCAATCATTCATCCACATTTGTTATGCCTTGCATCTATGACAAAATAATTCTGGAATCATATTTGATCTTTTACTGATTATCTGCTAATCAGCTAATAAGCTGCTGATAGATCGATCACATGATCAAATCCACAAAACACCACTGGCTCATAATGATCAAATCATCTCATTAAGACAACATCTACAATAATCTTGAAGGTCAAGACTACAGTGTCGGTGTAAGACTAGCTATCTGATCACAAATATCAAATATGTTTTGTCTCAATAATATGTTTACCGGTACTAAATTTTCTGACCATTTGGTGCATTCCCACAATCGCAAGCATGACAGTATAACTCCTTAATGAATTTTCTACATCAAAGCCTGATTCTGATACATGCACACAGAGGCACACACACAGACATGCAGAAACAAAGACACATACACACACACACACACAAACATGTATACATGCTGTGAATAAAGGGTCAAGGTCAAACAACTCTTCACCTGAGCCACATACTCCAGCAAGCTGCTCTTTTGCGTCATGGCCTGAGCAACCAGCAGCACTTGCTGTCTTTGGTCTTCATCCAACTGACGTTCGACAGTCAACCGCTCTTGACGTCTTTTATCCTAGAATTAGTGATTGTCCAAAACAAGGTAAGATACACACACAATAAAAATAAAATAATAACTAATAATACCAGCAATAATAAGATAATAATAACTAATAATACCAACAATAATAGGATAATAATAACTAATAATACCAGCAATAATAGGATAATAATATCTAATAATACCAGTAATAATAAGACAATAATAAGCTGTAATACCGGTAATAATAAGATAATAATAACTAGTAATACCGGCAATAATAAGATACTAATAATACCGGCTATAATAAGATAATAATACTGGTAATAATAAGATAATAATAACTAATAATACAGGCAATAATATAGCATAAAAACCAATGACATTTAACTTCTGTTAAGCATGTCAACTGTTTCAAAGCTGACCCTTATAAAGTCAATCCTAATAAATCATTATGCTCAGAGTCTCATGTACTTTAATAATCAAGGATAAGAGTGCAAGCACATGACAAGTCGCAAATGTGTACGATATATATTCTGAATATGTGTGTGTGTGTGTGTGTATATATATATATATATATATATATATATATATATATATATATGTGTGTGTGTGTGTGTGTGTGTGTGTGTGTGTGTGTGTGTGTGTGTGTGTGTGAAAGAATGGCACAAATATTCGAATGGATCATTCTGTGTCAACCGAACCAATATCTGGAAAGTTTCTTTGGTCACCATTCTTGACCACTGCCCACTTGAGGAAATGTAAGGTGGGCCACTGGTCAAGGCAATGTAAAATGAACATTGGTAAGTGACCAGCCTCTGCGCAAGATCCTGTCCATTTTAAGACCCAGACTGCTCCTGGTTATAGCCATTATAAAACCTAATACTGATCACCAGCATAAAAACTTGATGATCTCAACAGACAAAAGATAGAAAAAATACCTTAAGGGCTTCATACTCCATAACTGTATCCTACAACAGATTGTCAACTGTATACAAGCACAATACAATTGAAACCAAATAGCAACAATGAATTAACACATTTCACTCCCCCCCATGTCACTTTAAAAACTTCTCTCCAAATTGTAACTAAGAACTCAAACTAGCAACTCTAGAAAGGGTTGACAGCTGAAACTGTTGAATGAGCAAATTTTAGAAGATTACTTCATATTCTTTCACTGATCAGAAGATTTTCAAAGATTACAGTTGTAACAACTGTACTAAAATGCAAAAATGTCTTAAATCTCAATAATAACTAAAATGAAAGGAGATAGGAGCCAATACAACCAAGAAAGTTCCAACAAAACCGGAAGAAAATACCAAAACCAGTTGGTCTCCCTAACTCATTGGGGCATTTAGCTGATTCAGCATAGTCAGCCTAGCCAATGCAACTATTAACCCCTTAACTGGGTGCCCCGAGTAACGCTCGTCCATTTTACATTGAGTTACAAATAGTTGCCCAGTTAAGGGGTTAAACTGAGCAAAAAAGTCTAAATGGAACAAAATAACAGAACAGAAATTTTCTAAAATTTGCAAGTACAAGTATAACGTAACTTCTTTACATCAAATATACCAAACACCCTCCATTGACTTCCAATTTCCGACTGCATTACATTAAAACAAAAATTCTTGCTTCTGCAGCACATCAAAACCAGACACAGTCTCACATCACTGAGCTATTCAAACGACCCTCTTCCACTGCACATTGCCGGTTCCACTCCACCGATCACAAGGATGTTCACATCCCAGTGGCGTAACATGGGTGGGACCGTGGGGAAAGGGGCGGCAATTTACAGAAAGCCCCCCGGGCCCCAGAAGAAGGAGGCCCCCCGAAGAGTGGTTGCAACTTACTAAACAATGATTTATTTTTACAATTTACTACTATTTCAATATTACTGCTACAAAGTGAGTAATTATTGAATTAGAGAGTAAACTTTATTTTTAGAACGGTGTAATCTATATTAGCCTATAGGGGCCCCCATATCCTATAGAGGCCCCCATATCAAGGATGCCCCCCGGGCCCCCGAAAGTCACGCTATGCCACTGTCACATCCCCAGATCATGCACAGTTTTTACCCAGCATCGATCATTCAGCGTGACTGGACCCTCTCTCTATGGAACGTGCTGACTTCATCCAATCAAGACTCACTTCTTACTCCCTCACTCTTTTCAATGCAAAAGCTAAAGTCTCACAATTTTATCTTGTCACTACAAAGCCAGGAACACCCCTGAGTAGAAATATAAAAGGCCCTATAATATGCAAATGCTGCATTACATCAAATTATTTTCTAAATTCACATACCACAATAGCCTCTTCGTTAACGCTGAAAGAATGGCACCTCTTGACTCCCGGATCAGAAGTGTTAGGCAAAGGCAGCACGTCCAGCAGAACCTTAGATGGAGGATAGTATTCAACATTCATCTCTGAATAAAGAAATATCAGATGGACAGTTGATCTATCTAGCGAATGCATTTGTCACAATGGTATCTACCCAAACTATCGCAGTAACAAGCTAGAAAGTAGCACTAAGCAGTATCCAGAATGCCAACAAAATTCAAATGGGCAGAAGATAAGTTGTACATTTTTATAAATCTTCAGCATTAGTCGGCAGAATTGAATTTGTCATATCGATTTTTATGCGGCTTTCCTTATTCACCGCAAAAAATAATGCACATTTGAAAGAAAGTAAAATTCAGTTGGCAAGAGAAACGCAATCAGCATTTTCAGTTTAGGATAGAAGTTTCACATTAAATTACCAGAACAGAGAAATCGCATGACAGACTCGGTTCCCTGACCACAGATTCCTGTCAACATCGAGCATTTCCACAACAATCAACATCTCAAACACTACATAAAATTAATTTAAAATTAATTTAAATAACATCAGCTGAGAGCACTAAAGCCAGGCAAACAGGCAGTCCAAACAGGTTATAACTAGCAAAGCAATGTCCTTAGTCATAAAAAATCTGAACAAGTTCCACGCAGCATCAAAATAACAATTTGTTGAAATAGACAACAAGCTGATGCACTGAAAAAGCGACTAATTTGAAACCAAAAAAAACATGAATAATGCACCTGAGTCGGGGTAGACCATCTTCTCGTCATCCAAAGTCAGTGTTTCAAGCATATGCACTTGACACAACTGTTTTGGTAAGACCGACATGGAGTTAGCCGATAGATCAAGAACTCTAAGACTATACAGTTGACCAATTTCATCTGGTGTAGTTTTCAAGCGATTATCTAAGATGAAAATGGCAATTTAAATTTCACAAATTGTCTTGATATAAAACTGCAACATAATAATATATTAATATTTTAATGTTTTAATATGTGTATATCGTTGTCTGCATGAGTATACATGTGTGTATGTGACCATGTAAGTACTGGTAGTACAGATCTAAAATTAATCTAACAAAAGATGTGACATGTACAGCAAAGAGTCCATGTATAAACAAGTCTCAAGAATTAGTTTTACATCAATAATTGGTAAGTTGTAAATTTGTGAAATTACAACATGATTACAAAGGATCATCATAATGCCATGGTGTAATTTGGTTGAATTTAGTCTCAGCATAGTAATATTACAGCATAGTAATATTACAGCATAGTAATATTACAGCATGAAATACGACAATGAATCACAAGCCATTTCTTCTGCTTAAAAAAATTAAATGTGCAAACATTAAATGCCTAAATTCATATGCATTAATTTCTTAGGTGAACTTGCAAAATACAGGCAAAATGAAATCTGTTCTTAAATTCAAAATAATGCTAAGAAATATAAGAAATTGCCTGGAACAGTTTCTTCTGCTATACAGAAAAAATTAAATTCAAGAAGCACCTGAAAACATTTGTTCCAGACCCTAAATCCCAAGTTAATAATTTCAATGTGTTGACACAATTGCAAAATAAGTTACAAACATAAATCTTCTTTTATAATCCAAAATAATAATAAGAATTTATTAATAGGCAATTTCTTGGTAAACAAGGCTAAGGCCTTCAAAAAGTGCTTTGATATAACTTGTTAAATCTATATTAAATAGGTGTTTTTAAGCACCTAAGAAAGACAGAGACAGCTTTCCAGACAACGTCAGGTAAACATGTCCCAAGTTAATGGATTCCCTTTGAGAATGACCTTTCTCCAAAATCTGCTCTTTGACGGAGGAGGGACAAGCAGTAGGACATAAATCTTATTCTCGAATAATAATAATAATAATAATAATAATAATAATAATAATAATTGCTGTATACCTCTTAAGTTAAGTGTTTGGAGTGAGCAGAGATTCCCAATTGCTGTTGGAAGTGACTTCAGCCTATTCTTCTCCAAATTTAACACCTGGAGCCCTTGCAAACTTCCAATTTCATCTGGTAGACTTGTCAGGTAATTGTCATGCAAATCTAAAATCTGAAGAAATGTGGTTCAAATTATTTTTAAAGCTACATGACAGATATCTTATAGCCTCAACCATGAAAATAGGAATCATTAACCCTTTCACTATATGTGTGAGTTATGTGACCCTTCAACCCAAAGGGTTCAAAAACGTAGCCTGGGTTCATAAACCCTCAGTTCCAAGGGTCATGTATCTATACATCAATAATATATGACAGTCCAGAATGCAGCAATGGTATTTAATCATATTGATATATAGCCCTGTGTTTATAAAGTGTTATTGCAATCGACAGATGGCAGCATCATTTTTTAGCCTATTGGGGCCTGGCACCAGCTTCTGTAGCAGGGGACCCATATATTCTGCTTGAGGGTTATGGAGTGATATTGCACAGAATTTTAAAACAGAAAAAATATATAATAAATTAGAATCAACAACCATAATAATGGCTAAAGCAAGTAGACATACTATGACTGTACAGGACATGTTAGCACGCATAGTATGGGGTAAGGTTCCCAAGGTAACCAAAGAATCACAAAACCCACATGACCTCAACCACAAAAATCACAGAACATAAATAATTTGTCACGTTTTTACAAAAATACTAGGAAAGTAAATGATAATTATCCTCAAGAATTGTATAGTCCTTTTACAATAACCTATAAGTACAGTCACACCTATTAGTAAGAGCACACTATAAGTACAGTTATACCTATTAGTAAGAGCACGCAACATACTAAAAAGCAAAATATATTAATATATATAATTTCACTATTGACGCATTTGCAAAATACTCACTCGAATTCCACTTAAATCTGCAAAATTTCCAGCTCCTTTTAACATTGTCAACCAGTTTGAATGAACAAGAAGTGCCTACAAATGAAACGAAGACAGGCTACAACTGCATTATTTGTAACTGATTCATGGGCAACAACTTTCACTATCATCTCATTTACATACCATTGATATCAAATCAGAACCAGATGGACTGATAATAACATCATGCAATGGACTGGAAAGACAATGGACATGGCGATCCGAATGACAGACAACAGAAAACAGTGGAGAAATCTCATTCATGATGCGGTTTACCCTCGTAGCGAGGATGGCTCAAGACAAGAAGATATCAAATTCTCACAAAAGACATTGTACTGCATATAAATCAAATGGATACAAATGGCTAAATCGTAATTCTTGCTCAATAAGATCTAAAGTCTTGACAAAACATTTGCTAAAAGTTAATCCTTTCCATAAGTTGTGCTTTACACTGGTATATTAACCCCTTAACTGGGGATCCCGGATATATCCGTCCATTTTACATTGAGTTACAGTTAAATGCACGGTTAAGGGGTTAAAATGTGGGCAGTTCTGCAGATTGTAGCCCACAATTCAACCTGTATGCTGATGGCTTTGATTACACTTTGCAACAATTTTTTGTAAAAGTTTTGCTTCCAGATAATTATTTTATGAATGTGATAGGTGACGGTTGGATGCGCAAAATATGGTTCTGGTTCTGTTGCATCGCATAGAAACTGAGAAGTAGGCAGTTAACCGTTTACCAGAAATGATATATTTAACCCCTTAACCGTGTATTTAACTGTAACTCAATGTAAAATGGACGGATATATCCGGGATCCCCAGTTAAGGGGTTAATAGCGTTAACTAATGAAATCTTCCACCGTGTTCATCATTAACAGCGTTGAGAGTTGCTGGAAAGAACTCCAAATGTGAGTGCAGGAAGATAACTCCAACTTGTCCAGACATGTTCAGGCATGTGCGTGGTGCAAATTTTCACAGAACAGCTTCCAGTTTAGCCTATTCGTGCCTAGACAAGCCCATGCTTGCAAAGAAGTGCTCATTGTTGTTACGCAACTTGCAGAGACATAACATTTTGACTGAAATAGAGTACTAAAAAACTGGAACAATTGATATTTTGCAAAAACGGTACATGACAGGTAAATTCTGAATTGATATTCGTGATTAGCAAGCTAAAATCTATAAGAAACAGCCAACAGAATGAAGGAAGCAAAAATTCTGTTGTGCAGTGTTATTTAATAGGACTTTCATGATGCATTGCAAACATGAATGTAGTTTATGTTGAAGTACAGTATCTCAAAACACTTACAAGAAATGGCTTTTCCATTTGTAACATGAATGCCATATCTCAAATATGATCCATAGGTCTGATATTATGGCCATTGGAAATCTTTCATTTCAAATCGGAATATTTACTACTTAGTAGAATAATAATTTTCTGATTACATACCTAAAAAGGTTTTGGTACACATTCTGACTCACGACTATGCCTTAATTATGATATTTCACCTCTGAGATAGCCATACAATGTATATGATAATTATAGTAAAATCTCGAGTATAGTGCGCAGAGGAGTATAATGCATACGGCTTTCTGGGGGTGCAGTCCAAAAGGTAAAATCGATTTTCATAAATATAATTTTCATAAATATAATGCACACCTTTAAATCTCCACCCTCAGTAATGTTTTACTTGACCACTGGTAAACTTAATTATTGCTGACAGAATTGTGAATGTTGCATTAATGTCAATATATTCACTGGTAGAAGTTCCTGAGCCTGTGTTTACTGTAATGAATGGTATTGTATTAAACATAGATTCCACTGTGAGCCTGTCATCAATTTTACGCAGAGTCGGGCTGCAGCGACACCTGGCTTTTTTAAACCGAGCCAGTAGCCAACAACAAAGTCGCTGTTATTACCACCCACATATTATAACTTCCAAGTCATTGCTGTTTCCCTCTCTTCTCCCTCTCCCTCTCTCCTGCAAACTGTCTCTCTCCATCTCTCTTCCTCTGACAGCACACACTTTTTACCAGCAATAGACTAAGCTGTTAATAAAGTCATCAATGCGGTTCCACATCGTCACCCTTCTCCCTCTCACAAATTGTCTCCATTTCTCTCCGCCTCCCTCTCCCTCATTAATGCCACCTGCTTTGCTGCTCAAATGATATGCTAAATGCCAAGGAAAGTGCCGGTAAAATTAAGTCTTGGGGAAAATGAGGAAACATTTATCTTTTTGTATTATATGAATACAATATGCACCTCTAACTCTTTGGAAAATTCTGAGTTAAAAAGTGCACACTATACTCAAGATTTTACGGTACATCAAAACAACCATGAGCAACATTTACATAATTAAAAATTCTATAGCAAATTCTAGTCATTGACCTCTTTCTGAAGCACTCTGCACAATGAAAAAATGCCAGATGGAACCTAAAACAGAACAATTTACTTAGTCAAGATAAATACAGAACAAATACCGGTAATCAAAAGCCTAAACCAGGGTGGGCAACCTCTGGCCCATGGGCCAGACCTTTTATTTGGTCCTTCAGATTTTTTTAAATCATGAAAAATTATTATTTTAATCAATTTAGTTACAGGAATCAACTTTCATTTGTGAACCGACTTTTCCTGCATGAATATCAAAATATAGAGCTCAGCTCACAGATGTACATTGAGAATCCTTAATATGAGTTTTAACCAGTACTTTAACTCCAGATTATGGAAAAACTAGTAGAAAAATGTCTGAAACATATTCGTTCATAATGAAACAGAATAATGAGAATGATTCATACTTCAGTTATTTCGCAACTTGAAATGTCAAAAACTGAATCTGGACACTCGCGTGCCTGAAATGAAATGCAGAAGTTTCATTTGCCACTTCATGATTAACCCCTTTACCGTCCATTAAAATATTAGATGCCATCACCATGCTGGCCACTTATCTTTGGAAGAAAACGTGGTTCAAAACTGAATGCTGTAATTTTTAAAATTTGCCAAATCTCAGGCTATATGAAAGCTACAAAGATGAAATATACACCATTGTTTGGCTTTTAATGGTCTTTCTAACCACTCATGCCCAAAGGAAAAATTTGGGAGTAGGGTCCACTCAACAGCCTAAAATAACACCCCCTTAAACTTTTTGTTTCAAAGCTTGGTCAGCTAAAATTGTTGAGTGATAACCCCACATGGGTGAGCAACAAAGTTGTAGGAGAATGCCAGTGGAACGAAATCAATCATAAAGTTTGCAAATTGGGCTACATTTTAAAGCAGAGACAATATTTCCATAAGGGGCTAGCTGAAGGGCTTATGGGGTGTAACTGAAAAGTATGGATTTAGCATAGCCATGGCACAGGTCATACTAAAATTGGCTCCATCTAGCAAATGAATGATTGCTACATTTATATTCCAAGTTTGAAGCATTAATTCGAAGCGGCTGATATTTGACGGATTTTAAAAGTTCGATGACACATATGTGCGTTACGGCCGTTTAATGGAAGATAAGCCAGTACACATATGTGCATCACGTCTGGTAAAGGGGTTAAAGCATCATTTGAAAATCAAATTGCTTCATTCATTTTGATGCAGACATTTTGACCCTATGTAAAGTAGTAGTAGTAGTAGTAGTAGTAGTAATAATAATAATAATAATAATAATAATAATAATAATAATAATAATAATAATAATATAATGCACTTCTATAGCACCAGTTCTTATACCCAAGGGTACCAATCAATGGTACAGTGATACCTTCTGACCACTCTGGCTTGACCTGGCTCTAAATCAGTTTTAATTTGGTGCACCATTGGCCAATGTACTAGGCATCATAGTAGTGGCGCCATGGAAGTAAGTTGATTGATTGATTGACTGGTTGAGCCTTACTAACCAAATAGAGCTGATGCTGCAAACGCTTTTTACACGAACTTGACTGATTCTTTAGTAACGGCATTCCTTCTAACAATCAAGAACAAAACCCAGTTATAACCCAAAAATAATTACGAGAAAATAGGCAACGCAGAAAATATTTCTAAAATCATTAACAAATTAATATTAAATTTTTAATTATTCACTAAAGTATAATACAAGATCATATGTTCAGGTAAAGACGATAACAGCTCACAAGAAGGAGTAGCCATACTGATGACAGAGAAAGCAACAAGATCTCTTATAGGATACAATACAATATCATCAAGGATAATAACAGCAAGATTTTTAACAAAGTTTGGCAAAATGACAATAATTCAAGTGTATGCTCCCACATCCGATAGCTCAGAAGAGATGATAGACAACTTTTATAACCTATTACAACCTACAATAAGTGCAATCCCAAAGCATGATATAATAATTATAACAGGAGACTGGAATGCTAAAGTTGGAGTAGACTATGAAACATGGAAAGGAACCATTGGAAAATGGGGAACAGGACAACAAAATGAGAGAGGAGAACGATTATTAAACTTCTGCACAGCAAATAAACTTACAATAATGAACACATGCTTTGAAAAGAGGGAAGACAAGAAGTGGACATGGTTATCACCAGACAGCAAAACAAAAATCTAATAGACTATATCATAATTAGCAAACGATGGAAATCAAATGTATTGGATGTGAAAACATGTGCAGCCGCAATTGGATCTGATCACAAACTAGTAATGGCCAAGATTAGAATGAGACTACAGGTGGAAAAGAGAAAACAAAACAGAATAGTATTTGATGTTGCCAAATTAGAAGACGAGGAAACAAGAAGAATATACGAACAAGGATTACGAACGAAAATAGCAAGCATAGAATCAAATGACACGGTTGAGAGTCACTGGAATAAAATGAAAGAAGCAGTACATAAAACAGCAATGGAGGTAATTGGGAAAAAGATAACAAACCTCAAAAAGAATGGGTTAGCCAAGAAGTAGTACAACTGTGTAAGCAAAGAAGGGAAATTAGAATAGAAGGAACAGATAAGCATCAAATAAACTGGATTACTAGAGAAATAAAAAGAAAATTAAAAAGAGATAAAGAGAATTGGCTACAAAACACTTGCAAAGAAATACAAAACAACTACAGTGCCAACAGAATTCAGGAAATGTATAAAGGAATCAAAAAACTAAGTGACGACTATAACATGAAAGGAGCAATAATAAAAGATAAAAAGGGAGAATCTTAACAAATAACATGGAAATAACAGACAGATGGAGAGAGTATTACAAAGAACTATATACACACCAAAATGAGACAGACTCAACAGTGCTCCAAGAAATACCAAGCACGAATATTCAGGAGACTTCATCCAACATCTTGAAAGAGGAAGTACAACAAGCAGTGAAAGAACTCAAGCGAAATAAAGCCCCTGGCATTGATAATATAACAACTGAACTAGTGAAAGCAGGAGGAGAAACACTTACAGACACCCTGTATGAACTAATTAATAAGATCTACTACAACGAGACAGTGCCAGATGACTGGACAAAAGGAATTATCATACCAATATACAAAGGAAAAGGAGACAAAGAATTATGCGATAACTATAGAGGAATAACTCTGCTCAGCATACCAGGAAAAGTCTTCACAAAGATTATACAAAAAAGAATCAGTAGTTATATAGAAAAGATAATGGGAGAAGAACAAGCAGGATTCAGACCTGGAAGAAGTACCATAGACCAACTCTTTACCTTAAGACAACTGATAGAAAAATACACAGAGGCAAATAAAACTGTATACATCAATTTCATCGACTACAAACAGGCTTTTGACTCAGTATGGCACGTAAGGCTTATGGCAGGCTATGAGAAACATTGGTATAGAAGAGAAACTAATAAATCTAATACAAGCAATATACAAGAAAATGGAAAGTGCAGTAAAAGTCGATAAAGACCTATCAGAATGGTTTAAAACAGAAGTCGGGAATAGACAGGGATGCGTGCTATCTCCATCTCTCTTTATAATAATTCTAGAAGTAATCTTTAAAATAGCAACTGAGAATCTAAACATTGGAGTGAATTGTAGTGGAGAAAATATATCAAACCTTAAATTTGCAGACGATGTAAGCTTACTAGCGGAGAGTGCTAGAGGTTTAGAAAGGCTTACAGACCAAGTAAATCAAACAAGCAGAAGATTTGGACTCGGATTAATCCAGCAAAACTAAAGTCATGGCAGTCAACAAAAAGAGAGAAAATGATACACATATCAGTAGAAGGAAATAACATCGAACAAGTAAAGAATTTTACATATGTGGGAGGAGAAATATCAAGCGATGGAAGACACGAACAAGATATTAAAAAGAGAGCAGCAAAAGGATTACAGACAATGGGAAGACTTAGACATATCTGGAATGCTAAAGAAATAAAGATCAACACAAAAATTCAAATATACAACACTATCATTGTTCCACAAATGCTTTATGGATCAGAAACGTGGATATTAAAAAGAGCAGATGAAAACAGACTATTGGTGGCAGAAATGAGTTGTTTGAGAAAGATATTGGGAGTAAGTAAATTACAAAGAATAAGAAATGAAGACATCAGGAAAAGACTGGGAATGAAAGAGACAATAATAGATAAAATCAGAAGAAGAAGACTTAGATGGTATGGACATGTAAATAGAATGAACAGTAACAGACTCCCATATAAAGCACTCTACACATACAAAGAAGGAAAAAGAGGAAGAGGAAGACCCAGGAAAAAGTGGATGGATAACATCAAAGAAGACTTCGAAAGATATCAAATGACAATAATAGATGGAATGAGATTAACAACGGAAAAAGATAAATGGAAAAGTTTTGTGTCTAGCTATTGCCGCTAATGAGCTGGCAGAAAGCAACTATGATGATGATGACTAAAGTATAAAGCAACAATGCAAACCAGTTCTTGTAAACTGGAATCACTTTCACTTAACAACTGACATGTTTTCAGAATCTCGCTGACCTTGAATTCTACTTGCTGACAATGTTCGATTTGCTCATGATGAGAAGATCCGCCCTATCAGTGGTCGAAGACAATCCAAAATGGGTCAAATTTGCCCTCAGCTTCTTAGCTTGAACCAGCCTTTCATCACGCCGGTGGTCTAATTTTTTAACGATGCAGTCATACCCTGAAACCGGTCCTTTTGAGAAACCAAACAATGTTTGCCCGCAGTTAAATTTTATTGAATTCTGAACGTCCATGGCGTTATATAATTCCTAATAACACCTTATAATATTATTATAAGACTATAGGTCTACACTACTACGGTGCATTGACATCAATACCGAGTATACGGAATTTTCAATTAGATCCATCGAGACACGTAAAGAATTCAGACAATTCTGAAATCAAATTCCAAAAAAATTGAAAAATATTAAGAAATTATAGGTACGTTAATTACTCTTAATTGAATCATCGGTTCTCCTTATGTTTATGTTTTTACGACCGCCATCATTACATATTCCGTTGCTAACACTCACTCACTGGCCTTGTTTATGGTGCGCATGCTTTAATAATAATAATAATAATAATAATAATAATAATAATAATAATAATAATAATAATAATAATAATAATAATAATAATAATGATGATGATGATGATGATGATGATGATGATGATGATGATGATGATGATGATGTGGTTTTAAGTGGTTTAGGAGACTAAGTAAGCCTTTGTGAAAACCACTGATTCTAATTGATTAATGCCAGGTAATGCAAAGTGGACTACAAGTTACAACAGATGTTGAATACATTAAATGAAGAAAGCAAATGGTTAGATCTGGAAATCAGCGAGTCCGATTAATTTGCTGATTCTCTAAAAGTCTTAATTGCATTAGTTCTATATTCGCGAGGGCTGGAAAACCTAATTCTTTTACGAAATAAAATGTAGATATTTAGGTGTTCTAGGTTTTAATGTTTGGTATGTCAACACCCATAAACCCTTCTCTATATTCTTCTCATATGTGAACGCCTAGGAAAAAAACATTTTCTAGAGAAAATGTGGTAAATGCACTTTGGCGGTTCTGCAAATGAATAAATAGCTTATGCTAAATATACCAGCGCCACATCAACTTCAGACGCACAGTGACTAAAGTCGAAGTTGTTTTATCAACATCCGGTTAATTTTTAATGAAAAAAATTTACTCCGGTTTTAATTTTCTGAAGAAATTGAAAGAAATAGATTGTAACGATTAATCAGAGGACAGATCAGAGTGATCGCTGCCTTTGAGGTAGTTAGAATCATCCTGATTTATTCAAATAACTGGGATTATTGTCTTTGTAATTTTACTATACTGATGACTCATCTACTTTTATCAATGGTTATAGAGTTTGTTCATCCAAGCATCAACTTCTATAGCGCCACTTAATAATGTTCAGAGGCATCAGCCAATGGCACACCCAGTCCTAAGTAAGTTGACGGTGGATCAAATCAGAAGGCGTAATTTACTTAGTGCCAATTTGCTTAGCGCTAGTTGAGACTTGACAGACACCGCTACATACAAAGCGCTAGAGACTCGCCAGCGTCAGTTTTCTAAGCGACATTTCGACTGCATCTTCACTTCTCTCCTACTGCTGGACTCCTCTGAGACGACTGCTACCATTTTGCCAAGACGTTTCACCCCCAGTCTGAGCGCTTGGCCTTCTAGACGTTTCGCCCGCAAGAGGCTTTTGCTGTTAGGACTTTTATCTCCCAACCTCTTGGATTTTTGCCATGAAGTAATCTCGCTGCTGTTTAGGCGTGCAAGGATGTTATGCAGCAAGTCAGATAATACAATGCACGAGTAAACAAGTTTTGCAGATGACATGACCGCATAGTTACTGGGCTCTACTTATTTTCATATCTTATGATGATCGATCTCAGCTTTAAATCTTTTCGTGTCTTATAGCTGACTTCGGTATTGCAATTGGGTGGGGTCATATGGTCCAGGTTGAAGGCAGATGCCATATGTGAGAAGGTCAGACATCCAATTTTATCTCGGCTTGTCGCCTACTCATTCCGCTATTTACTGCTACCCCACCTTTGCAACAATCAGTTCATTCCTCTGGAATAAACCTGATCCTCATCTCATTCCATCAAGTCGACTTCAACTCCTGGTGATATCATGAATGAGTTTCCTCAATTCTTTACTTTTTGTCATTTTATTTAGTTCTTCCAACGTCATGTGTTTTGCTTCAAAGATTCCATCTGTCCATTGTGTGCATGGTTTTTCTCTTTCTCTACGTCCTTCCATTTTGCCTGGCATAATCTCCTTTTCTAATTGTGTAATTGGTGTTGAATACATTAGTGTAATTGGTTCCACCAATAACTTCATGTTATAGTCTTTCAAAATTTCATGACTATCCTTTGCTTAAAGTATATTTCTTTACCAGAAACAGTAAGGGCATATTGTACTGTTTCCAAGTTGCCATAGCAGAGAAGCACTATTCAAACACTATTCATTACATTCCAGTTACAATTCCTGCTGCATAGGCTGCATATGATTTTATAAGGGCTCTTAACAACCTTACATTTGTTCACTGACAATTTTTGCTGAAGTAATTGACAATGTCCTTAATAGGAACTTAGTTAGGTTGAATGCCTTTGTGGATATTTCTTTTCTTGTTTACCGGTAATGGACTCAGGATTTGAGCAGGGATTTGGGGGGCAGGGGGACCGTTGCCCACCCTGATTTTTAGGACAAAATTTGTATTCACCAATGTTACAATGTTTGTGTTATCTAGTTTTTAAATTTAAAAAATTGGCCGGCTAAATAAGCACAAAAGACTGAAAAGCAAAAAAAATAGAAAAAAGGTCATCAACTCCCTAAAGGAAGGCTTGGTGTCGAATCTGAAGTAAGCAAACACACATAAGGGCTGACAAGCAAAAAAGGGTCATCAACTTAACTTTTTCACAGACTTGTCAGTCGAAAGTGTCTTGCCTCCAATGTTCCCTCTAAGCTGCGCACCTGCGCGGCCGCGCACATGACAAGAAAACGGCGCACAGCAATTTCCAGCCGCCGCGCAGTGAATTTGAGTTTCAAATAACACTGATTTTGTTGTGTTTTGTCTTGGGTGACATCTGTGAAACAATTCAGGTGCTCAGGCATGAAAGTGTGCCGCTCAGGCACTATACTTTTCTGCGCACACTCAACAAAATTTAGAGAGAACATTGCTTGCCTCCCTGAAAAACAGTGAAATGACGTCTCTGGATTTGAGTGGAAACATAAATAAGCAATCAATCAATCAATCAATCAATTAGTCAATGTATATATGAATTAAACGTATGTGCACTTTTCCTTATTTTGTCCTTCTTGACTTAGTTATTTACCGTAGTTATTCAGTGGTTTATGTTAGGTTTGTTTGTTTAGCAGTTAATTATTTGTGTCTATATGCCTTAGCTTTTTTACTCATAAATATTCAGTTTGCCTGTGAACAACATTTCTTAGAGTTACAGTTGACACTTGCTTAATAGGAAATGAAATTTAGTTGGGAAGTAAGTGAAATGTTAAAATGAGTTGGTGTCACTTGTAGTCTAGTTTAGAAGACTTTTTTATAGAACAATTCAATTTCTTTATAAATAATTTAGTTTGTTTCATGTTTTATATATTATTTATCAGGATGATTTTGATTGATTGATTGATTGATTGTCATTTATAGATGTTTGATTATTGGAAGTGATTGTGATTTTAGGCAATAGTAAAGACAATGTCAAATACTACTCCAAAGTTGATTCCAAAATTAGCAAGCAAACTTGCTAGGCCAACAGGTTTGTCACAGTCCCGTATGAGCCCCACGCCTCCTTCAAGCAAATCACAAGGTAAAGTTGAAATGTGTGGTATTTTAATGTGCTACCTGTAGTACTTTGTTGTTCTTGTAGTGAGTGGGTGTGGTGGCTGTTGTTTTAGTAAAGTTTGGTAAAAGAAATTTGCTCTTTGGCCAATGTTCAAAGCCTGACTTAGAGTTTAGATATTGAATTTTATCATAGAGCATTTTTCAAACTGATTAATATAATTGATTGCTTTCAAATTGAAAATAAATATAATATTTCATTAATTGCTCGAAATACCTACGCTTGCTTTTTATACTATGGTTTCTTTAGTTTTTTATGGGAACATTTTTTATTTTGTCGCATCTTGTTATTTTCCTGTTATGGAAATTTTATTTTAAATGGAAATGCTATTTTCTGTTTGTTTTATTCATTATTGTGCTTTGTGCTATTATTTATGTGGCAACATCTCAGAACCACACTTTAAATCTGATTTTGAGGATATTGTATTTAAAAGTTACAAATTGCAAAAATACCCATGAGGATAGTATGCTTGCCTAGTGGTTAGTTGACTAGCCAGCCAGTCATGAGGTCTGTGGTTCAATTCTTGACTACAGTAAAGGTTGTTTCTGCACCAAATCCCCAGATCCTTATCAACTCAACTACAAATGAGTGCATTGGGGAGTTATAAGATTATGATATAGCAGCATCATAGGGAATGAGACCATGTTTTTGCTTTTATGTCAAAATATTTGAAAGTCTGATTTATTCATTACATTTACAGCTCATGAATATACTGATTTATCTTTTTTTAAATGAAAATTTGCAGTGAATTAGACAGTTAAAAGAAATGGATGCAGCTTTGTTAACCCCTTAACCGGGCAACTATTTGTAACTCAATGTAAAATGGACGAGCGTGACTCGGGGCGGCCAGTTAAGGGGTTAAGGAACGCCTGTGCAAGTAGTGAGCTCTGTATGTGCAGTTTAGTTTAGTTTCCTAATTGGTTTTGCTTCGGTTGTAGTTTAGATTTCTTGCTTTATTTGATGAGTGTCGTGTGTGTTGTTTAACGGATGTATGGTGAAGGTGCCTTGGAAAAGATTCATCGGGGGTTAGTTGCTGAAAATTATGCTCTGAAACTTCCGAGCAAGCAGTCTTCAGGTAAAGCTCTTGTTGCTTCAGGCATTTCTGAGTTTCTGTTTGTTTTGCTTTCTTCTGCTGATTTCGTTTTGCGCTTTCGTTGTTTCTCGTTATTTGCTCATTTCTGGTAATTTCGTTGTCTCTACCGATGTTGATTTAGAGTAATTAATTAATGTCATTTTAGGAAGATAATGTTTGTCGGCATATTTTGCAGTCCACCTTCAATATAACAAACTTGCAACAACCTTTTTAGAACGAAGTTAATCTGATGCACTGGAATAGCCCACAAATATCCAAATGCAGATCACATAAGACACAACTAGCTGGCTTACCATAAAATGCATTTGATGCAACATAACTAGTGGATAAGTGCAAATATACAAAGACTAGACTTATTGTTTTGCTGTGGGTACTTGTTGTTTTGCCTAATAGATATATAATTGATTATAAAATGATGAAAACTGTTATTAAATTCAATAAAATGATGATAATTATACTGGAAAACATGGCAGAAATGGCAGCATGGGAGTACTGAAACACGTAGTTATTGATATAGCACTATTTGCGCTAGAATGAAGTCATTACTGCTAAACTTTTTGGCATAATTTTCATTGTTTTTGGTAAACCAGCAATGAAATCTATGTTGGTTACAAGTAGCAAAGAGTAGATCTATGCAATCTCTGTCAATTTTGCCACAACATCTTCTTAGCAAACATTTGATAATCCATTAACATTGCTATCACTACTAGATTGACTGCAGAATTACTTGCCTGGAATAAGGATTGTAGATGAAAATGTGGATATCCAACAGCATGCGATTTGTCACTTTAAATAGTCATATCTTTTATACTTCAATATCGCATTAGCGCATTTGGCAATAACCGGAAAAGTGAAGGGGAAAAGAGCAAGAGGAAAGCAGAGAAACACCTATGTAGACTAAGACTGCCTATGAGAAAGAATTGAGGGAGTAAAGAACAACATCGAATTAATAAGAGGGTTTCAAGATCGGACAAAGTGGAAATTCATGGTCGCTAACATAGAAATGCACAGCTCCTAAAGTGCTTTATATTGATGATTGCACTGTAACTTTTTTTTAGGGTGCATGCTCCTATCGCATTATAACGATTTTCGCGTTATATCAATGCGCATTATACCGAAGGTGGACTGTAATTTAAATGATTGGAAAGGACACAAGAGTCTTCTTTTCAAATCAAACAGACGATAGTTTATTGTAGTGTTGCAGTGAAGTTTTGTGCTGTATTGATGCTATAATCTGATGAGCTGCTAGGCATTTACCAGTATATAATCAAGTGGTTAATGTATTTGTAAAGGCTGTTCTAAATGCAGTCCTAAGGACAAGGAATTATTCAGACTGCATCTTATTTCTTGAATTTAGAGCAATCAGTTTCAATGGGATAAGCTGTTTGCTATAAAAAGGCTCATCCTTATAGTACATATCCAAAAAAGGCATATTTTCACCACCACCCCCGTTTGCACACCATACATAAGGTACAGACTTTGTATGATAGTGTAGCTTATTTCCTGGGATGTTAACAGATGTTTATAAATCAATAGTTAAAGAGTGAACATTGCATTCTTGCTTTTGGCAATATTTTAATTTTATTTAATATTGTTATTGTAAATTAAATTGTTAATTATTATTATCGAATGCTTAATGTGCTAAATGATGTCAGCCATTTGATTGCGACATTATCAGCTGTGTGTAAAGTTTGTAATCCACCGTCCTCTAGCCTTGTTATAGGGCAAGAGTCAGCTAGGTGCGACATTGTTTGAATGACACCGCAGGGGCACAGGTTCGAGTCAGTTAATCCCCATTTCTGATGACAGTAATTGCAGTGTCCCTGTCCAGTTCGAAAACGGTTTAACAGACACCACAGGTGACGAGGCAGCGTGTCAAAGCCTGGTTGTCGGATAGCGGGATCTTCGACCAATTGGCAGTTGATCACCTGAGCCGACTCCCAGTCAAGTCTCCACTGTCTATCGACATCTGAGGGAACCTTGTTAAGCTGCAGAGGATGGCGTGATTTCAATCGGTGATTAGGAGGGTTGGACAGGTCCTCGAAGAGTGGCAGGTCCTCACGGTCTGCTATCTTTGATAGAAATCTGTCCACTGCAGCTTCCCGTCGTAAGTATGGTGGTTGGATATTTGACAGAACTGGCAGCCATTGGAGCGCTGTTGGGCGCAGGGTTCCGGAGACAAGTCTCATGGCTGAGTGCAGCTGCGTGTCCACCGCCTTTGTGTGCGAGGAGCGATACCAGGCAGGACAGCAGTATTCCGCGGCTGAATAGCAAAGTGAAAGTGCAGACTGTCTCAGAGTAGCGGCGTTTGCTCCCCAGGAGGAACCGGCTAATTTCGACAGGAGGTTTGTCCGGGTTCTGACTTTGCCGGCCAACTTTGAAAGATGTGTTTTGAAGCTTAAAGTTCGATCAAGAGTAACGCCAAGATATACAGGGAATGGGTCGTGCTTCAATTGTTTCCCATCCATATGAATTTTTAGCTCGTATTTTGCTTTTCTGTTGTTCAAATGAAATACACTCGACACAGTTTTATTGGCGTTTGGTTTAAGCCGCCATTTTTGCAGTAGTCTGAGATCCGCTGTGTGTCGATAGTTAGCTGTTCTTCAAGTTCCTTGAATGTCTGGGCTTGAACAGCAAGGGCCGATGTCGTCGGGCGTAGCCGTATTTCCTGCTAACTGTGTCAGGTATATCATTTAGATACAGATTGAATAATATAGGAGCTAAAACTGAGCCCTGTGGAAGGCCATTTCTCTGACATCTCCATGAACTTATGTCATCTCCCATATGTACTCGAAACTGTCGGTCACGAAGAAGTAAATCCACGATCTGAACGAACCATGGTTGGAAATTCATCGAGAGTTTGTAACGTAAACCGGCATGCCAAACCGTATCAAAGGCTGCTGTCAAGTCCAAGAAGACAGAGCCTGTCTTTAGGCGCTTCTGATAGCCATTTTCTATGTATGTTGTAAGTGCAACAACCTGATCACAGGTGCTGCGACCTTTTCTGAAGCCAGCTTGAAACGGGTTTAGTATGTCGTCTACCGATGTGGCGACGTGATTCAGTAGTAGTCTCTCGAATAATTTGTAACAGACGCTGAGTAGCGAGATTGGTCTGTAGCTTGCCGCAAGAGTTTTGTCTTTTCCTGGTTTTTCGATGGCAATGACCTTTGCTTTACGCCAAATCTTTGGAATATTGTTACTCGTTATGATTTTGTTGAAGAAGGTTAGCAGCCATTTGCATGCCTTTGGACCCAAATTTTTTAGAAACTCAGGGTGAATATTATCGTACCCTGGAGCCGTGCCTGTTTTCATGGATTTAAAAGCATTTTGAAGGTCATTGTCGAAGAACACGGGAGCCGATTCTTGTGGCTGGTGTTTTCCAGATCGTAGGAAGGCTTTATTTTCCGATTGTACATGTCGCTTTAATAGTTTATCAATGGGCGCTTTTATGACTTTTGTTAAATGAGATGCAACGGAATTTGCTTTAACTGGTGGATGAACGTTTTTGAGGCAACTGGGCGGCGCCAAGTCGCCGAATTAACGCCCAGCCCTTACGACTAGAGTGTGAGAAATCCACACTAGCGGTTGTCTCTTCCCAACGATGGCGGCGGGCAGCATCCAGAGATTCAATTAAGTGATCGGCTACATCCGGGTCTCCCGACTCCTCGTATTGTTGGAGGAGGACTTTGCATTCTTCGTCTAGGCATGGAATGTACATTGGTCGGAAGCCTCGAGGATGTTGGAGTGGGCGGCCTTTAGCAGGGCTCCTGAGAAACGATGATAGGCACTTTCTATGGGGATATTCTTGGGAATCAAGTGAATGATTCTTTCTATATCCGCTGAGAATGATGGCCAATCAGCTTTTAAAATTCCATCGCCGCTTCTGGATCCCGCCAACCAGTGGAAGTTGTACGCCTACATGTAGTAACGGAGGGTCTATGTTGGCTGTGTGGGAAGTCGGTGAGGACTGTGACGGATGCAGCAAGTGGACGTCCGTGTATCGCCGTGACCCAGCACAGGTCCGTGAATACTCCTTTGCCATCTTGCTGAGCGAAATGTCCCTTTTTGTTTGGGATCATGAATAAGATAGCACTCATTGGCAGATGCCCACTCTTGCAAGTAATCTCCATTTGGGTCACTCTGGTGATATCCCCAATCCGTGTGGTGGCTATTGAAGTCACCAACTATGATGGCAGGTGAGGTAGGATTGGTGGGCGGTTCGTGTCATCCCAAGTATCGGTTGGCGGCTTTGTACACGTTCCCAATGTGGAAGCCACCTATCTGAATGACATCGATCGTGAACTGGACTCTATGTGGTGGACGTCTGCGATGGTATTCGGGTATACGAGCTCGACCATATTTCGCGTGAAGGTCGTGGAGTGATGAGGTCGAAGCCCGGAATTGAGAACAGGTCGGATATGTCTTTCTCAACGTGTGTCTCTTCAAGACAGATAACGTCGATGTGATGTTCTTCGGCAATTGAGCTGATAAGTTGTCGCTTGGCGGCTGAGAGGCCTTCGACGTTTAGCTGCAGAATTCGCAGTGCCGGACCGACGGCTAGAAAGTCGTGGCCGTTGTCGAGATGACCTTTGTTGGCACATGGACCGGGATCGTGGTGGATTCGGTCAGCTGGTGACATCATTAGTTTCCCTCAGAACGAGGTACTCACGGGGAGGGCGAACGAGAACGCTGATGCCTTCCTCCCCATTGTTTACAATTACAATTTACAATTTACAATTGTTAATTGTAACTGTAAATTGTAGTTACAATATTTTGGCAATATGTCTGGTGTAATGATTAAATGATATTTTGGATCTTCAGAAAGAATTTGGTCTCAGAGGTTGTTGCGCAACTTAGATATTTTCATGTGTAATGTGTTGGTGTTACTGAATTTTGGTAATAGATGTAACTGATTAATTAATTTGACTATCCGATTTACAGTCTCCATTTGTGTCTGATAGGAGCTTCTAGCGATACCCAGACCGAGCCTACAGTAGCAGATGACTTTCGAATCGGTGATCGTGTGTGGGTTGCGGGGGCAAAGCCGGGCATCATTGCCTTCATCGGAGAAGTCCAGTTTGGAGCCGGCGAGTGGGCGGGCGTCGTTCTCGATTCTCCCGTCGGAAAGAACGACGGAAGCGTAAACGGCGTTCGTTACTTCATGTGCGAGCCAAAGCGCGGGATATTCTCGAGGCTGACGAAGCTGAGCCGGACCCCGGGGACAAAGGTCGATTCCCCGGTTCCCTCGGACAAGTCGGGTTCGACCGACGATATCATCTCCTCGACGGCGCAGTCAACCGTTTCCGATGCGAAGGCTGCTAAAACGGCCGAGGAGCGAACGTCAAACGGCGACGGAACGGTCACTCCCAAGTCGTCCATTCCAACTGCATTGCCACGACGTCTGAGTGCCGGATCTCATTCCAGTCAAGGTCAAGTTTCGCCGTGTGGTGGTTCGGTCACCGACGTTCCGACCATGGCAGGACAGAGGTATAACTTCAAGGTCGGAGATAGAGTGACCGTTAGTGGATCGAAATACGGTGTCATTCGATATTTGGGCGAAGCCGACTTTGCTAAAGGAATGTGGGTTGGAGTGGAGCTGGATGAACCGCTTGGCAAAAATGACGGTTCTGTTGCGGGTAAAAGGTGAGATTTTTATTTTAGTGCTAGTTACTGTTTTCTTTGTTCACACTTGCATTTTTGAATTGTTAATGTTGTGGTTTCAATTGTCATTCTTGTTTGATCAAAGCGATTCTATTTATTTGCCATACGTGGTTATGGTTATGGACAACTTCTATAGCGCTGTAGCATGGCGAAGGCCAAAGTCAAAGGCGCTGTCAACAACGCTGACAAATCAACATGGAACGGAAGATGTTGGTCTTGAGGGAAAGTCCGCTCAGATGGTACAAAAGAGTTTGCTGCCGTGTTGAAATTGGGCAGTGAGCCTTTCAGAAGGCGTATATACAAGGTGCATGTGGAGCTGTACATGTATTTCTAAAAGAAAATTTTAAACTGACGCTTTAAGCGAGTACAAATCAGAGTGCAACAAGGTAGATTTTTAGAGTTCAGAAACATTCAGTTAACAAAAACACAAACATACAAACACACTTCCATGGCAGGAGCAAGGAAAAGAATGGGAACCAAAAATCTTTTAATGAAGAATACGATCAGGTAAATAGAAAAAATATTACCGCATATGATAGAAAACCGTGAGAAAAGACACTTTTGAATTACTCAAATTTTGATGTTGAGCCATTGAAAAGAGATTGTAAAATAGTCCGTTGAAAATGTTGATATATTGCTTTAGGTACTTCACTTGTAAGCCAATGTTTGGACTCTTTGCTCCTTTTCACAAAGTCGAACTTTATCAAGGCTCGTCCACCAAAGCAACTCTTGAGTCGGCCGCGAGTGCGCTCCGGCGTGGCTCGCTTCAGAAGTTTGGTTATGGCGATGGAATGTCGAGAGATAGAGCGGGAAGCCAGGAGTCGATCAGTTCGATTGGGTCGGCAGCTTCGAGTGCCTCTAGGAGTGGTCGAATGAGGCTTGGAATCACTTCACTGGCCACACAGGTGAAAGAAAATTGCACAACAAGTATCATTCTTATGCATAACAATGGATTTGTTTTTGAATATGTGCCAAGCTTACTGTAGTTTATATGTTCTGAATTACTTCTGTAATAAATATAGCAAAAAATTTAAATACGTTTGAGTTGTTGCAATAGATGTCTTCTTCCTATTTACCGGTATGTTTTGCTGGTTGAAAAATGGGCTCCACTAGCTCCGGATCCCAGAACGCATCAAGTTTAAACGATGCTGGTTTACGTTTCGAGTCTTGCACGACTCAACCTGTCCTGGCTATTTAACAGTGCTGATGCAGCACAGGCCTGCGATGACGGAAAGGCGCTTGCATCTCCAGTCCAGCAGTCGAGTTCTGTTGTCCGTTCCCCCTCCGTCCAAAACGGCGAAACTTGGGGAGAGATCTTTTATGCGGGGGAATCCCGTCGTATGGAATGCATTGCCAGATGAAGTGACTAAAGAGACCTCTTCCGAACTGTTTGCAAATAAACTAAAGACGCGCTTATTTACTATCTCCTACAAGTGCCCCCTGTAAAGTGCTCTTGACTTTGGCCTTTGCTATGCTTATTGCACTATATAAATTGTAATAATAATAATAATAATAATAACTGACTAAAGTGGGTTATGTTGTGGGCATATGGTCAAGCCTGTACTTTCTGTCTTGGTACTTTTGGGAGCTGCTGCACAGAATAGGTCATTGGAGAAATCTGTGAGGAAATTAAGGATAAATATGTATTTTTGCTCAATCCCTGTTTTTTGATGAGGAGTTTTAGAAAACCGAAAATTTTCAAAAATCTCATCTTGTTTCCTTGCACTTGTACGGCTTTAATTTGCCACATGTTTCGTCATATAATGCATTTGAATTTCTATGTCACATAGATGTCTGTGGTATTATGGCCTTTGTTACTTCTGTTCATTCCAAATGTTATAACTGAAGCTGTGTTGTATTTTAAGGGATCTAAAGTTCGATCCACAGTTTATGGCACAACTCCTACAGTGTCTGCTTTACAGGTTCGTTAATAAAATTATGGCACTTTATCTTTATCAGAATTAAGCTTCCAATACTTTCTCTCCAGTGTTTTGACCTTTTACGCGATTCCTTTTGCCAAATAGTCTTTACTGTAGTTTTGAATTTCAACACAGCAATTCTTAACAAGCCATTGGAATTAATTATTGGTCATAAGGCCTTTAGGTTCTTACAAGCCTAACAGAACAGTGACCAAGCCTTGTAGATTGAGCAGTTCCAATAGTAAACAGATAATACTGATATGCATAGGGCAGTCTACTGCTCCTCGAACATACTAAGGGTATTTTGTCATTTGTAACCTAAAACCGTTTTTGATTTAGTGGACAGATTTCCATCTCGGTTTGTGGTGGATGTTCATGACAGAGTTGGGTCTCATTTGAGCACACTGATGGACTCCTAAGCTTCCCGGCTTAAGACTCATAGGGCCACTTATTTGTGTAGGCATACAGTAACAAAGAGGGATGGGAAGTTAGCAGGGTGGTTACAGCACTGGCGTGGAGATTCGAATTTTGCGTTTTCATTACTCACAGGAGCCCTAAGGTCAAGTCAGCCTCCATTCACCCGATAGCAGTGGCAAGATGAATAGCAGTGAGTACTACGAGTCAACAGGAACGGTACACAATACACTGGTCCCGTATGTATGGCATTGCCTGCCTGGTTGATGGCCTCTGAAACGGAGATCAGCGCCACCCTATGAGCCCCTACCTTCGGGTAGGAGCATGGGAAAGACTTTGACATTGACAGTAACAATATCAACTCTCTGCCTAAGTCCTCCTAAGAGAAGAAGAGGCAGGAAATAACTAGTTAATGAGTAATTTAGTAATTTCTGTCAAGTATTTTCAACTGCTTTGGTTCTAATTTTACCCGACAAGTTTTTACTACTACGACTTTGATTAATTTGGGGGATAAGGGGTATATCCTTGTAATTATGCTCAGAATGTTTACTGCAAGAGAGTGGAAGCTATTTCGACATTCTTCTAGGAAGATTTAACAATTTTTTATAAATAGAAATCACTGAAAGAGAAGGAGGAGCATGTGGAGCAGCTGTTGAGGGAACGAGATATCGAGAGATCAGACTTTATTCGAACTGCGGCACAGACAGAAGAGGTTGCAGTCTATGGAAAATATCACACTTTGAAATAAGAGTATTGATTTCTAAATATGTTATCTAGCCACTGAAATTCTGATTGCTATAATTGCTAATAAGTAATAAATGTGCAGTTCTAAATCATTCCTATTCCAGGCATTGCTTTTCCTTTACAGATTTTGTTGCTTACTCTGAAAGCTTGTTCTGAAATGATTGTTCACGGTTATATTAATACTTAAATTATAAAGATATATTTAACTGCACCTTTAAATTCTGCCACCATGCAGTTGTAAGACTAGTGACTTTAAAGACAGGTTAATAAACTTTAATATATTACATTTAATGACTATTTAGCTTGAAAGTCAAATTTCGGCCCTGAAATCGGAATACAATAAACAAGTTCGTGAAACCGAAGAAACTGTTCGCCGATTAAGATTATCACTTGAGCGAGTTGAAATCGAAAAAATGGAACTGAGCAATCAATTGCTTGATGAAAAGCGGTAATTGACTATCTGCTATTCTGCTTATCAAGTGTATTTGAATGGTTTCTATATGCTCTATAAATGTATTTATTCACTGACATTTCGAGCTGTCATGTGTTTTTTCAGCTTTTAATTTTAATCACGTGTGTCAGTAACCAGCAACTTGCCGACCACTAAGTTTATTCTTTCTTAGCTGTTACGTATTTTATATTGTGTTTAGAAAAATTGAAGATTTACAGTTTACAATTGAGGAAGCTACCATCGACAAGGGCGACATTGAGGTATTTTATCCTGATAATGTTTTTATCTGCATTTTTCACACGTTTGTTTATAAATGCATTATCATATTCTTTGCATGTTTATTGTTTATTATTCCAGGTTTGAGCAAGTGCTGATGTTTTGTGTTGTTTAGACTCAAGTTGAAAGTTACAGTCGAAAAATGAAAGAACTTGAGGAGAGTCTACGGATTGAGAAAGAAAAAGTGAAAAAACTTACAAAAGACGTAGATCCTGCAAAGGTGCCAAAACCTTCATTATGCTCATTTCATCTTTTAGACATTTATAAATACAGTAGTGCTATATTTACATATTTTGGTTAGAGACTTAAATAACAGTTTAGGTAATAAAACTTGTTTCACCATGTTTGGCAATCCTCTTCCATCAGTACCCAAAACATTTCAGTCTGACTTGAGCTGTTTAGCAACATTTATGTCATTAAAGTGTATGGTTTGAATAGGAGACATTTTTATATCTAGAGAAGATACATTGATAGAGGTAAATGAAGAATTGTAAACTAAAAATTGTAGATTGGTGAAACAATCAATCAATCTTGTTATAATCAATGATAATGTGATAATTGTGATAATCAATCTTGTTTATAGTGGTTATTGTTTATATTGGTTTGCTATTTGCAAATGTTCAATACAACAGGTTAAATCAGATTCAGGAAGCCAAAAGCCAGTGGCTGCCATGTTAGCGATTGAAAGTGAGGATTACTTTGATCAGATTGAAGAGCTGACGCACAAGTTATTTCTTGCAGAGAACCAGATAGCTGCATTGCAGCAAGGGAACCATGCAGTAAGTGACGTCTTAGTTCAGAAATCTTTCACTTTAATTGTGTGCTTGTTATTGTGATTTTGTCAATTTTTATCATCGTGGTAATGATTTTAGTACTAGTTGGTGCTCTTGCGATAATTTGTGATTTTCTAATTTCTCTTTTTACGAGTCTTTATGTTATATTTTATAAATGGTGTAGCAGTTTTAGTACATACCACAAGTGAATTATTATTGCTGCTGTTCTTTAATTCGGAATTGAGTTTACTCATTACCACAACAAAATATTTGATTTCCTATATTCCTGGAAGGTGTAGTTCGTTTTGAATTGTGGAGTATATTGTTTACTTGAAATGCAACGTTAATTATTATTATTATTCACAGTGGTAAATGTGCCTAAACCAGGGATAGGCAAATGGTTTCCAGTAGCCACATGCATAACATTTTAGATGAAATTTAACAGAATTCTGTCTGGTATAGGAGAACTGATTAAATTATAAAACAGAAAAAAAATTAAGACAGTTTGTTGTTAATGTGTAAATATTGCTTTTATTTTGATGGTTGTTTGAAGGCTTGCATAGGTGAACCCAGTAGTGTGTCAGTGCCTTTTGTACCAGGCTGTTGTAGACACGTGGTACATATAGGGGGGAATTTGTAAGTGACTGAGAACTAGGCTTCCAACCACTGACATTAAGGATGTCGACATCATTAGACCTGCACTGGATATGAAATGAGTGAGATACAATTTTAGAATATTTCTTGTATACTTATACAGTGAAACCTGCTTAATTGCATAGGTGCCATGTCCAAGTGTCAAGATCCACCTCTGCAAGTTGAATGACTCACCACAAGTTTTATTTGTTTTGTAAAATTTCTGTTTGGTTCTGGTTTTTGTTTGAGGCAGTCACCAAAAGGGGTCTCAAGATAAGCATATGCTGCTGCAATGACCCTTTTGTATCGGTATAATATTTTGTGACTTCGACCACAAAACTTGTTCAGAAAACTTCATGCAAACGTTTCCAGAAGAAAATTGTACAATAATTTGTCATCATAGTGCAGTGTGGTAGGGGAGGGAGGGAAAATTTCTGGCCACTGCTTACCGACTCTCCCCCCATTCCCTCCCCCACTGGTCAGCTCTAAGGAAACAATTAAAGTCTTTCCCTTTACTTATTTAATTCTTTCCTCTGGTCTGACTCGTATTATTCAGTCATAATGGGTTATATTGTTGTTTTGCACAACCTTACTAGGCCTACAGTTTTTTTTAAATGAAACCCAGTTAGCCTAAACTGGACACTTTATGTACGGTACTGCCTACTTCTAGGCTACTTGCAATAGCTGACTTGCTTAATCTTTTGTAAATGGATTTGGTAAAATTTTAAAGTTGCAATCTGATAACCAACACCTTAGAATCAAAATGATCACCGTGGTTTTAGTTTGTTCTCGATGCAGTTAATTTTACTAACTGATTGTCACCGCTTGACCAGAACGCCGACTTTGGCATAAGATGCACAGGCAGTGGCGTAACGTGGGGGGGCGGGGGGGCACTTTGTTGACTGCCCCCCGGGCCCCGGGCGGGGGGGCCCCCAAAGAGGGGTCTAAGCTAGGGTTAGGTTAGGGTTAACCCTAACTTCTTAACCGTAACAACCCTAGAAATGAACGTGCTGACGACCCTTTTTTTTTGCTAGTCAGGATAAAAAAGATGATGGTTTTTTTTGCTCGTCAGGATAAAAAAGGAGGTGATGAGGTTGTTTTTTTTTTGCTCGTCTGCACGAAACTTTGGGGCCCCCAAAAGTCACGCTACGCCACTGTGCACAGGTCTTTCCCAATCGAAAGGTCAACGGCACTGATGGTAAAATGAGAAACGTCTTCTAAGTTCTAAGACATGACGCTGGACAGAATTTATGCACCGAGTGGGACGGGCGATCGCACCAAGTACGATACGGATATGACCGTTCCCATGGTTCTGCTATTCGAAAGGTCTACCGCTGATCTTATTGCAGTCGTGTACCCGGTGCGGCGGTGCCGTAGTTCTGCCGGCGGACGCTGTCTTTGGCGGCTGCCGTGCGGTCGACGGCGGCGTTCGTTGATTTACGAGTGTGGTCGATTAGAAGTGTCGGCGATTATCGCCATCGCGAGCGGGAGGTCGGCCGGAAAATATGGTTTCTTCGAAAACCGAGGTTGAATCGTCGCCAATCTGGTTCGAAAGAGCGTGAGATCCGGCGCTGGAAATGAAGACGGCCGGCCGTGGAAGCGACGGAGGAGGCGCCGTGCTGCGGCGGAAGAAAGACTAGAAAAGGTTCTTCAATCGACGATCTATCTGCTAGCGGATGAAACCGACTGTTATGTTAGTCTCAGAACTCTGTTGACGGCGGCGGCGGGCGGCGGATTTTAAAATGCAAGCGGGTTTTTAGCGTGGCTAAGTAAATAAGGAAGTGAAAGCTCGTGAATTTATATAGCGCTTCTTTACAGTAATACCACAGTAGCTGCTATTTCCTAGGCTGGCATGCAGTTTGTGGACTTATGGAAACTCGGGTCAAGGATTTTGGATCAGTCAGATGTCAGGACCTTAACCACGCATTTGCACCAATAGGCCTAATGCTCGCTGTTTATTTGAGGATGTGCACTTAAATTCAATCATAAGTTATGAAACTTTTTGATGAATCATGCAGGCATTATTCTAATGGACACAAAATGTGTAGTTGAAAAAGCAAAAGTGCAGAAGTGCAGTGAAGATTCATGTGATGTGCTCATTGTACCATCGATTGATACCCTTGAGTATTAGAAATGGTGCTATAGAAGTGCATAATTATTATTATTTTTGGCCTCTCTGCTTGGAGGCTCAGGGAGCCCGTGCCCCCATATTGAATGGCTGCCTGCCTCAGTTGGGACTCATACTTACTGCTACATAACTATCAACTAGTAATAGACCACCCATGATTAGCAGTTGCCACCCAACGGCCCCCCTCCCACTTGTCAAATCCTAGAGCCAGCAATTGAGCCGAGGACCTTTTTTGTTCGTCAGACTTTTTGATCGAGATGTTGAGATCACTATGTTTGTACAGTTGAGAAAAACCGTTGCAATAACGCTTGGAATCATGCCTGGCTAATTATAATAACTTATACTGACAATAGGCTTAAGCAGAGACGTCATTTCACTGTTTTTCAGGGGGGGGGCAAAACACTTTCGACCTGACAAGTTACAAGTTTGCGAAAAAGAGCTGACGACCTTTTTTTTTTGCTTGTCAGCCAATTTTCACGGTTACTTAACATCATCAAGCACTCCTTTAGAGCGTGTAAAATCTAAAATAGCACAAACATTGGCAAAAAAAATTTTTTCCTCAAAATCAGGGGGGGCAAATGCCCCCCCACCCTGCCCCCCCCCCCAAATGACGTCCCTGGGCTTAAGATAGTGGGTATACGACTATTCGCTCTCACTACAGATTCTCACCAACAGTAAATCAAAACCCTGACTCTAACCAAACTCTGAATACAGATCTTCCATAGGAGGGAATAAATAGCTTGACGAAATCCACCAATGAGTGAGAAGACCTGATATATAATTTAATGTAGTGTAGTGGCTACTAGAGACGGCCTTATGCTTCATTGTCTGGTAGGGTTTGGCTTGACAGTCTTTGGCACCCTGGGTGATTTTTCAGAAGAGGTGCTATGCTGTTGTTTCATTGTTATTATTATTTTTATCATCATCATTGGCCTGAATATTTCTGGAAAGATTGCCCTAATTAAATCAAGAAGAATGTTTTGCAGGTGAATCAGCTAAGAGGATTAATTGGTTAAGACTTGTTTGTTGAATTTTCGAATTTTCTACATTAAATTGCAAACTTCTTGTTTGATGATTAGAGAAGGATTTTTATTTGTATGCTGATGATCAGGAAATAGGCTATCATTATAAATTGCATTGGAGAGGCATTAGGAAGCACAGTGTAAATTTGAAGTTCACTATTAAGCAGAGTGCGATTTGTGACCTGGAGCAGTGGGGGGATATGTCGAGCTTGGGGATGTAGTTGTTGGGAAGTGTAGCAGTGGGGGGGAGGGAGATGCAGTGGTGGGGGTGTAGCAGTAGGGGATGCAGTTGGGCAGTGGGGAAATCCTCTTCCCCACAAATCGCACCCTTATATTTAGCATACTATTGGTAAGTTGTATATTTCATGATTTGCAGGGTGAACTTTGCAGCAGTTGCGGAAAGTCTGTCACTGATGAAAATAAAAAGACAGTGGCAGAAGTGAGTTATATTGTTCTTTATGTACCGGTACATTGGATTTGCATATTGGATTTTTGATTGTGATAATTTATTGGACTGTCAACTGAATATTTCTATATATGGAAACAATAGTTCATTGTAATATGATACATTGTGTGCTGTTACATTTATTGTGTGACAAGAAACTAGTTGGATGCTATCAACATAAGCAGTATGCGATTTATCAAAGAGAATTAGTTATGTCATCATCATCATCTTCACTTTCTGCCTGCATGGTGGCAATAGTTAGATACGAAACATTTCCACTTCGCTCGATCTTGCGCTAATCTGCATCCTTCTACAATCGACATGTTCTTTGCTTCCAGATCTTCATTGATGTTATCCATCCATCTTTTTCTCGATCTTCATCTCCCTCTGTCTCCTTCTACTTTGTGTGTATGCAGTGCAATTAGTTATGTAATATTGCCATATTTTCATGAATATAATCAGTGCATTGTTCACATTTTTGCAAATGGAACATGGTCCTATACATCTGTAACGTGTGTTTTGTGTGTAATGCATGTGCTACATAAGTTCAAATACAGTACTGCATCTAGCAATTAGTTAAATGAAGAATGTGCTTGTGCACTTCAGTTGACGAAACAGATGTCTGAGTTGTCTGCGGATCGAGACTCTCTACAGCGTAAGGTCGATGAATTGAGTCGAGAAAATGCAACCCTCAAGAATCTTATTCAAGAGATGGAGGGAAGGAATAAAGAGTTTAAAAATCAGGTTGTTGCTTGTACATTTTATTTATTGATTTTGATTAGATTTTCTCTGTTTTAATTATTTGCTTAAGTCTAATTTTGTCAATTTTGTGGTGAGTGCAGTTCTTATGCTCTATGACAAATAGCTAACAGAAAATCGTTTTCAAAATGAAAACTGTAGAGATATTTGATGGTATAAAAAGAATACATGTGTTTGAATTTTGCTGAAGGTGCCAGTTGAAGGTGCCACTGTTAAATTTTCTAGTCAATAATTTAGGGAAAGCATAAGACATGAGGGAGGATGGAGAGAAATGTGCAGCACAGGGGATAGAGTGAGACAGGCAGGCAGAGTGGACATGGGTTTTCTATTTGAATTGTGTACATTTTAAGAAGTTTATTTATAAATTATGAATTAATAGAAATTATTTTGCCTTATTTGCATAGTTTATTTGTTTGTATGGTATTGTTTCAGCATGAATAGATGACATTTTGAGGTGCATGCAGAAATTGATAAAATATGTGATGATCTTATTCCTTGTGTTGCCCTCTGTTGACAGTTGCAAACACTGAAAACGGAACATGAAAATGTTGTAAAGGAAATGCATAAAAGGATCCAAAATGAAATCAAAACCAGCAGAGAACAGTGAGTTTGAGATTTAACAAAGTGTTGGTTTGTATTATCTATAAGTGTAGTCACGCATTAACCCATCATGTCGAGTCCAATAATAATCTTCATGTCGGACTGTACTGGGTCATTGGCCAACGACTGCAGCAACTGGAAGACAGTACGACCCTGGCTGGTCAGACGTGGTGGCATTTGTGATAGTGGGGCTGTTTCAGTGACAGTTATGCTTAATTTATTTTATTTATTTAGTCTGTTGAACTTCCTGGCTTTCAATCTGACACCTTTTGTTTTTTATTGAAATTTGAGTTTTTTTGTTGGATTTTGGATAAATGCATTGTGTTTTAGGCAGCTAGAATTCTACAGAGTCTTAGATCTACCTTAGATCTCTATTGAATGTTGACAGATACATTTCTGCAATTTATGGAAACAAATTCCTGATGGCAGTGTAAATATTTTTGTGTTCAAATCACTATTAAATTTCCCTTCCACTAAATTATCTAGAAATTATGTAGTGCTTACTTGTTTTTTTGCTATAGCATTGTTGATTTATTCTTTAGAACAAATCAAAAGTTAAACGAACTCGAGAAAGAAAACGTCCGACTTAAGACGACGACTGATCGACTGACAGCAGCAATCAAAGAAAAGGATGAGCACGTGCAAGAACTCCAGAAAGTGGTTATTTTTCTGATATTTTCATTATGCTATTTGTCTACTTGAACCTCTTTGCTGATCTGCTAAAATGAGAGAGAGAGAGAGAGAGAGAGAGAGAGAGAGAGAGAGAGAGAGAGAGAGCATGTGTGCATTTGGGTAGTGCATGAAAGTATAACTGTGTCTTTTTCACTATGTGATTTGCATTTTAAATTATGCTTGCCGTGTTCTGAAGAATGGGAATAAGACGTCGTCCGGCAAGTCTTCCATCTTGACACAAGTCACGGGTCAGGAGACGAAGCTGTTGCAGGAAAGGGTTCGTCAGCTGGAAAAAGCACTCGGTGAATCGCAGGCAAATGCCAATGTTGTCAACAATGTCAGCAGTGGAAGCTCTGGTTAGTTTTCATAATGTATTGATCTAGTAATTAAAATTACTTATTTTATTTGATATATATATTTATATTTTTTTATCAATACGCATACATATATATATATATAATTATATATATATATATATATATATATATATAAATTGTATGGAGATGTGATATGATCATGTGCTAGCTCTCATTTGGTTTTGTGTGTGTGTGCGTGCATGCGTGTATATAGCTGATTCAGTCCACAAATATAGCAGCTGGTTGCAAAATTGCATTTGAGGTTTGGGCAGTTTTTTTAGTAGAATTATAACGAGCAGGATTTGTTTGTCAATTGTGATTATTTGTAACTGTTCAATTGACATAAAGCACTTTGATAATAATGCACCAGTCAGCAATCTAAAGCGTTGTACGGACCCCTTAACACTTAGCACTTAGCACCAGTGAATACACGAGTGGCTAGGAATCGAACCCAGGTTGATGAGTCAGGCAAGGAAGAGCTGATACTCTACTGAGCTAGCTACATGGGATCTTTATAATAGTTTGACACATGAGAGTTGGTTTAAATATGCTAAAGTTTACTGCTTTTCTAAATTATGTATTTTTACGCTTTTATTAAGTGCTGCTGTTGCATTATTATTTATTTAAGTTCCATAAGTAATGATTATGGATGGCACCGGTCGGCTGTAGGACATACATAATTTGTCATTGTTTATCACGATTAGTTTGGATTATGTAGACTAGTTTTATCTGATGGAAGTCCTGAAATATTCCATTAAATTATTTTTTTGATAGTTTTTTTCAATAGGTTATAAATTTTATGTTGTGTTTGTTAAGATCCTGCATTTATGAAATTAAAGACTGACAAAGAACTGGCAGAGTCACAGGTTATTATTATTATTATTATTATTATTATTATTATTATTATTATTATTATTATTGAGACAATCTTTATAGCTCAGTGGATGTGGCAAAGACCAAAGTTAAGGGCATTTTAAGATACTGGTATATCACTTGTATGATATAGTGGTTCTCTATGATTGCTGGTTTTATATAGCCCCTTGATTTTATAAATGAATTCTGAAAATTTTATATTAGGAGGGTTATATTCACATTTATATTAAAATTTCAGACTTTCTAACAGAGATAAATTTACTTTTTGTTGCTTAATCATTCAGTCTTGAGGGTAATTATTGAAGGTTTTCATTTTTAAGATATTCGGTGTTTGTGGTAATTTGGTATATTATCTTTACTTGTTTTCTTTTTTGTGCTAAAAAAGAGTGTAAGGTATTTTGCAGAGTCTAAATATTTACTATGTGTTGCTTTGGCAATCTGTGTTATTTCCAGATAGAGTTTTTGAACTCTGTAATTGTCGATATTCAGCGGAAGAACAATGAGCTGGAAGTACGTCTGCAGGCAATGGACCCTTCCTCATCTCTGACTAGCAGTGTACTTGAGGGCTACAATACAAAGTAATTGTGGTATTTTTTTAACAAAAGAACTATAGCAACTTTCCCGACGCAATACATACGGCTCGCGGACCGGATACAGCCAGCAAAAAGTGGCTTTTAATCCGGCCCGCGTGTATGTGGCTGAATGCAAGAAGAAAGCTTTATGTTTAAGCAAAGTCAATTTATTTAAGGCCTGTTCAAAACGTACAAATATGAAAATCGGAAATTACATATATGAAACTCAGATTTTTTACATATGAGAGAAATGAGATTTTAAAAAATTTGAAACAGTTCCTGAACATGCCTTTTTATATACTGTTTTGTGTAATAGACCTACTGTAGTTTGTGTTAATGTTATGTAGAAATCAGGCCCATGACAATCACAAAAGCTTTTATGTGGCCCACGATATGCAATGAGTTTGACACTCCGGTTCTAGTCTAAGTTGTATTCGTTCTGTTGCAGCGGTACTGATACGAAGAATGTCGCCCCACGACTGTTCTGTGATATTTGCGACATGTTTGACCGTCACGACACTGACGACTGTCCCAAGCAGGACATGTCGAACAGTCCGCCTGCTTCTCATCACCACGGCAGTCGTAAGGAAGAAAGGCCGTACTGCACCACCTGCGAAAGTGAGTTTCTTTGAAACCTGTCGTTTCATTTCCTGCATTATAAATGTAATTTTTTTATTGCATTTACCGAAAATATTATCTTCCAAAAATAATTTCATTGTTAAAATGTCCAATTTCTGTATCTGACTTTGTTGATTTTCTATTTAGGATTTGGTCATTTGCCTGATCAGTGTACAGAAGAACAGACTTTCTGATGAGAGCAGAGTCTGCATAGCGAGTCTGTAGTTGAATTTCTTTACGAGTAGCGCTATTGTTGTTAGTCTTACAACGTTAACAACATTATCTCCATTACGACGGCTAAATCGATGCTGTTAGGTATTCTTGTTGACTTTGACCTAATCTTACTTACTCAACATCATTTCCTTACGTCTCTGGAGTTGAAATTTAATTTATTGAAATTTTTTTGGAAAGTGCAATTTTGACGTGTGAAGAGTATATTTTGTGTTTTTGCGCGTGCTTCCAGTTTCCAGAGGGTTGCGTTGAAATGATGCGTGCTCGAATTGTGTACTGTGCTTAAATCGTCTAATCCCTCGAATCGGCAAAATATGTTGTGTTGCAGATATTTATTGTATGTGACGTATTACTAGAAGCCAATGCTATACAGTTAGACAACATTGTCTGGATGTCATGTCCTATCGTTGTGCACAGTAATCTTGTGATCTTATGAAGATTGACTGTACGTTGATCACAATATGATTTTAAGAAAATTTGTCTGCAAATTACTGTGCAAATTGACATAATTGTGCCTGGAGTGAAGCTGGCCATTCAGAACATTCATATTTATGCATGTGATATCGATTGTATAATGCATTAGGTAGGTATTTGTTTGTTGACTTGGAATTTTGTTCGCATTTGGTTAAAATCGGTCGTTTCTTTGGTTGCCTATTATCTTTCTATCAGCCAAGAAGATAATTGGTTGTTACATTCTTAGTTATGTGTGAAATTGAGTTGGTTGACAAACTTTGGTCTGATATCTTATTTTGATTGGTACTGTTTATGTACTGCTTGCATTGAAACTGACCGATAACCTCTTGCGTAATGAAGTAGTTTGGCGCGGATGGCAGTTAACAACAGGGCTGCATGCTCTAAATTACAACTGTAATTGTTGTATTTTAAAATGTCTATGACATTTTTGTCTTTTAGTGGACTTAATGTTATCAAAATTGGGCATGTGTTTGCACAGACTTGTTTATATGGTTTCCAGATTGTGGAAGAAGGTTAAAGAATATGTTTATCCTACGATACATTGTCATTTTGTACATTATTACTGAACATTTAAATTTGGTTTGTCAATCTTTGTCAATTTGCCTGCTTTGTTTTAGATATAAGACTTATAATATTTACTTTTTACGATGAAATTTAGGCTGATCTGGAGCTTAGTTTTGACTTTTAAATTTTTAAAGTTTATCTTCTATAATTTTTAAATTTTGCAATTGCAAACTGTTAATTCTGGAAATAATAATTCTTGTGCATGCGTGCTGTTGCATGCATTAGTGTATGTCGATGTGATGTATGTGCATCAATGTGCTTTTAAATTATGAATATATATATATATATATATATATATATATATATATATATATATAATTATCAGCATTTAAATTATGAATATATATATATATATGTATATATATATATATATAAAAGAATTATCATTACCATAGCCGCTAGAGAGTATGGGGCTGTGCCCCCTAACAGACTGGACCAGACGTGGGATTTGCATAAAACTGATGAGACATTTTGGGGAGTGTGGTAGCTAGGGTGATTGTATGCAGAATTGATATGTGTAGTTGTATTACAGCTTTTGGCAACTCAATAATCATCATTATTAACCGTGGGCTCAATGCCCGTTGGTGTATAATGCCATCTCCACAGTTTTCTGCCATTCTTTCCTGTCTGTTGCTCTGTGGGGCTAAGATCCTGTAAACTGCTTCCACACCATTCTTCATTATCATCACACCATTCCCTGTGTGGTCTCCCTCTCTTATTGGCACCCTCATTAAAACTAACATTAGAGCTTTGAGCTTTCTGTTTTATTTCATTCTGCATTATGTGTCCAAAAAGATGGAGTATCCTTTGTTTTACTCTTTGTCACATGGTTTGTTTTGGCTGCTGTATTCTCATGTATAGTTCTTCATTTAGGATTTTTCGACCCATCCGATTCTTAGTATTTTTCTGTAGCATTTTTTTCAAAGGCTACTATTTTTCTTTTTATGTCACCCCGCTTCTTGTTGATCTTCATTGGCTGTCAGTGCCTGAGCGCATCATGTTCAAGTTATCAACTCTTGTATATCGCTGCCTTCACGGGATGGGTCCGAATTATCTTGCATCCGAGTTTCGTAGTGTTTCTGACCTCGCGGGCCGCAGACGACTTAGATCGTCCGCGACTTCGGTCCTTATGGTTCCAAGAACGCGTCTTGTCACCGTCGGAGATCGTGCCTTCCCGGTGGCTGCTGCGCGTACTTGGAACTCGCTTCCTGCTGACATACGGGAGTCATCGTCGCTAGATATTTTCAGGAATCGACTGAAGTCTTGGCTTTTTAAGACTAGCTACTTAGTTTAATTTTGTTTAAAGTGTTCGCGCAGTCTTTTAGACAAGTTACCACTATAATCTTGACGTTCTCTTACTTACTTACTTACTTACTTTCCAAGTCTGTGGTGATGGTCCATGTTTTGCATCTATATGAAAAGCTGCTGAAGATACAGGTTTCGAGCATCTTCTTTTTCTTCTTTTTTTCAACAATAATGAATCATAATTAAAGTTGTTAGAGTAGGCGCTAGAGCTCACGGTCTAAATTTAATTTTACTTGAAGCATCAGTTCTTCCCCAGACTCCTTTGAAGGAGCTCACAGGACTCCCAAAGCTCCCTAGCCACAAGTGTCGGCATGTAGAAGCCTTGGTGCCCTTCCCATATTTTGGAACCGTGGCGGTGTCTGTGAAAATTATACCTTTGGTGATAGTGTCAAACCATTAATATTTTGGTTTTAATTGGCTATCAAGTCCATTTTTTAAAATAATTTGAAAAGCATTATGTATATGACCATTCTGCTGCATGTTGTTTGACAATTTTAAAAGGTTTTGTAACTGTGTATGGTTTACAGCAGTCAGTGTTGTCCAAAGTTTGTGATTCCACGGAACCTTGGAAAAAATAATTTTTTTCGTTGTGGAACCCCACCCCTCCCCAAAGTGAAAACATTGTTAATAACGACGATAAGTACCGGTAATATTTATTCAGGTACAGTGGTAGAATGTACATTTTTAAGAGTTAAGTCTTAACTTCTTAAGTCTAACAACTTTATTATAATACTACTAGCTGCTTAAAATGGTATCTAAAGATATCTAAACATAAATTATATCATAGGAGGCCTTGAACCTGATTATAATATAATGGCCAGTTTTGTCGATTTAAAAAAAAAACTGGTAATTTTAAATATTTAACAAATATTTATACGTGGAACCCTTGGATTTCGTGGAGCACACTTTGGAAAACACTACTTTGCAGAATGTTTAAATTATAAATATTACAAGTTATTTTTTTTGATTAGGTGACCAAACTGATCCTGAATTATTAGTAAAAAAGCTGAAATCCAATATTTTAGCAGTCCAGATTATTAAGTGTGTTTGTGTTGCTGCTTTGGTTCAGTCTCTGGTTATGAATGTTCTTAGAAAATATAGCCTTGGTTCAATTTTATATGCAGCTCCTTATAAGTTTTATCTTACGATGATGATGTGCATAATGTGCGTGATACTAGTGGTTTATTATTAGTGAAATTATCGTATATTTCTGCTTGGTTTTTGAGAGAACTCTTCTGGACTTCATGAAACCTTTGCTTTGCAACTTCTTAACGTTACTAATCAAAGTATGTTCATAATTGTTGCAATGCACTTAGAAGTTAATTTGCGTTTGCATTGCTTTTGTTACAGATGCATATTATTGCTGGATACTTTTTTCTGTGTTTTTTAATCTTTTGGTAAATGCACACCACATGCAGTACTAGCTTTATTGAAATTTGTATTATGATTCTTAAATTGAAAGGGACAACTAACTGTTGATGATAATTGGTGTTTGCATTTTCGATATTTGTTGCATTTTGTGCGAAGAGTAGCTTTTATTATTTAATTCCATGTATTCTGCCCATTTTTCATGTGCGTCACTCTGTTGTTCAGTCAGAATTTCAGAAAGTTGCGTGATAGTATTGGTCATATTGTACTCTACCTATATACTGAGTCATTTCTTAATCTTGCTGAACCAAGCTGGACTATTCATCATAATTATTGTTGTAACATTATTCAATTGCAATTATCTTGTGTCATGTTATCACACATCTTATTGTAATATTTGTCACCTGTATTTTATAACCTTGGCTTCCTATACGTTTTCTGTATTTTCATAGTTGGCTTTAATGGGTAGAGTTTATATTAAAAGTGACTCGTTTCCAGCCTATTTTCGGAATTTGCTATTTGCTATTTTGTGATTTTGGTAGTGACAGTTGATGCATTAATATCTTGCTTTGTCTGTTTGTAACATATACTGTATGCAGTTACTCATTGGCTTGTGTGAGTTTTATCTTTGCTAGTTTCCAACCAACACAAAATATTTGGGCAGCAGAAGATGAATAAATACGATTCCTTGAATGACCCCTCAACAAATTCCAGACAAATTTGAGTTTACTGACTGTTGAAAGTTAGTAGACGAGAAAATAACTTAAAACAGGGTGGTACATGAGAGTCATTCCAGTGGAGGGGAGAAGATTAGCACTACTCCAGTTCCCCTTCCCCTTACTATTTGACGCACGGACAAGTCAATAAGCAGTCCAGAAGTAACGTGCATGCATATAAGAGGCAAATGAAAGTGGAAATTTAATTGAAGAAGAGAAATAACGCTGGCCTGAAATATTTGCATGTGTGAATTTTACGATGGGTACAGTTTGCATTTGGAATTCTGTTCTATTGTCTTTGCATGTGTGTGTTTGTGTGTGTGTGTGTGTGTGTTTGTGTGTGTGTGCGTGAACTTGTGCTTGCTCAGAATCTCGCTATTTGTACAGTTTGCCGCTATATTGTGCATTCGTATACATTATATTCCTTTTAACAGAGGACTCTTGTAGTAGTGTTTTGTTTCAGTGCAGATTTTTCATTCATTACTACATTTTAAAATATTCATTCATTACTAAACTTCTAACTACTAAATGCTAAATGTTAAGAAAATTTATCGTAACCAGCAGCTAGACCCAAGCCTCATATCAGTATAATGTGTGGATGTAGGGTACTGTTTGGCATATCCTGCTTGGGACAGAGTAGGCTGATTGATATATATATATATATATATATATATATATATATATATTATAGTTTATTCAGATCCAAACAGAAACCGTTCAAGTTTACTTATGGGCTAAGTGACACCAGATACATTGGCTATTATACTGATGCTGTGTGTACAGTAGTTATATTGACGATGAAATATAGTGGTGTCATGTGATTTCAAGGCAATGGTTCTTATGGAAAGAAAAAAATCGTAGTGCCTGTTATTATTGCATGGCAGTCTTTTAAGTATGGCAAAAAACAACATTTTTTGCCGGTACTTAATGACGTTACGGTTAACAGTAGTTTTCGGTAACTTGCCTGACTTGAGTGAGGAACTTGGTTTTGCTTTGTCTTGTCTTGTCTTATTATGTGGTTGGCAATTGTTTCAGTGGACTTTTACTTTTAATTTTTAGCTGTAAAAGACATTCTCTGATTCTTAGTTTTTTGTTTTTTTATTCGATGAACGAATGTTGCTGCAGCTGTGGCCCAGTTTGATTTTAGGTTTTGTTTTCTGTTTCGTTTACGTTTACCGTACTTCTGTAAAAACCTGCTTGCAGCAGATTTAAGAACAGATGATTATAATAATACAGTATAGTGAACTGTAAAAAGACCTCTGCTTAATTTTGAGGAGGGGCATAAAGCATTGCCCCATCACACATCGAAACTTGACACATTACGCAGACTTTCGCTCGAATGTGTCGATGTGCCCCTCTATTCAGAAATTCTGGTTGTGCCACTGGCCTCTCTACTAGAGGTCATACACGTATCTTGGCTTACACGTTATTTACATATGTCTGTGGATGGCGGCGCTAAAGGAAACAGGAGTTTCACATGCTCTGACCAACGAAGGAAGTTTTCTCTCCCCGATTCTACGATTACTACCTATCAGGGATATTTTTACATCCCCTAACACTCCCCCCCCATTTGAAGTCCACACCCCCAAATTTGGTAATATGCCAATGGTATGCATACAAAATGTATGCTAATTAGCTCCGGACAACCCCCAAATTCACAATCCTAGAAATATCCCTGCTACCTATACCTCCGCAAAAATTGCACACAATATATTGCTCAAATCCCACGGCATGCTCTTGACATCAGTCGATGGTCGCCTCTTCTTGATGTGAATCGTAATACCCCGTTGTCGAATCCAATAAGTCAATATATGGTTCCGGTTATGGCACAATTGAGAATAGGTAGGATAGGTCCTACGTTTTGGGTCTAGATCCGAGAATTGTGATCCTCCAATCAGTCCATTCGCCATTGAAACAGTAAACGGATTCAAAGGCTATCTCGATAAACTAGGTTATTGAATGCAGATGTGAAAACCACTGATGTAAATCAGTGGTTTTCACACAGGCTTACTTAACCTCCTAAACCGCTTAAAATTACATTATTATTATTATTATTATTATTATTTATTATTATTTGTCAGGTGCAATGAGTCAGAAGGGAAAGGGAAACAATCATGTTTTCCCGATGGTGTCCGTGACTTAAGTATTCTAAACTCTGAAAGTAGTTTAGCCTAGTCTCCGAGACATGATTAGCCATATTATCAGAAGAACGGAGCAAGCTGTGATAAATCTGGTACGAAAGAGGCGCCCTGTCAGAGTTCAGAGGTCAGATACCCCGTAAATCGAAGTGCAGGCAATGTAAACATTTGCTTAAACTGTGGACCAATAGATAAGCAGTCACGACGAACTTAGTCATAATTATATATATAATCCAGAACTACGGCTGACTAAACTTCGGGTTATCTTTGACTAGCCTACCGCTAGTCGTTGCATGCAGACCTATCGAAAAGGACAGGCCGGTAGGAAGTGGGAGTGCAAGGGGTGCAGCCGCACCCCTTGAAAAATCAGGGGTGCGCACCGTGCGCTTCAGCCCTGGAAGATGAGACTGTTTTTTGTCTGTCAGGATTTTTGAAAAGAAGATAAAGAAGATAAAGGAATGGCGATGACCTGTGACCTTTTTTGCTTGTCATGTCTTTTAAAAGAAGATAAAATCTGCACATCCCCCCACTAAAAATTCGTCCCGACTTGCCTGGAGAAGGACATTTCTAATGGTGGTCATGATGATGACGATGATGATGATCATGATTACATTTAAACTGGCCTGGATGGTACCAGGATTTACGTAATTCCAGTTGCGGCTCCACGGGGGGGGGGTTCGGAGGGAGGCGTGCCCCCTATTGAGCGCCTGCCCCCAGTGGCCCCCTGTTGGGACCCTATACTTAATACTACATACCTAACAAAACAAATGGTTGGCCCCCATGATTAGAAGTTGCCACCTCAACGGCCCCCCACTGCCAAATCCTAGAGCCGCCACTGCGTAATTCCCGCCCAGTATTTTATCTGGGTTTAAAACTGTTGTTAGTAATTCAACAGGAGTCGATTCCCCCCCCCCCCCCCGTTCTATTTCCGCACATGGTCTATAGTCACACTGTAGGTACTAGGATCATATGGGTTTGTTTGCCCAAGTAGGCCTATCGAGGCTATCGTAGGAAGAGACGAAGGCCTGATGGTGTGGGTTTTTACTGTCTACTGTAGCTTGCACAAGGCCGATAGCGGAGTATTGAATTTGTATCTAAAATGGTGTTCTGTGTTTAGTCCTACGTTCGATAAATTAATTGCAATTTCAAGCAGATGAAATGCGTGGCGGGGTTTTACACCGAAAACTCCAGCTTTTATTAAAGGCCCACGGTAAAGATTCCATATGTAGGCCTAGGCCTATTGAAAATCGTAACAAGCAGTGTTTATTCTAAAACTGTTTTGGGGGAATCCCCCCCAAGTTTTAAACCCTCCCCCCCAAAAAAATTTATATGTTGGCTTGGGATGGAAATTCTCCCCCCCCCCTCTTAAAAAGCTCGGAGAGACAAATCTTGTCCCCCAAACATTTCAAAATCCTCCCAATGTCAAGGTGGCTAGAATAAACACTGCGTAACAAGCACCAGCGTTAGGGCCTACCGTAGGCCTACGTTGCGATTAAATTGTTGCGTCGATCGCTCTCGAATTCAAGCTCTCAAATTCTTCTTATTATTGTTCGGGGCTAGAAAGAGCTAGGTCAGGTTTCACAGTGCGTCGGTCGGCAATCAGTATCACATTTTAAATAGGGCGTATCATACGCCGCTCGAGTTAGTCGAACTGGTCAATAGGCCTGTGCGGGTGTTTGCAGATCTCTAGGCCTATAGACCAATCGATTTGCACAGGCCTACTTCGTATGTAGTGCTGGAAAGTGGCGCTCTTAATTCAGGGGTGGTTTAAAATTTAAATAGACCCTAAGTGTCTCGTTATCGTTAGCCGTAGGCCTACTTAGAGAATTATGTACAGTACTGTGTTCGTGTAGACCATGAGCTGCGCAAGAGTTGATAAACGTCTTTTTGAGGTTCCTTCTTAAAAAGGAAAGTGACGAGAGAATAGATGGGCCCAATTGATATCGCTCTGTGTCAATAATTAGGTCTATTAATAAAAGCAAATTGGACAGTGGCTGTTCTGTCGTGGTCGAGTAGGCCTACCGTACAATCGACTCGAGGTAAAGAAAGTTTGAATAATTATATCTATATTTCTTAATTGAATTGAATTACATGCAGTAGGTCTATATACAGTGTGGCGCAAAAAACCGGACTAGTCACATTAAGGTTTGCATTTAGTATAGTCCGGTATTTTTGCGCCACCCTGTATATTATATATATATATGATTGATTTATATATATATATATATATATATATATATATATATATATATATATACGCACACACTGTACACTGTATACGGTTGAATAAAACGTGTTATTTGAGATTAGCCCAGTGGGCGCAAGAAAAAAATATATTTCATAAGTCCATCGGGAACTAAGTACCGAGGGCATTAAAAATTTTAAGTGATAATCTACGCATTCACATTACATTTTTAGATTTTAAAAAAATTGTTAGGGGCCTATATGCAATAATACGAACTTTTGCAATAAATCGGGGAAGGAGATAGCCACTCTCCCTGTCATTTTTGACGGGTTAGCAGTGGCGGCTCCACCGGGGGGCCAGGGGGTCTGTGCCCCCTCCCTATTGAGTGACTGCCCCCCCAGTGGCCCTTCTGTTGGGACCCTATACTTAATGCTACATATATTAAACAACAAATGGTTGGCCCCCTCACAGTGGCGTAACCACGCCCGGGCAATTACGGGCAATGCCCGGGTTACTTTGCTTTCTGCCCGGGTTGAAAAATTTCTGCCCGGGTTGAATTTTTTTAAATTTATGCCTTTAGTATTTAGATAAACTTGCCTTTGCACTGCCATGTACGTTATTGCAATACTATTCTAATAGTCTAAAACTAGTGTCTGGAAAACGTGTTTCACAGGTGACAGGTATCAGCTAGAATTAAGTGCAGTAATTATACTACAGTCATTGTTTGGCATGTATATGTATCTACGCGATATATCGAATTTCAGTTATGGCGGTAATCGCCTGTCCCTATGGACCATTCAATCCATGGACAACTAGTAGTCTACGTTCAATCCCTCTGCATCTTCCTCTACCGAAGTGGACAATTATCACCTTACAGTGTAAGGTGATAATTGTTGCTCTGGCCGTGGCTGACTGATGCCAGTCATTGCCAGAGATAGCAGGCAGATGAAGTGGCTTTGACCTCTGCGCTCCAAAGACCCTCGTCGGGTCGGGTCGGGTCGACCCGCCTTATAGAAGCAAATCGCAGCTGCTTTGAGATTTGACCTTTTTGACCCGAGAGGGTACTCCGATTTCCATGTGTATTTGGTCGGAAACGGTAAGGTCAGCACTGTGCAACAAGGTACATTGACATTAAGAGAGCATTCCTAAACTTCCTTTGTATAATATCAGAGCAGGTGGGTGCTCTTATTACAAGTTCGCGCCAATAGTAAATTTATTGTTTTACTCACAATTTCGCGTATAGTCAGATTCTTGAAAGGCATATTTTCACGGATACAGCGTCTGGATTGCAAAAGTTGTCTGCGTTTGGATTTCTCAAGAATTCTAAAGAGCTGAACATAACTGACTCATGCTTAGAAACATCGGATGACGTATGCCAAACTATTTCTTCGTCGATTGCAGCTAGTCATAATTTGCCAGACAGTTAAAATATCGGCGTCGTTGCGAATTCTAGAAATGACCAGAATAAACAGTCTCAGCCTCTGAATAAGATCCCAGAGGACATTTCCAGAGAACTAGATAGCCCAGTTCTGTTGTCGTTACCAGAGCAAAGAAAGCGGACCATTTGGTGTACCTGATTGGCAGAACGCAACGGATCAAAGGTAGGGGCCTATGGGTTCACTCTCTGAAATTCACCTGTTGAGCACTTGCGTTGCCTCGTGGAATGGGATCAGTTTAAAATCCTCGTGTTAATTTTTTTAAATATTTTTGTTGAGTGACTGTCCACAAATTACGTAAACAAAAGAGGAAGGAGTTTGAAAAGTGTGACAACTGTTGATAAGGGGGAGGGGTTAAAATTCGCCCAAAAATTGCTTGCATAATTTATGGACAGCCCATGGTCAGCTGCCCGGGTTACATTTTGACTCTGGTTACGCCACTGCCCCCTCATGATTAGAAGTTGCCGCCACTGTTAGCCGCTAGTTATTTAAGATTACATTATATATATATATATATATATATATATATATATATATATATATATATATATATAGACTTACATGAACGAGGAGTCTGGTCAGCCTAAATGTCGAAAATTGACTTCATTGGTCGACGAGAAGCCAACCGTTGTGTGCCTGGGAAATGGCTTCTGAACGGGGGCGAAACCCACGCGCAGTAAGAGAGAGAGCTGATCGCATGGTTGATGCGCGAAACCATCGGTGCCATTTTACTTCAGCCGATGTATTTCTCACCGAGCATTTTTAAGGAAGTGTAACTTGTGCGTCCAAATGGATGGTTATGGACGCACGTGCACCCGTGCAGAGAACTAAATCGGATACGCACTCCGTGTGATCAAAATTGGATACAAAGTACAGTATATGCATTTACAATAGAGATGTGCTGGTATATCCGTACCCGCGGGTATACCCTACCCGTACCCGCGGGCAGCATTTAATCTAGGCCGTTTCCGGGGGAAAATTGCCCTTCCCCCGGAAATTTCAAATCCCCCCGGAAATTTTGGAATACTACATGTAGGCCTACTAACAGCGGCCCCTAGCAGAATTCCTCCCCCGGCTTTGTCAGTTTTCCCCGGCTTTTTCAGTTCCCCCCCCCCCCGGAGTCCAAAAGTCTATATTAAACACTGCCCGCGGGTACGGGTAAGGTAGGGTAGGCCTACACATTGTACGGGTAGGGTAGGGTAAGGAAGTTTTTGCACGGGTACGGGTAGGGTAGGCATTTTACTGTAGGCTACCCGCACAGCTCTAATTTACAACTTCCAGTACTAGGGGGCCGCCTACATATAACCATCGATCAAACGGACAGGGTCGAACATGTATATTTGCAGTTTTGCATAAATTATGCAACTCAAAACTATCCGGACAAACTTATTTATTTATTTATTTATTTATAACTGATAACTTAATTAGGCTATATAGCGCAGTACGCATGACAGAAGGTAAAAATCAAAAGCACTTTACAGCAAATAAAATATCTCATCTGTACGAAATATTAAACAAGTGTTTGACTTGCTGGTTTTAACGAAGTTCAACAAAGCACTGTTCGTTTTTTTAAAACTCTGCACACAACTATTAGGTCTACGTCATCGTAGTCAACTGGGGTCGTGGCGTCGCTCCGTGACCAATGTTGATCGCGTCCAACCACGGTACGGGGTTGGTAACGAGCAGGTTAATGATTTAATTTGGTCCAGCCATGTTTTCCATGGGCGGCCGCGCGGTCGCCTCCAGGGTAAGGAGTTGTCCATTAATTACATCAACAATTTAGGGGGAGGGGGTTTGCAAAAGTTTGACAGTTGTTGACAGGGGAGGGGGGGGGTCAAGAGAAGTTGACGTCAACAATTTCACTTTTTACAAATAATCAAAAAATAGGAAATTTCATGGAATTCTACTTATTACAATTCTAATTACTACTTATTACTTATTACAAGAGGTGAGGGTCAAAAATTGCCAAAAAATTGTTGACATAATTAATGGACAGCCCCTAAGGTGTGGTGGCTGCTTGTTTCCATCGTGCGCTTGAATGTCCAAGATCTGGTTGGTGGGAACGTCCGGAGATAGTCGAGCGACGTGGTTGAACAGTGATAATTAATTAGTCGCGGTTCTGGAGGAGGAGGAGGAGGAGGAGGAGGAGGAAGCCGATGGTTGGTAGGCCAATGGTGGACTGGACTGTGGTGTTCAGGAATTTGATTTGGGTGGGTATAAATATTTTGGGTGGGTATAAATCTTAGCTATAAACCGCATAAACCATATAAACCACATAGGCCTATAACCACATGCAAATCACATAAAAAACTTTAAGGTAGACTGATTTTGGGAGGTATATATACCGATAGGCCTATACCCCCCGTCGCTACGCCCCTGGCCACGGCGTCTTGGAGGCTAGAGCGCCGACGGCCATCTTGCGAGCATGGCGGTGTCATCAGCATACGAATCGTACGGCGTCGATGAGCCCCTGGTTGGTAGGCGCGTGACGTAATACCCAGCAGTGTTTAATCTAGACCCCTGGACTCCGGGGGGACTGACAAGCCGGGGGGAATTCTGCTAAACAGTGGCGGCTCCACCGGGGGGCCAGGGAGGAGGCCGTGCCCCCCCCCTATTGAGAGCCTGGCCCCCAGTGGTCCCCCAGTTGGGACCCTATACATTAAACAACAAATGGTTGGCCCCCCATGATTAGAAGTTGCCCCCCAACGGCCCCCCACTTGCCAAATCCTAGAGCCGCCACTGCTGCTAAAGGGCTGATGTTAGTCCATGTAGTATGCCAAAATTGGGGGGGGATTTTGAAATGTCCGAGGGGAAAGGGGAAAAGAGCAATTTCCCCCGGAAACGGCCTAGATTAAACGCTGATACCCAGTCGATTGCGACGCAGGCGAGGGAGGGCGGGAGCTATTACGTCGCACAGGAAGTAAACAACTAAGACAGACAGCGGCGGTTCCAAGAATTCTTGGACCTTGGTGGAGGGGCGGGTGCAAAAATTTTTTAGGAAGTTGGTGGAGGGATTGTCAGACGACCCTGATCGGAGATCCGGCAAGATCCGGCTCAATTTAACCCCTTCATAAGGGGCTGTCCATTAATTATGTCCACAATTTTTGGGCAATTTTTAACCCCCCCCCCCGGCCCCCTTGTCAACAACTGTCAAATTTCACTTACGCCCCCATAATTACGTCAACAACTCTTGACCCCCCCCCCCACCCTCAAGATCAACGACAGGTCCCAATAACAAGGTTATTATTTTTGTGGTGATGATTATTTTGCCCTTTTTTCTTCATCGAGTGTCTAAATGTGGTGGTGATTAAAGGAAGTAATGTCTAAATGTGTCTAAATGTGGTGGTGATTACCTTTTTTCTAATGCTTTTTTCCACTGTAATAAGTAGTATTCTATGAAAGTTCCTGTTTTTAATTATTTGAAAAAAGTGAAATTGTTGACGTCAGCTTCTCTTGACCCCCCTCCCCATGTCAACAACTGTCAAACTTTTCCAAACCCCCTGCCCTCCTAAATTGTTGACGTAATTAATGGACAGCCCATAAAATATATAGGCCTAAGCAAATAATTAGCGCAAAGTGGGTTTATGCTCCGAAGTTTATTGTTGTTATTGTCATGGGAGACCATATGCCCAAAAGCCTAATATTAGATGAATAAATAATTAACTAATTCAACAAATAAGCCTATTCCGAACACACGCATATTAAATATATAATATTAAATATTAAATTAAATAATATTAAATGAATAAATAATTAACTAATTCAACGAACACACGCAGCCGCAGACGCACACAGACACACGCACATACACACACACACACAAGCATAGGCCTACACTTATTCTGTAGGTCCTATCTGAATTGTTCCAGGGTGATTTTAATGTGCGCGGTGCGGAATAAACGAATTTCAAGTCAAATCTAGTGAACAGTCGGATGTAGGCTTATCAGTAATTTATCACACGATCAGATTACAACTGTCCGACTCCGATGTCACATGCAGGCTTAACTGACACTGCGAGAAACGATGCTCCAGGCATGGACAAACAGCTAAGTTTTATATTAGCCTACCGCGGTTGTGTGCGTGTGTGCGTGTGTGTTTGTGGAATTACTACTGCTCCTCATTTTGCTGAGTCAACCTTAGGACTTCTGCGGGCCTCGAACCCGCGTCCTCCCGCCCTGCAGTCCAACTTATCGTTCTGCTAACTTCCCACCCTCACTGTGTGTAGACTAGGGTTGCCAGATTTCCAAAGTCAAAATACGGGAGATTGTTACCGCGATCAATGCGCCCACTCCACGGTCCAGTTCATTGTGAATTATTATGGCTAGAGCTACATGTATAGGCCCCTACTACTCTACAGTACTATAGAGCAACGACGTAGCCAGGATTTACGGAAGGGGGGTTTTTGGTTTTGGTCATGGTCAACTGTGAAAAACTGTGAAAAAATCTTGACAAGCAAAAATTGTTCGTCCGCTCACAATGACACCTTGTTTTCCTCTTTTTCTTCGTTAGTGTTGGCAAGCAAAAAGGTCAACGCCTTAATTAACTACATTATTTCTTCAATTTCTTGAATTCGTACCGTTTTTAAGAAATGTTTTACTCCGGCAACCCCACGGGGGTGGGGTTGATCCACAAATCCGCAATCCGAGAATAAAAATGCGTGAAACAATGAAAAAATCTTTTAGTATCAGCCACGGGAGTTTAACCCCCAAACTTTCTCCCCTCGGCCAGTGGCGGCTCCACCGGGGAGGCCAGGGGGGACCCGTGCCCCCTATTGAGAGCCTGCCCCCCCCAGTGCCCCCCCTAGTTGGAACCCTATACTTAATGCTACATACATTAAACAACAAATGGTTGGCCCCCGATGATTAGAAGTTGCCACTCCAACGGCCCCCCCACTCGCCAAATCCTAGAGCCGCCACTGCCCTCGGCTGCGTCATTGCTATAGAGCATAGACTAGGAAAAAGCAGTGTACAACACCGTTCAACGCACTGCATCATCTGTATGTAGTGAATTAATATTACAAACAAGTTGTAGGCTAATAATAATATTATCATAGACCTCCCAACGAGTCCTAATTAGTTCCTATTCCTGCCGTTAAAGTAAGTAAGAAGCAGAGGGTCATTGCTGTCTGCCTCAGAGTCTCTATTATCTTGTTTGACATTGTACTAAGTCTTCAGGTCGAAGCTTAAATCCTTCCTTTTTCTAAAATCATATGCGCCATAGCTGTAACAACCTAGTCTCACTGCCCTTTGGATGTTGACTATTGCCTGGCTGATAAAAGTGATAATATACCTTCCCCATAGCTATTTTAAGAGAGGCTGAGCGCCTACGAATAAGCAGCTACTGTTGTGCTGCTCTCCAGGGCGCTATAGAAATCCACGAGATTTTACTTACTTACTTACTTACTAAACTGTACTAATGACTTTAATTTGACGTTTTATCACGCCAGAAAATGTAGTATTGTTTCGATTTTAAACCGCGTCTCAAAGAAGTGTATCGACCTAGCCAAATACACCCGCGTGGCATCCGTCCGGGAGGCGCACGAAGTAACTGGGGCTGAAATACGGGAACCTCCCGTAAAATACGGGAGATCTGGCAACCCTAGTGTAGACAGTGTAGTCCTAAAATGTTTATGGCTGCATAATTATAGGCAACTCGTGTTGGGCAACTGTTGCGGTCTATGCTGCGTTTAATAATGACTTTAGGGAGTTTAGGCGTACAGCAGACTCGAATTGCCGTCACTGTCATGACAGATGATCAGCGGGAAAGAGAAACAGAGATGCGGTGTCCAGAGAACGAAGAATGACCGTATTATTTGCTACAATCCTACAATCACTGAGTGTTTTCAGCACTGTTTTGACGTTGATTCTGCGTTTTTCGTGGGCGTTTGTTTAATTCTGTACAGTAAATAAGCTGACAATAAAATGAGAGAGCGACAATAAATGCGCAAAAAATGTGATATATGACATAAATATTGGAGAGTGGCAGTCAATGCGACAACAGACGAGTGGTATAAGTGGAAGAGGCGAACTCCGTTGAGCATCCTCTAAGGTTTCTTGGTGGCGGCGGCGGCAGCACCGCGATGTCGACGCTGAGGGACGCATTTCAGACGTTCTGGGGCCGTCGCTACGGACTGACGGCGACGGGGACGACGCGCTGGGCTCCGTCGGTCCCCGTTCTCGACTGCTTCGACTGTCACGGCCGGGCGACGGTCGACTCCGTCGAGCGCGCTCTGGAGCAGTGCTGGAAGCGAATGGCCGAACTCCGGTTTAAGATCAGAGAAGAGGAGTACCTGGAGGAGTTCTTCTGCTGGGTCCTAAGGGATGGACTGGCCGATCAGCTGTGTGCGACGGACGCCGCAGTCCACGGTAGGAAAGGAACGAAATAACAATAGTAGTAGACCTAGTAGTTGTTGTAATAGCAGGGGTTAAATTGAGCCGGATCTTGCCGGCGGTTCTCCGATTCGGGACGTCTTGCATGAGACCCGGAATGTACTTTTTATTCGTTGTGATCTTTTATTGTTTACTTTAGTACTCTGCATGCACGGGAAAGAAAATGAAACGTGAACTGTACCCTAAATGTTTGTTTAAAATGAATTTAAAAAGTTGTGAAGAAATTTTGTGGCCGGAGGAAAAATATCGATCCCGAACCTCTGAAAAAGTACTTTAACCACTGGGTTATAGTAGGCCTAGCCCGTAGCACTAGCAGTGATGGGCACTAGTTAACTAAAATAGTTATAACTATTAGTTTAACTGGAAAAATTTAGTTGAGGCAATAGTTTAACTACTTTTTTCTTAACTAGTTACAGCAATAGTTTAACTGCTTTTTAAAATAGTTACAACTAAAAGTTTAACTACTTTTTTGCCAACTTTTTTATTATACTGCTTTCTTGTTTCTCTTTATACTGAAACATGAAAATGAACTACACAAGTCTTGCTGACATTGTTGTTGACCCTTCTGATCGTGATAGTTAATCACATTATTTGATGCAAGTAGGCCCTACTGCCTGCATTAGTCTTCAGGGGCAGTTCCACGTTGGGGATGACTGGGGATGCATCTCTCACCAACCCACCAAAAATGCATGTGTGGCATTGATGAATTTCTGAGAAAAAATTTTGGTATTTATTTCTTGGTAGTACTTTGGTCTAACAGTATACTTACTGACTAACTACAGTTCATTTTGCACTATGACTCTGTAAAACCAGACTAAAATCGCTTTTATGCATTGCCAATTCTCAGCATTATATTTTATAAATCAGATCTACAGATTTCTTCTAAACCATTTACATATAATTCCTTTGACAATTGGAGGGATCTTTCCTAGAAATTCATTGCATCCCCCACCGAGAGTTCTTGCAACCGCCACTGAAAGCCTTCATAGATTACGGCGAGTTCTTTTTGTTACATTGAAAGGAATCGAATAATAAAAAATTTACAAAAAAGTTGCAAAATAGTTGGAAATAGTTTAACTACCTTAAAAAAGTTTAGTTAAACTTTTTTTGGAAAATTTTAACTAATAGTTAAAATAATAGTTTAACTACAAATATTTAGTTAAAAATAAAGTTTAGTTTAACTACTTTTTTTCCAACTAGTGCCCATCACTGAGCACTAGTAGTAGTAGTAGTAGGAGTAGTGGTAATAGTAGACAGGGCCATATTAAGGTGGGGGCTGAGGGGGCTGTAGCCCCCGGCCCATCATGAAAATAGGCCCCCGATTTTCGAGATAACCTTTTTTTGCTTGTCAGCACGATTTGAAAGGGAGATGACCTTTTTTTGCTTGTCAGAGATTTTCAGTAGGCCTATAGGCGACGGCCTTTTTTTCTCAGCCCCTCCGGCCCACTGAGACCTTAATACGGCCCTGATAGTAGTAGGAGACTGAGTAGTAATAGTAATAGCAGTAGTAGTAGTGTAGTAGTAGTAGTAGAAGTAATAGTAGTAGTAGTAGTAGCAGTAGTAGTAGTAGTAGTAGTAGTAGTAGTTGTAGTAGGGGCTGACCATTAATTTTGTCAAAAATTTTCTGGCAATATTTGACCCTTTCCCCTCCCCTTGTCAACTGCTGTCAAACTTTCAGTCAGTGATCCCTATAATTATGTAAAAACTCCCCCAAAGATCAGTGATGGCCCCCCAAAAAGTTTAGAAGGTTATTATTCTTTGGGGTGATGAGACCTTTTCCCCTCTTTTTGCTGATCAATTGTAAAATGTGGTGGTTATGACCCTTTCTTTGCTGGTCATGCTTCTTTCCATTGCAATAAATAGTATTCCAGGAAATTTCCTATTTTTGACTATTTGCAAAAAAATGAAATTGCTGATGTCAACTTCTCTTGAACCCCCTCCTCATCCCCTGTCAACAAACTGTCAAACTTTTTGAACCCCCTCCCCTATTTTTGTTGATGTAGTTAATGGGCAGCCCAGCAGCAGCAGCAGCAGCAGCAGCAGTAGTAGTAGTAGTAGTAGTAGTAGTAGTAGTAGTAGTAGTAGTAGTAGTAGTAGTAGTGATAGTAGTAGTAGTAGTGATAGTAGTAGTGGTAGTGGTGGTGGTGGTAGTAGCAGTAGTAGCAGTAGTAGTAGTAGTAGTAGTAGCAGTAGTAGTAGTAATAGTAGTAGTAGTAACAATAGCAGCAGCAGCAGCAGTAGTAGTAGCAGTAGCGGCAACAACAACAACAGCAACAACAGTTACTTTGTTGCGACAGTTTTAATACGAGTTCTAAAGGTATCAATCACTGATACTCCAAATCCGTCTGCCAAACATAGAGTCAATCCAGAGATTGGACAGAGTGGGAAACAACAGCACGGGCTATTGAAGAAGTCAGTTGCAAAAGATCTAACTTTTAAGCCTTGATTTGAGAGTAATCAGCATACTAGGTCTGACAGACAGGAATCAGGTTTTGGTCCTGCAACGGAAAATGATACACTGGACCTGCCCGAATCCATGGTATTGTATGCCAAGCTGAGGGTTTTCGAAACTGATACCAGCGCTGCCTTCAGTGGCGTAAACGAGGGGTCAACATTGGGGGGGGGGGGGGTAGAATAACTTTAAAAGTTGACCCACCCCCAGAAATATAAAAATCGCCCCTCCATTATTGGGGATATTGCATATTATGGTGGGGACTTAAAATCGCCCATGAAATACGTCTTGACAAAGAGAAAAAAACAGGTCATCCTGATATTTTATATTTTCCCCTCTCCAAATACCCTGACAAGCAATAAAAAAGTTCATCCTGAATGAGAGAATGTGGATTTGGAATAATTCTGGCATCAACATCATGGGGTAGGATAGAATTTTGTTTACCAAATAGCCCAAAACATCGAGGGGGATAATTGATACTCTGTCCCCCGCCAACTAATTATTCGTCTCCCGCCGTACCCCATGTTTTACGCCCATGGCTGCCTTGTGAGCATGGGCTTCGGGTTGGAGAGAGTGAAAGAGTGGTTTGATTTTAGCTTTCAGTTGTCTCAGTTATTGTTGCCTGAACCACTCAAGCAAACATAAATATTTTGAGTTTCTGTTCATTACCAATCACAGTTGTTTTCATCAGAACAGTTCACAGTATGCAACAATGACACAACAGTCTCACGCTAAATTTCAATATCTTATATTTGACAACATAAGCAGTCTAATGCTTGATCTAATATCCTATGGTGCTCAGGCTACTTTTAGAACTATTCACACAGTGTAGCAGTGTTTAATCTAGACTCCTAGACTCCGGGGGGAAACTGACAAAGTAGCCGTGGGGAACTGAAAAAGCCGGGGGAAGTCAGCTAGCCTGAGCTAGGGGGCTGCTGTTAGTTGATGTAGTATGCCGAAATTTCCGGGGGAATTTGAAATTTCCGGGGAGAAGGGCAATTTTCCCCCAGAAACGGCCTAGATTAAACCCTGACTGGTATCTGATGTAACTCTCCTATCATTTAATTCAGTGGCGCACAACGTCCGGCCCGCGGGCCACATCCGGCCCGCGACGTCTCGCCATGTGGCCCATGAGAACCAAATGAAAATACCAATATGTCATGCCTTCTCTCATTGCCATTCGTGACGGTTTTAGAGCCCAGAATGTTGTTAAGATATAAATCTATAGTGGTGCATATCTCTAAATTTCGCTGCGGCCATGATAAGTGGACTGAGCTTTACTGTTTGCTTATCTGTAAGCTGGTTGCAGTGGTGCAAACACAGCCATCATACTGACTTCCTAGTTTCAATCTTTCAAGGTTAAAACCTATAGTGACAGGTACACAGTGCTGTTAAAGAAACTTTTCAAATGTATCTTAGATACAGATACAGATACATGTGAGGAAATATATCAAAGATACTGATACTAGATACATGATATAAAAAGTATCAAGATACAAATACAAATTGAAAGTATCTTGATACAAGATACTTTTTAAGATACTTTATTTAGAAGTTAGTATTGATAAAAAAATTTCCAAGAAGAGTTTGTTTCAAAATAAACCTAGTACAGAGAGAATTGGTCATAGATGCAATGCAAATTTACAACCAAAGAGGTTGTCATATTATTCAAATTATATATCTCTAATAGTTTAGCTTAAAGTATATTTGAAATGTCCACATATCACCAACATCCAATATAGTCAACCTCTATTGAAAGTTTAAAAGTATCTTGTATCAAATTTAAATATGCAGATACAAGTACTCTTTTTTGTATCTAAGATACTGATACTAGATACTTTTGAAAAATGTATCTTGATACAAGATACAAGATACTTTTTTGTATCTAAGATACATATCTAGATACATGTATCTTAGATACTTAACAACATTGCAGGTACAGTAGTCCAATGTGTGACGTTTATTGTATAGTAAGTTTTAAATTTATATTATGAGCTTTTTATATAAGTCTAATAAGACTAGTATAAGTCTACTTTAGACTCTACTAAGTATAGGTTTAACTTTAACATACAGTATCATATAACTATAAACTTATGTTTAGAAACTTATATAAAGGCATACCCAACAGTACTGATATTGCATAAGACACTCTACAGTAGTGTACAATGTGTCTCAACTTAAAAAGTGATTTTGTATTAAATTGTAATAAACTTAAAACAAAGACATAATCGGCAGTCGTCAGATGAGTCTGGCCCCCAAAGGATTTCAGAAATAGAACTGTAGCCCGCGGCCAAAAAAGGTTGTGCACCACTGATTTAATTCATTCTATTTTTTCACTACTCATGCACTAAAGAAATGCTGTCTGTGAACGGTGTCGTGCATAATTGATTTAAACTTGAAATTCGCCTTTATTTCTCATCTTTTGCAAATCTACATGGATTTTATGTTTCTTAAAGTTAACTTGCAGCATGATATAGGAAAATACCTCAAATAAATTGTTGACAATGTTTGGAAATTTTCCATGAGTGTGAGTTTGTTTTATTTGGTAGTTTGAAACTCAATTTAGCATTTTATGCACTAGATCTGAATCTTTCACTATTTGTGATTTTTAGAACTGGGACTTAACTAGTGATTTACATTTCACTGGACACTATTAGCGAGCGTATTTGCTTGTTTTGTACAATTCTTATTTATGATCTATGCAGTAGCGTGAGTCAACAATCACCTCATGTCAAGGCGAAGGATCAGGCAAAACACATTATGATTGTGACAAGGGAACAGAGAAGCAAGCTAAGCTGATATTTGACATATGGCACATGTAATAATGAGCAACACTGATAATCAAACAAAGTACTCTAATAAAGTAATGTCATTAAACATTGCTTATTATTCTTGCAGTTGCTTTTAATTTAGACAGCATTGTACTAAAACAGGATACAATTATTGAATAATATTGTACTGTAAGTAATTAATGTAATGTACACTGTAGCAAAACATTTGTATGATGCCTCTTCTGAAGAATCGCTCATAAATGCTCCTGCTGCAATTACTGTATATTGACAAAGAGATAAGTTTTAAGTCTTTTCAAAAAGAGGGCCATAGAATTAGGAGTTGCTAAGCCACGCATACTAGCGTCAAGAGCATTTCAAAGGATAGGGCCAACTGATTCAAAACCTCGTTTCAGGAACAATTAAGGAGGTTCGTGCTTGGGGCACACTGAGAGGACCATGTGACATTTTGCGGTAAGGGAGGGATGGACTTAAACATTGATTAACCCCTTAAGTTTCGTGTTGATGCCATTTGTCGCCAGCAGCCATAGGGTTAAAATGCTGTGATATAATTATTACATGAACCATTTATAATACTGTTATATATGCCTGATATTTTATATGAAATAGACTGTATGTAGTATATTGTATTTATATTGCATTATCGGTGTATATGTATATACACACACACACACACACACACACACACACACACACACACATATATATATATATATATATATATATATTTCAGATAACCATTTGGCTGTTAAATCCTGACCTATATTATTCATGTACTTTGTAATGTGTTCAAAGAGTCCTCCTAGGATGATTTACTACATAAATCCTAACTTTCAATAATAATAATAATAATAATAATAATAATAATAATAATAATAAAAGGCCAAAGGTCATAAAGTTCTCCCTCATTTTTTGTGAATCAGTTGAAGAGAAATTGCCAGACGAATTGAATTTTCGGCCCACGATCGCTGAGCGAAGACTTTTGTTCGAGGATCTTTCGAAAAGCTCTGATGTGGATCGTGAAAGAGAGTCTTCAATGAAGAAGAGAACGAAAATTTTTTCCAGAAAATCCCCGGCAGTGAAGGGCAATGCAGTGCTGGGAGAAAATACCGGTGATGGTAGAACGGAGATCTTTGCGTCTGTTTTTCGGCTGATGGATTCAGCATCCTGCGCCTTAGGCCAGAAATGTGAGATTAAAATTGGTGGAGTGAAAAATGCTTCGTGCGAAAACGTTGGCGTCACGAGCTGCGCAAAGGAGTGTGTGTCGACATCAACGGAATCTGAGATCACCTGTGACGATGGGACTCCAGATGTTGCAGTTTCTGTTAAGGGCGTTTCTGTGGACAGCAGTCCAAATCTGGAAGTGGCAGATGATTCTCAGATGTTGACAAAATCTAACGACTTGAGGAGCAACTCTTCCGTGGAAGAGACGCATTCTACGGGTTCTATTCAACGTAGAAAAAAAAGAGTTCCCGCCGCCAGTGAAAGTGCTTCTGTGGGAAATGACGATGATGCGGATAATTCGGATGAAAACTCAGACGATGATGATGATGCCAGTAATCTGTTGGCGCTTCGCCAGTCGGTTAATTTTGCGAGCAAGTGGTGCGAAGGGGTCGACTCTTCAAGGACTCGACTGGAGGAACAGACGCAGAGGCTCAGCAGGCGGTTCACCGAGCTGTCTAACGGAAGAAGCGCAGACGTGTCGAAATTTCAGGAGTTGGACGTTGTTGCTGAAATGCCGGCTTCTCCCACAGAACCTTCCGGTTGGTTTATAATTTGCTCTGTTCTGCGTTGTTTTTGTGTGATTTTAAGGTTTGATTTAGGCATTACGATCGGTAAAAAGAAATAAAGTGGCTTAGGAGGCATTACTGCCTGTGTGAAATCCACTAGGGGTGCTAACGGGGGTTTAACCTCGCGCCATCAACCTACTGCTATAGCGCGTAACCCTCTCGTCTATCTTCTTCTGCCCCAAATCTAGCCTCACTGCCCTCTGGATATACTGACCACTGCCTGGCTGACCATTCTCCTTTCCCATAGCTATTTTAAGAAAGACTAAGAGCCTTTGAATAAGTTGCTACCGTTGTACTACTTCCAAGGCACTATATTAATATGAGATTTTACTTACTTGCTTACAATAAACTGACAGTAAAATCGTAGAGCAATATAAAAAGCTAACTCATTAAACAAGCAAAGCTGAAATATAAGCAGTGGAATTTGTCTTTTTCAATTTTAATGTACCGGTAATGATCCAATACTAGACCACTCCTTCAAAGCAATAACACTGAACAACATGGAAGACAGATTTTAATTATGAATTTACGATAATTAAATTCTAGGTTTTAAGGTTTTAAAATTAAATTAAATGTAATAAGGGACTTTTATAGCACTCCTTTTCCTACTCTATGGTGCTCCCAGCTTTACAATACTGACGATCTAAAATGGGAAACCCGCTTTTCCTTTTGCAACTTATATGACCATTTATAGTTTTAGTAAGAAAAAGATTTAAAAGTATTCAAATCAGTCAGCTCACTTTCAAATTGAATTGAATCTGTTCCCAATTTGATTTTGAATAGAATATCAAAGCTTCACAAGTCCCTAGATTGCTTACTCCATTATTTGTCTTAGGCAGCTCATCTCTGCATCCAAAAGGTATGTTGCGCCTGATTTTTAGAACCCAGGTTTTCAATCCATATAGAATTTGAGATATTATATTATTAATGTACAGTATTATACAGTTTCAGATTTGTATTCATGTTTAAATTTTTGTTCTTTTTGTTCATAGTGTTCTCATTTTCAACCCTGTCTGTAAACCTCTATTTATTTTCATTCTTTCACGTCCTCTGTGTGCTTTCTGTTGCTCTTGATTATTCCTCCAACATATTTGAATGTCCTAACTTGCTCCAATGTCATATCTAATCTAATCTTAAACTTCTATAGCGCCACTTCATAATGCACAGGAGCATCAACTGATTGCGCACCAAATCCAAATAATTAAAGATCCAGGTCAAATCCAGGGTGACCGGCCAGGCAAACGGTGACAGTTTATGCCACCATAGGCCAGGTCAAAAAGATGGGTTTTTAATCTTTTTTCTAAAAATCTGTAATGAATTTGCAATGCACACATGTTGAGGCAATGAGTTCCAGAGTTTGGAGGCAGCCACTGAAAAGGCGCGAGAACCAAGAACTGTCCGAGTATGGGAGAGGGAGAGAACTATTGCATATCATTTAGTATAATAATTTCTGCCACATTGTTACCATCCCTTGAAACAGTCGTGACTTTATCTGTAATCCATAATGAAACTCAACTGATTCCAAAAATATCAATACTGTGCTGCTGTTTAGAATAAATTTCAAGTGAATTTGTTATCTCTTCAGTTTCTGAACATCAAGAGCATACTGCAGATGGTGATGCAGACTGGATACCAGAAGCATCTTTACTCCTAACTCCTCTAATGGACATGGGCATTGGCAATAAAGAGGTATGTAATAATTAATCATGAATTCTTATTGTTTTGTCTGCGTGCATCTGTTCAAGATGCGGTGCAACTGAATGCCTAGCAATGGCCAATGCTGTCATTTTGGTTAATTTAATTGTGCCATCAGCACCAGCAAAGAGAGTGTCATAGACCATGATCATGCAGAAGGAAAGTTTTATTGTTTTGACACCAAATTACAGACTACAGGTGGTAAGTTACTGAATAGATTTCTCTTTCGGTCCAAGGTTTTGATTTTTGGTAACAGAGTTTTAATTTGAAATGATTTTTTTGATTTTTGGTCAAATAGTGAAGAAGACTGAGTGGTATGTTCATTGCAATGTGCCGTTTCAATGACAGCATAACTGATTTTCATCTAATTTATGTTGAAAATGTTTATAGCATAAGATGTGGCATTAATATTGCAATTTTAAAAGAATCTTGGTTCTTGTCACAATATTCATTAAAAGTACAATTATGCTGGCAAGCATGACGCAGAAACTTTGAAAGTGACATCTTTGAGTCTAGAAGGCATGCTTGCAAGAGAAGCTGTTTGGACTAATTTGAAAACTTTTGGTAAACTTAATGTTTAGCAAATAAAACAGATTATATGGGTGAAACATACAGAGGAGGTCCTACTGATACACTCTAAATCTTTTTTTTATTATTATTATTTATTTATTTATTTATTTATTTATTATTGTTACATGTAAATGCCTGCAAGAATTCTATATGCAGACAATAATGCAAGTTTATGACCTTGGTTACAAGATCTCAATTTTGCGTTATGATTTGTGCTATTTTCGTTCAGTTATCCTGTTGGCTTATCAAACTGTCATGTTTGTTATAGTTGCCTGGAGGTGATCTTCATCCTGAAAAGAGTGATATGCGCCGTTGGGTGGTTTCTAGTCTTCTGGAAAGTGAGAAAACATACATGGAGGTCTTGGACTTGCTTATAAACGTATGTATTTCGGTTGATGTCTTCAGAACATGAGGTTGTAATGATTTTAGTAATTGTTAAGTGTGTAATAAATTCATGATTAAAGCTCTCTCCCTTGACTAACTATCATCTTTGTACTATTGCTAATAATTATTTAAACAATAATAATTGATAATTGGGTTTAGAGTTGTTTGATAGTATATGTTCTGTGTGAAAATTACTGGTTTAAGAGAATAGTTATAACATACAATTTAAAATATCATGGCTCTTATTTTGACACACGCACACACACACACCACATCTGTTACAAATGATGTTGTATGTTTTTTTCATTAGTATAAGCAGATGTTTAAAAACTTTGCTGGAACACCAAATATGGTTGTGACTTTGACTGAGGTTGAAACGATTTTCTATCGAGTGGCTGACCTCCATTTGATTCATTACCAGTTTGTCAGAGACCTTGAACCAATTGTGTTCAACTGGTCATCTGACCGGCAGGTTGCTGAAATATTCAAGACTCTTGTAAGTACAGTAATTACAAATTAATACCACAAATGTCCACTTGATTAATGTTTTCATTTTAACTTTTAAAAATTTGTTTTATATGAATGTGTGAAAAAATTTGTTTTGAGAACTGTTTCAGTTGGATTAGGCCTATGTATAATCTGTCTGGAACTTTATACCTGCAGTTAACCTCTCTGTTTTGTCATAGTACAATGAAACCCGCTTAATTGCATAGATGCCGTACAAGCCTTGCTTATGCGATTAACTGGGCTATGCGAATAACCGGGACGTCTGATACACAAAACACTGGTTCGGGTTTTTATGTTGTTATGCGATTATGCGGGTTATGCAATTAAGCGGTATGTGATTAAGTGGGATCCACTGTATATGTGTTTGTCCGACTTTCTTTTTCTCTTCAAAATTGGATTCCTGTTTCTGTTTCTTTCTCTCCGAATGTTTTTCTCTTCTTGTGTATTTTCCAACATTTTAGTTCAGTTGACTGTGTTAATTGTTTCCTGTCTATTTTGTGCATAGGCTATGGAAGAGTACAGCATTGCACCCGAATACTTGAGAAACTACCCTAAGGCCCTTTCCACAGTTCGCATGTGCCGTACTGCAAGCCCACAGTTTGACGCAATTACTAAGGTAATAAAATCACAATTAGAATACTTGCTTTGACTCCAGTAAGTTATCTAGACAGTCTGGATGAGAAAGGTTGAATGCTGTCTTACTGTCACCGTTGATCTGTAATGCAATATTACTGTACATGTGCCTGTGTATTCTATGTACGCCACAGCGTCATATTTGACATACATGTAATTTCTGGTTATTATAAATGTCATAATGGAAATTTATTTCTCCGGTTTGAACATGTTCATAGCTCGTCTGCTATACGTCTATGGCAGTCATTACTGTTTCCTGACCGGATGCACTAGAGAATATATAGGGTATATACTTGACAGGCTGCATTCCATAGCAAGACGTGTTTAAATTGTTATCTGTTGAGTAATACTTTGGTACGCTGGTGTCTTGAACTTGATTTTTCATCCATATCCTCGCGTTTTAACAATGTTTAAGATGTTTAAGAATAATCAGAGATGAAAACCTGACAATTGCAAACATCATGTCTAAATGTTTGAGAAGGTTTTAATAATTTTCGGCAAAGCTTTTATGAGAGTTGAGTTTAAACTTCATGATAAGAAGAAAAGCAGTGCAGAAAGATGTTATTGGCTTCTGACTTACCTGGTTAATGAGTATGGACATTAGCAAAACATTTTGTCAATTGTATATTATTCAATAGTGAATTGGTTTTGTGGAAGAGGAAATGTTTTTTGCATGTAAATCTTAATGACAAATTTTGGTTTAATTATTAAATTGATGGCCTGATATTCTAATGCATGCGGAGAATTTTGCTTTTATTCGTAAAGTTGCTTTGGACAGTTTGTTTAGAAAATATTGGATGGAGAAGATCTGCCTTAAAATAGAATTGAACCACTTGATTAATTTTTAGTGTGCTTTGACAAAAGGACGATTTTGTCAGCCGATATACTGTTTACCTATAATGTGAATGCCAGTCAATCTGTAGTGTAGCTGATGTGCTGTGACCAGTAACAGTTGAAACAATAAATGGATTCAAAAGTTATGTAGGAAACCTGGGATAATTTGTTGTTGAGGGTATGGTAATTATGGTGGTTTTCACACAGGCTAATGCCTCCTAAACCACTTCAGATCACTGTATTATTTTTGAACTGTGTTAAAAATGTTTTTGCTTAGCCTAGTAGTTGAGTAGTTGTTTCACTGTGAGCAGAACTATTTTGCTGTCAGGTCAGGGAACTATTTCCTGAAACATAACAAATATTAGACTTCGGAAAAACCGAAAGTCAGTCGAGTCTTGCAGTCTGTTTTGGCCTAGTAAGCCTTATCTGATGGAGTTTGCATGGGCGAACTCCAAATGGTGCAACTTAGAATAATATTGAAATATTAAAATACATAATACTCTTCTTTGGCTAATAATATACTAATGCATTCGAAAATATATCAGAGTTTGAATATTTTGCTAAATTCCAGCTTAAAGGCTTTGCCAGTGCCCAATACTGCCCATACATATGCACTTATGCATTTATGTATATAACATGCAAGATACACTATCTGCTTGCACTACTATCTGTTACTTTATTCATGAGGAATTTATTTATTGCAAATAACATTATTCTTTTTAAAATATGTGACAACTAAGTACAGAAGTAATTTGAAATTAAGTGATAGGCAATTTAGTTTTGGAAACTTTCAGGAAATCAGTGTCAAAGGCACTTCAGAAATCGAAAAGACAACTCTGGAAGGTTTGTTGTAATTATTGCAAAATTACTAAATTGATTATTGAAGCTATGAGTCAATACAAATTGTGGCTTATAAAGGTCATCTGAGTTTTTTATAACCTTTTTAGCAGCAGAGCTAGTGAGAAAAATATATAAGTATTATTTGTAGTCACTGACTGAAATTTTTATATATATAGACTAGTGATAATTGAATTTATGCACCAGCAATAGAGATGACAATGATGATGATGATGATGATGATGATGATGATGATGATGATGATGATGATGATGATGATGATGATGACAGCAACGGCCATGATGACAAGAACAAGGACGGTTATGTTGATGGTGATGATATTGATGATGGTTGTGACTGAAGCGCCATTATGTTTGTCTGGCACCAGGACATTGTTAAATGCTGATGCATTTTGTGCATTCAATATGATGATCAAAATGCATTTTCTTCAAACAAAATTTTCAGCAAGCTGGTGGGTAAAATGACGTGTTATTTAACCCCTTAACCGGCCGTGACGAGTATACTTGTCCATTTTACATTGAGTTACAAATAAATGGCCGGTTAAGGGGTTAATAGACAAATAACCTGTTTTCAAGATGAAATTTTCTAACGTACTGCACAGATATGCTGCACAAGCCAATTGTCCGGTTCCAACGCAACACTCTTCTTCTTCACGTAAGTATAGAGGGAAAGTTGCTTCTTCATATTTTACTCAGAATTTTCTAAATTTAATCTTATCTAATCGAGTCTTGTCTTAAACTTCTATAGCGCCACTTCACAATGCATAGAAGCATCAGCCGATGGTATGCCGGATGACAGTACATGGTGGATAAGCTGGGTGATGAAAAAGATGAGTAAAAAAGATGCGTGTCCTGTGATCGACATTGAGATATGCCATGGTACCTTGTAGTTCATGCTAGTGTCCATGAGACTTTCAGTTGCTTAGACATTCTTGTATGTTGCAGGACTTAATAAAGTATACTTCTACAAGTCATGCAGACTACGATCTTTTACAAAAGACCCTGAAATTTGCTAGAAGATTCCTTGACGATCTGGAAAATTCAGAATCAAACAGAGACAGCGTGAGTTTGATTTTTTGTGCAGATTTATGTGCCTTCAAATCCAGTAGATTTTTATACCAAACTTCATTATGAGTAAGTACTAGGCTGTTGCAGTTTCTGTGTAGAATTCTGTATTGGCAACCAGTGTGTAGTATAAGGTAAGGTATAGAACGCTCAAAGGCCATAAGAAATGTGGCATTTGCACTTGTGCATCTTTTATTTTAGTAGATTGATCACATCTATATTGGACTTTTCATTATTGAATGTTATAACAGTGGTTTTCACACAGGCTTACTTAGCCTCCAAAACCACTTTAAATCACATTATTATTATTATTATTATTATTATTATTATTATTATTAGTAGTAGTAGTAGTAGTAGTAGTAGTAGTAGTAGTAGTAGTAGTAGTAGTAGTAGTAGTAGTAATGTAACAATGTAATGTAACAAAATATTTGTGCCTCTTCTGAAAGATCAGCTTCCACAGCAAATTACTGTATTGACAAAGAGATAAGTTTTAAGTCGTTTCAAAAAAGGGCCATAGTAGTAGTAGTAGTAGTAGTAGTAGTAGAAGTAGTAGTAGTAGTAGTAGTAACAGCAGCAGTATTCAGATGTTAACTTCAGATATGTACCGTATATAGTAGTATAAGTCGATCTCACAGATAAGTCGACCCCCAGTTTTAGGCCAAAATTTAAGAAATTTGCTATGACCAGCGTATAAGTCGAGAAAATTTAGAGATTTACATGTTTTTTAAATGATATGTGCCAGGTCAACATTGAAATGGCCAACACCGAGTCCAAGTGCTTGAAGGTCGGTAGATTACACAGATAATGTATGGACCCCCACAAACAAAAAGTAACCAACTTTTGAGTAACATCGTAGCCGACTCAAGCCACTATTAGAAAGAGTGACATCTCTGCCAGTCACTACACATTTTTACGACAATAGAATACCTCCGCTGCATAGCCTAACGTTGCAATCGTTATGCATGGCGTTTCTTTCCAAAATTTTTTGAAAAAATTGCATTGACTCGCAGATAAGTCGACTCTGCATTTTTTAGTTAATTTTTATGCATAAATTTCTCGACTTATACGCGAGTATATACGGTAAACATGGGGGTAGATTACCATATGTAAAAAGTAATTAATAACTAAACTATTATTGTTGAATTCAACACATCATTAGCAGTTTTGCTATCTTGCACCATAATATTATGTACAGTAGATTATTTGAATTTATTGCAGATAGAAGATAATAATGGTTTATTAGTTATTGTTGCACTGTTTGCTAGGTTAGCCAGAACTTTCAGTGTGTAGAATTTGTGTTTTTGCTGTCTGAAAATAGCCAGAGAATCAGAGATATTTGGTTCGTCATGGATTGATAGTTGAGAAAGTGAACAAACTCCGAAAGTTGAGGCACGTTTTTCTCTTCAATGACGTCATAGTTGCAGCCAAACAGAAGCCGCCCGGACGGTTAGTTGCGGTGGACAAATACTTTTTGAGATTTAAGGTTTTTGAGATTTTGTTATTCATTGGACGTGCAACTTGTGAAATAAACAATTTTGTAATGTTACAAATACTAAATTTGTAAAAGACTTGTGGAATATGGGTGCGGAAACCAAGACATTTAGTGTCATTGAAAATTGTTTAGTGCCAATGGCAGTCTGAGAATGATCTTCTCACTTGTTATTGCAACTAAAATTCTTTGGAATTTTCAAAATTGTATTTAATGTTATCTGGGTCACACCAGACACCCGCAGATTTCGCAAATATGGGGGCCCGGCGGTCACAGAAGATAATTTTGTTGTATTTTCTGCTACATCAGCCACATTCTCCATTCTTGGAATCCCAAATTTTCTGTGGGTCCCAGCACGAGTTAGCTCCCACCCTGATGTTATTATTGCATTTTGTTTACAGTTGTAGCATTGTGCTGATCATTTTCTATTTTACTATTGTCTAAAGGCAATGTGATAGTGGAAGTTAATGCTTGTTTTGTGATATTTATTCGTACAGAAATCGGGTCCAGTATGAAGTGAAATGGTTTATTCCAATTACCGATATCAGCTTGGAAGATAAAATTGGACTTTCAGGTTTGACTGTATTGCAGTTTCCTGTAAATACATATTCCACCTTTATGGCTATGTTATTGTCTCTTTTATTGTTATTTGTTTGTTTAGCTTTGTTTGTTTTCTATTTACAATTAGCGATGAAATCATGGGATGTACTGTACATTTGACAAAAATTTGGTTCTTGCATTATCGGTATATTACTTTACCTGTATATTGCTTTACCTGCATATTGCTTTACCTGTATATTGCTTTACCTGAGCTATGCGTATGGCTTTTTGTTCCACTGTTTTTGTTGGATTGGGACGCTGCTATGTAGCCTGAATTGTGTGACAGATGACGTCATCATGGAACAGGACTTGAGCGATGAGGCTGTGCTTCTTCAGCGCAAGATCTCTGACCTTCAGGCTGACCTCAAGGCCGAAATGAAGAAGGCCCGAGAAGTAGCAGAATCTGCGGTAAATGACTATTAACTGTTGGACAGTAGCATGCAGAGGGGGGCGGTGGGGTGGTGGCCTCGAGCATTCACCCGATGAGGGCATCCAAATTGACTCGGCGACCTTTTTTGGGTCGTCGACACTTTTTCTAAAACATGAAAACCCTTAAAATTATCGATTTGGTCCCGGGCATCTGCATTGGATAAGGGCATCCAAATTGTATCGGCAATTTTTTTCTCGTTGACACCACGGTGGTGGGGGACATCCAGAATTACCTTGGGCCCGGGCATCCACCACTCTTTGGCATGCCACTGCTGTTAGAACAGTTCAATGTGTTGCACATTCTGAAATATCGAAACGGACTGGTGTCATTCATATGACCAGCCATTGTCAGCATGGAATTTCATGTGAATTGTTTTCATAGTCCAGTATAATGCCTGAATCATAATATATATATATATATATATAATTATATATATATAATTATATATATATATATATATATATATATATATATATATATCCTGGCTAATATATGATTCAATTCAACTACATATTTATGGCAAAGATCTCTATTGATGGTTTTTGGTTTTAAGTTCAGTTATTGCTGCTGCTATTTTACATGCAGTTTCAGTTGAATTCGAGTATGCTGGTTTATATTAACGGTAATTAAAACATGTTATACAGTCTGATTATAAATTTTGAAGGTTTCTTTTTCATATATTAAATAATAGCGCTATATAACCTTCAAGCAGTAATTGTGTGAGTGATGAGCATAGTAAACAAATTGATAAGAACAGTAAGTGTTAGCTTAACAAATTCCGTCAATGATTGGAGAAAATCTATGAGTCTAGTGAGTGTATGCATCTTTTTATTGATTGGCTGAAATTGGCTGTATTCTTCTCAGTCATATGCTGAAGAAAGAAATACTGGTAAGATTAGTTTTTCATTACAATTGATAGATTAGCACTGTCATCTGACTTATACATGTTTTCTTGCATATGTTATGTATAAGTGTTCAGACAGACAGACAGACAGACAAAGACATAATTTAATTGAGATTCTTTAGTTATTCTATTTAGCTGTTATTATGTATCTGTATAATATCATTTATTTATTGAGCAAATCAAATCGATTGTGATAGTTAGAGACAATTTTTTTGCAGAAAATTAAACTGAGAAGGCCAGTCACAAATAAAGGCATCGAGAGGATTCGTAAAAAGCTAATGGAGCAGGTTCATATTTAGCATTCATTAATAAATGATTAAAAAAATTAAATCTCTTTGATCAGTTATTTTACCAACATAGAAAGATGGCAGATGGCACTGCATTGATATTGGGACCTTCTTTTTATAATAATTCGGTTAAGTTCATTTTGTTAGTGTATTTGTTTTTACGGGATTTTTTGTTGTCTGTAGGAGGCAGCACTAGTCATTGCATCGCCGAGCCTAGTCTTTCGTCTGTACACTCCAAGAGCGCACAGGCAATACTTACTCATGATGTCGTCCGACTACGAGAGAACGGATTGGCGCGATGCAATAACCGGTCTATTGTTCAAGGGTAATCTATGCATCTATGTTGGTTTCAAGATGACGATTAAGGCAAAATATTCTGCTTCCATATTTCAGCACATGAACACGCACACACACACACGTATGCATTCACACATGAACAGCATTGATTGTTTTTAGAGGCCAAGAAATGACATTACCGTGTTGATAGAAATCAGTCACAGTTGCAGCCAAGTCAATAGGAAGCCTGCAACATAGAAAGACTTCTGTGTAACTGCCTGACTGAGTTTTGACAAATGTTTATTTATTGTTTCAATCTGTTTCTCTTCTTGGAGTCCTTGCAACTGTTTTGACTTGTATTCAATTATATATATATATATATATATATGTGTGTGTGTGTGTGTGTGTGTGTGTATATATGTGTATATATAAATTTATGTCTATATAAATTTATGTCTATATATATTTATGTCTATATATATGTGCATATATAAATAACAGACTTCAGCATAATTGGGTGCCAATATTCAGGATATTCTATTAAGCAGCCCTCTTGCAAATCTTTAATTGGTTCTATACTATGACTGTAGTGATTGTATGAATATGAATAATCAATTATGTAGTATCTGCTAAGAGAAATCAATTTATTTTTTTATTAAATGTGGTCTCATGTGTCTTTCCTTAGTTACTGCTTATGCATCATTTTAGTACTTTATTGTTAAAAATTTTACTGGGCATCTTGTCCTTGTTTTTAGCTCCACCATGCCTCTAAACCGTGTCTCAAATTTCTCCTCTTTATTTCTTTTCTCTTTAATACTTGCAAAGTACCTGCTCATGTATGTGCATTTGTGTAGATCCTGATTAATTAGCAAGATTTTACATTACTTTCATCATCATTGTCATCATAGTTGCTTTCTGCCAGCTCATTAGTGGCAATAGCTAGACACAAATCTTTTCCATTTATCTTTTTCTGTTGTTAGTCTCGTTCCATCTGTTATTGTTGTCTGATATCTTTCAAGGTCTTCTTTGATGTTATCTATCCACTTTAACCTGGACCTTCCTCTTTCTCTCTTGTCTTCTTTGTATGTGTAGAGTGCTTTATATGGGAGTCTCTTGCTCTTCATTCTATTTACGTGTCCATACCATCTAAGTCTTTTTATTCTGATTCTATCTATTATTGTCTCTTTCATCCCCAGTCTTTTCCTGGTGTCTTCATTTCTTATTCTTTGTAATCTACTTACTCCCAATATCTTTCTCAAACAACTCATTTCTGCCACCAACAGTCTGTTTTCATCTGCTATTTTTAATATCCATGTTTCTGATCCATAAAGCATTTGTGGAGCAATGATAGTGTTGTATATTTGAATTTTTGTGCTGATCTTTATTTATTTTGCATTCTAAATATATCTAAGTCTTCCCATTGTCTTTCCATTACTTTACAATATCCCAATTTGTAATTGGTTTAGTATCTATTATAAGTTTATGCTTATTTTGAGTTGTAACTGCTGTCCTGATTAAGGTTTTGACATTTAAAGTAAATACTGGTAAATTCAGTTATGATATTTTAGCATCTTAAAATATCTTTATCTCTTTACTTGCTGTAGAGGTACAGTAATTGATATGGGGTAATATTTATTTGTGCCTTGTCTACTTTTGGCTTTGCCCCATTTGAAGCAGTCCTGACTTGAAACAAAATGGCTGATGGCTAATTTAAAGTATTAAAATCTCTTTATAAAAGGAAGTTAGGATAATTTTTATGCAAGTGAATTACAGAGTTCCTGTGCATCACTAATAAGCCGTGTACAATTGCTATGCATAATTACTGAAATAATTGAGGAAGTGAATATGGAGAGATAAGTGATCGCTGCCAAATGTTGTTCCTTGATGAAATCTCGGTGATGCCAAAATTCCTCCTTTCTTCTTTCTTTCCTTCCGTCTTTCCCTATTGGGTTGGACAATGGGTCTGAATGAGTTCCTTCCACTTCTGTCTGTCTCTTGCTGCTCTGGTCAATTGGATGAAGTTCATTTGCATTTCTTCTGCATCCGGGGCGGAAGATGGCAGAGTGGGTTACGTTCTGGAGCGTCAGGCTGATGGAGCGGGTTCAAGCCCTGTTAGTGCCCCTAGTGGCTTTCACACAGGCAGTAATGCCTTCTAAGCCACTTTAAATCATGCTAAGTCTAAGTCATCCTCTTTTAAGTTTTCTATCCATGTTTTTCTTGGTCTTCCTTTTCTCCTTTTCCCTTCAACATAGTTGTATAGTGCTTTCTTTGGTATTCTTTCTTCCTTCATTCTTTCAACATGACCAAACCATTTGGTCAAAATTCCTCCTTTGCCAGTTATTAATATTTGCTGGTTTCTTTTATTTTGATGTTCTGCTTTTGTTGATTCAGCGCCTGATCCTGTACATCTAACCATCGTTGATGTTCAAAACCTTGTCAACAAACAGAAGGTTGGTGTTGTTGATACTTTTCTGTATTGTCTATAGAAAAACTACGGTATTCATTTCATCTCTGTATATAATTTAGTTGGGCATGTAGTAGTTAGAATAGGTATTGAATATATTGTATTGAATTGTTTGGAATTTAAATAGGTGGTATGTTGTGTATGTAATTTCATACATTGATGCCATGCTTTGCTCTATTTTGTTGCATTTATGCAGACAGGTTGCGGAAAGTTGAGCAAATTCTTGGTTATAAGTTCACGGGTTTTGATTTTTTTCCTATTAGACTTTTCTTCTAATTGCTTGTAGCTTGCCAATATGAAGGTGAACGAAGGAATGTCGAACAAAAGGGACAGTAAGTTTGATAAAATCATTTACCTGCGATATATAATACAGTACTTAATGTAAAGTGAAGTTACTGTGATATTAAATTTGAATATTTGTTAAAATTTATTTAATAGGAATAGACTTGTTCTGTGTTTTGATGATGTTCATTCTGTTGGATATTGATGCAATTATTTGATTCGTCTAAATTTGACGCAATTAAAACGTTTACTCTTGCTTCATATCTATTTAACATTTCATTTCAATTTATGTAAAGTGCTCTTGCTTTTGGCATCAAGCTATGTTATAGTGCTATAGAAATTGTTGAGATAATAATAATAATAATAATAATAATAATAATAATAATAATTCACATTGTATGAAATTTTCAGTAGGAAAATCCTCATTTTCAGTAGGTACAACAAAAAAATTTTTTAAACCATGCATTTTTATTTTTTGAGGCGATTTTTGCAATTTTTGGGTGAAACCCCCTTGGCGGCTATTGAAGAAATTTTTTTCAAAACTCCTCTTCCGAAAAGAAACAATGGTGGAAAAATCTAGTCTTTTCTTGAAATAGGAGTGTGTTATGAAGCAGAAGCAGAGTGGCGAGTCGTAGGAGTCATTCAGTGCCTAAGACTAAGCATCTACTGCGGTATTACTTTTAAAAGTGCTATATAAATTCACAAGATTTTACTTACTTGCTTACTTATATGATGTTCAAATGTAGGCAATATCGTGGAGGAAGAAAGACTCTATGGAAGTCTTCGTGTGAGAGTTGGACGCCTTCAGGGGGCGAAGCGAGCCATGTGTTAGTCGATTGAAATTCAGCGAATTCTGTCTTTCATAGCAATTTACCTGACCTGACCTGTTGGTTTAGAATAGCAGATGCCATCCATTCACGTGGAGAACCTTGTCATAGCCTCCGACCCTCAGTAATGGGGATGGACGATACCATACCATACCCAGAGGCATAGCCAGAAATTTGATTTGGGAGGGTATAAATATTTTGGGAGTGGGGTATAAACCTTAACTATAAACCATATAAACTACATATAACCACATATAACCACATATAAATCACATAAAAAACTTTAAGGTAGACTGATTTTATGGGGTATATATACCGATATACCCCCCGTCGCTACGCCCCTGACCATACCATTCATTCATTGATTGCCAACTTGAGCTACTGCTAATTTTGTAACCTTGGTTTCCAGTGGCGGTTCCAGGATTTCTTGGTGGGGGATGGATGAATTCATAGAAAGTTGGTGGGGGGATGAAAATAGAAGGAAAAATCAATAAATTTTGCCAAAAAGGCTGAATAAAAGGGAATTTTATCCCTAATTTTACTACACTTTTACCCAAAAATAGGTTTTCACAAGCAAAAAAAGTAACTGCGAAAGTCCAGTGGGGGCGATGCATCCCCACTCATCCCCCACGTGGAACCGCCACTGTTGGTTTCTGCTGTTGAAGTTGACTTAATTAGAAAAATAGCTGGAAGATTGCAGTTGGCTGTTTGTTCCATAATCTTATGTTATTTGTCATAACCACTGAGAATATGCATGCACTACCAATGATTTTTTTCTTCTTGGCAAGTGATTTTGCTGTGCTGCTGATTGCTTAGGTGCTACTTGTCACATTGAAGTGGATTCATTTGGACATTTCACGTTGAAAGCCAAAACAAACACCACTTCTGAATCCATCGATCCTGCATGGAGTGAGGTTAGCTGCTATTCATTCGTCAGCGCGGTGCAATGCAAAATTATTGCCTCCTAAACCAGCGGTTCCCAACCAGTGGTACACATGCCGGTCATGCCCCTACTAGTATGCAAAGGTGTATGCAAAAGAAATAGGAATTTTTAAAAAATTGTTCAGAAAAATAGAAATATTGATAATGATCTAAAGAATACCGACATTTGAAAGCAATATATAAATTAATGAGGAATAAGTAGCTGCTGCAGTACTTACTTTTGAAAGCAATATATAAATTAATGAGGTCTTACTTATTTATCATTATTGTGATATGAGGTAGGCTGTAAAGAAATCCTATGTTCGCTGTTGTGTTGTAAGGTTCTACTGTACATAAGGTTGTAGTTTTGTGGTGTTGCTAATATTATGTGCAGTACAGCATGCAGTTTCCCTAGCTTTATAATGGAATCTTTAATGGTTGTGCCAAAAATACAAATAGTATGTATGTCTGTAGGTATGCATTAAATGCATGCATGTATACTTATGTATGCATTGTATATCTAATGATAAGATTGCTAGCCAGTGTAGGCTGTTTTCTATTTGCCAAAGATTATATTCATTTTTCCTTTCAATTCATGCATACTTTATTGTAATGAATTTGTTTCATCAGGTTGTGATACTGTGCTTTGTATTTAATGTTTGACTATCTAACATTGTATACTCATAGAGTTCATTTGGTTTTCATCTTTTCATTCGATTAGGACTTCGAAATTGATTTAGATGGCGCTCAGACGCTGCGAATTCTCTGCTACAACAGCTCCAAGGGTATCGACCAACTCTTTGGGAAGGGTGCCCTTGAGGTACTGTGTTTTTTATTATTATTATTTATTATTATTATTTATTATTATTATTATTATTATTATTTATTATTATTATTATTTATTATTATTATTATTATTATTAAACTGACAATTTATTGTGCGTCATATTGCCAAATGTCAGGAGCAAGGGCACATTACAGAGTCCAGTTTTAGGCCTACAAATAAAATTAAGTAAAGTAATCATATTAAAATAAAAGAAAGCAAAAAATGGAAAACAATCTAAGGTAGAAGAGAAAAAGATTTTCAGAACAGATGTGTCTTTAGATTTTTCTTGAAGGATGAGAGAGAACAGGATGATTTAACAGACATCAGTAGATCGTTCCATGTCTTTGGCCCTGACATTACAAATGACGTGAAAACATATTCTATATCTCGCTTCATAATAAAGCATGCAGTAGTTATTTCCTGTTATGTGCTGATTAGGTTTTTCATTTTGTAGCTGCGAAGTGTCTGGTTGAAAGATGGATCAGAAGAAGACTGTGTTGTTTCCATTAACAATGAGGTAATAATTCATTTGGCTTTATTTCCTCAGTTTCGTTGCCTTATTTTTGGTTTATGTTCAACTATTATTTTGAATAGGTACATCTTGAATATGTTACTAGTTGCATCCAGAACTTTTAACCCCTTAACCGTGTATTTAACTGTAACTCAATGTAAAATGGACGGATATATCCAGGATCCCCAGTTAATGGGTTAAGCTGTTTATGGTATCGTTGCAATATTTTTATGAATTCCTTTGCATAATGTCATATTTTCAGATGACTGTAACTGTTTCTTTGCAATACACATCCCGAGAAAAGGCTATCTCTCGCTGTTTGTCGACAGTAACTGATGGATTATTTGGTATTCGACTTGATATTATCACAGAGTAAGAGCTTTAGACATTTTTTCTAATTGTTTCAAAACTACTTCTAAACATTTTAATTCATCTTTTTCTATGTGTTCTGTGGAGTAGTCAGTAGTGATGTGAGGTGGAAAAAATCCTCTGAAAATTTCAGAAAATAGTCAGATTTTTCCAGAAAATTTCTAAAAATCAATATCTGGCAGAAATTATTCTGGAGGACTGATAATTATAGTTGATCTTCTGTGCTTATTGTTAAGATTGAACAGCATCTCAGGTTTTAGTCATGTTTATTTTGAAATTTTAAAAACTAACAGTTAGTTCAAGATTAAGATAATAACAGAATCTTGAACAGTACAGCTTGATCTCGACATAATGTGCAATGTAATATCAGTATTATAGCTTCATATGACAGTATGGTTTATCATTCAATGTGTCAATGTTCTTGAATTTACAATAAAGACTGAGAAACAATGTTTTTGATTTTTTAAACATCAATTTTGTATTATATAAAATATTTTCTGGCACAAAAGATATTTTTATCTCAAAATTCTCCATATAGTAGTCAGTCAAATTTGGATGCCATTGATCTTCTGTGCTTTTTGTGGTTATCATTTGTGAAACAGCTCAAGATTCAATATCTTGCTGCATACAGTTTATCTCCCTTTTATCTTTATATAATAATATAATATATAATAATATAACAAGGTTTAGGAATTTGTGAGAACCACATCCAATGGGGATTTGGAAAAGCAATCGCCTACAGACTGAGAAACAATGTTTTGATTTTCGTCAATGAAAGATATTTATCTCCATGTGGTAAAATTGGGTTATATTGTCCCACATTATCTAGGAATTTAGACATCGGCGCCCACAAATTAGGGCAAGAGGGGGCACATGCACTTGGAAAATGCAAATCTATTTTTGTAGATATCTATATTTGGCTTTAAACTGATTTTTTCACACTAAGACACTAATGATGGACAAAATGAAATTAAGAAACATAACTTTAACTAAGAACTGAGGAATTGAATATCTTGAAGACTATATTGACCATGACCATTGTGTTTTGCCCCCCCCCTGGACAAATATCTGTGGGCACCACTGGATTGATTTAGGTGTCATTGTTTGCACTGATGTTTAATGGCTAGGTGTTTATTGAAGGATTGATATGATTGGAATTTCATTATATTTATTTATTATCTTATTCTCATATTTTGTGGAACATGTTGTTCTAGGAGAGAGAAGGTGGCTGTTCCCATCTTGGTTACTAGTTGCATTGAAGAAATTGAAAAGCGAGGTATAGTTTGTATATTTTGCATCATTGTTTAATGGTTATGAATTATTATTATTATTATTATCTAGGATGATTTATATAACGCTGTAGCATAATTAAAAGCCAAAATCAAAAGCGCTTTGACAGCGAATAGCAACAGTATTTTCAAAAACCAGCGACTTGATTCATAATGGCATAAGCAAAGAGAGGGTTGGACTTGGAGCAGTGATTCATTAAGTAGCTGAAATAAATGATTCAAGTGAAAGATAGCTAAGTCTGACACTGTGATTGATCTTGCGAGATGATTTTGGGTGGCATTCATTAGTATCTTAGTGCAGCGCTTCTCAAACTGTGGTCCGCAGGACCAGTACGGGTCCGCGAGCCCTTCTTTGCCGGTCCACAACACGAGTCGAGAAAATGAGAAAAAGTTAAATACTTTCTCCTCTGAAGATTGTTTAAAACTGTTTAAAAACAAGCTTCTCTACACACACACAATAACTATAAAACTTATATTTATATTAAGGTGTATATTGAGGTTATATAAAATTTTTAAAAATTCAAGTCACAAGGAAAAAACATTTAATGCCACAAGTTCTTGGCCCAAAAGGAAAATTTTTTGCCTGTCTGCGAAAGTGAAAATTTTGAAAAGCACTGGCTTAGTGTATTGAAACTAGTACTAAAACCATAAATACTACTACTACTACTACTACTACTACTACGACTACTACTACTATTACTACTGCTACTGCTATTACTACTGCTACTACTATTACTATTACTGCTGCTACTACTATTACTATTACTGCTGCTGCTGCTACTACTACTACTAATACTACTACTACTACTACTACTACTACTACTACTACTACTACTAATAATAATAATAATAATAATAAAATAAGAATAATAATAATAAATCAACAATTTGTACTACAGCATGAAAATTGTGATAATGTGAACAAGCATTTTAAAGCCTTAAAACTGAGGCAGTTATCTGGATGAGTTTGCAATTGTGGACCATGAAATCTTCTCATGAAGTGTGAATGATTAAAGAATAATTTCTAATGATTTGTGTGATTGCAGTGTTCATTGCATCTGCTTGTATTCGGTTTAGGTATTTGTGAAGAAGGTTTGTACCGTGTGTCTGGCCTGTTTGACACTGTTCAAATTCTCAAAGATGCTTTTGAAAAGAGTTAGTCTCCGCTGTCTCTTCTGATATAATCCTTTATACTTAGACATATTGCTGCTTCCTGAAATACTTGTTGGCCAGAAGTACCGGTATTGCTTCTATGGAATCGCATGGTTAAGAATTCTGGGAGTTTTACATAAATAGTTGAATTCTAAAGTTAAATGAGGGGTAACTGTTATGAATGTCATAGAACGTAACTGTGTAAAAGTAAACTACGTAGCAGTTTGCAACAATTTGCTTGATGATTTTTCTCAAATATCAGTCTGGAGAGTTCCTGTGGATAATTGATAATTAGATTTATAGTTGGTGATGGGATATTTTGCATTTGCTTGGTGCTGTTTTACTGTGGTTCGTTATTTTGAAAAGATGTCATCTTTATTGACAAAACATTCTTCACAGTGAAACAGACTGAACCCTTTAAAACCATTTATTTATTTATTACATTTAGTTTATTATGGTAATAACTTTTGAAAATTGCATTTTAGCCTACAAACCATATCCTGTTGTAATGTAATGTGAGAGTTATTATTATTATTATTATTATTATTATTATTATTAATTTATATATACAAGTAACATAGCTCAAGGCTAAAGTCAAGAGCACTTTATATAGGAGTCGCTAATAAGATTAGTTAAATAAGTGTGTTTTTAGGAGTTTTTCAAGCAGCTAACAGAATTTGCATCGTATTTATATTGCACCTCATCTATTTCTGCTCAGAGGTGCTCCCAGTTTAGGAGTCGCTGATAAAAAGAATTAGTCCTTTTAGTCTTTGCAATGAACTGAATGTGGGAGCAAGAAGTGAGGCACAGAGACATGGAGTCAGCCCAACAAAGCTGGACTATAATTTCTGTATTTGCTGATTTCTGTTCTACAACAATTGATTGAAAATTTGCAGACAGTCCGCAGGCTGTTTCTCAAGTGAAAGCCGCCGATGTTAACAGTCTAACGGGTCTGATCAAACTATTCTTCCGCATGCTTCCGGAATCCCTCTTCACAGACACCCTATACAAGAATCTCCAGAAGGGAATTGGTAGGATTTACTATAGACTGTAATGAAACTTTGCAGTATAGCTTATATGCAAAATGTAAGGAAATTAACTGTATTAATTAATTCAATTAATTAATAAATTAATCAAGATGATTAAGTAAAGTCTTAATTTCTCTCTGATTTAATTTTCTTTTTGATCTTGATTTAGGAAAAGCAGTTGTTCTCTGTGTATTATGGATTTAGATTCTGTATTTCATTCTTTTAGGGTAGGAAGTTAGCAGAGTGGTTACACTGGATGATAGAGCAGAAGGTCGTGGGTTCAATACCCACAGGACCCCTAAGATTGACTCAACCTTACTACCTAGAGGGTGGTGGTAAAATGAGAAGCAGCATTAAGCTGAGAGGTAAAACATGGGTCTGGTAAAAGTAATGGCAACCTACCCCAGATTTCTAGCTTATACCACCTACGTTGCTGATTGCCTAGACCGGAGATAAGCACCGGAACCGAACACTCAGACTCGAGTATGGGACCTACCTTTACCTTTGCCCATTCTGTCTTTTAGTTTATGAACACAGTATTGCTTAATTATCAAAAATTGATGATTTTTTTGCTGTTTTATTGAAGGTCTTTCTGATCCAGATGCACGCGATCGATGTCTTGTCTCGTTATTTGGAACACTTCCAGAACCAAATTTCTCAATTGCACACTTTTGCTCGACCATCTCATCAGGTATTTATTTGTTCTTTGTGCAGTGCATATTCTAGCCATCTTGACATTGGGGGGGAGTTTTACATGTTGGGGGGGATATGGTTTGTCTGCCCAAAAACCTTGATGCAACATATAGAAATTTTTTTGGGGGATTTTCAAACTTTGGGGGAAATACCCCCAAAAACAGGCCTAGAATAAACACTGTTCTTTGTGCAGTGCATATTCCAGATCGCTGAACATGGATCTGATGGATGGATCTTTGTAGAATAGCACCTGGCCGAAAACCAGATATTAAACTCAGTGGCAACAAATAACTGTTTTACCTTGAGAATCTGTAATTCTAAGTCTACTGATGAACTGCTCCAGCCCAGATATGCTCTGCTAAGAGTGTCACTGTCCTGTGTGACAGAATCATGTGACCTCGGAATCCTCATGGATGATATAATAGATCAGTGTTGGAGTTGTGAAATTTGAGCTGGGGTGGGTGGTTGAGGACTGAAATTCAATGAATGACAGAAACTGCATGTACCCAATGTGCGATCATTGGGTACATGCACAATCGCAATGTGCGATTTGTGGGAGGATTGCAAAGTTAGCTGGGGGGGGGTTCAATCGCCCCAACTCCCCCGGCAACTCCAACCCCCTGTAATAGACTCAATTTTAATCAACATGCCTCACTAACTGCAAAAGAAACCTGCACACATGCAAGACTAATTATCAGCTAACCTGTCCCCTTCAGTACTTATCAGTAGTATGTAAAGTTCTTCAGTATCTGTGGATAAATTCACTAATAATTGTTTTTTCTGTAGTGTGGCAAAACATGAAGCAGAGAACAAAATGACGCTGAAGAATCTGGCGACAATTTTTGGGCCGACGCTGTTGCGTCCAGCGACCCGTAACTCACAGACTCAGACAGCGGAGCAGCTCTTTTTTCTATCTGCACACGAGGCAATGTTGCAGACTACCATCCTTCTACATCTCATGACAATTAGAGCATCTGGTGTAGAATTCAAACGCAGCATTCCGTAACACTTTCTGTTTAGTAACAAGTCATTTTTAGTCAATTTTATACATTGAATTTATGCAGAAGCAAAAGGTCAGAAGCTATTCGATTGTAACTCAGTATTTCCCAGTTTACCGCATTGTATTTCTAATTTCAGACAGTAATCATTTTCTGTGAAGATTTTTGTACTCGGGTATTATTGCAGCATATGACAGTCCTTTGTTCTATGGATCATATCTAAAATGATTAATTTTAATTTTAACTATGTTGACTGTTTTAGCTGCCCATTTAGGGTCCATTCATATAGTACATACACACTGAGGGAGAGGGAGGTCGGATTTTGGAGATTTTTCCTATGTACACTATGTGCAACAGGGGGAGAGGGGTGAAAATATTACTTTTTTTCATATGTACTATATGGATGAACCTTATTCAACTTCATATTTTTAATGGTCATCTTGGTGATTACTGTAATTTATGAAAAATTGAGAAAACTGCTAGTGATAAACTGGTCTAACACCTTAGGAAATAATGTTGGTGTCAGATCAAGAATTTTTCTGGTTAAAATTATTGATCATTTTTAAAAACAAAATCCAGATTTCTGATGCCAACAGAATGATATGAAGAAGGTGATATAGGTGATATGCTTCATAGGCGTTTTTTATCCTGTTATCTTGCCATAAAAACATTTCCAGAAATGCTTGATTTCATTCTGTTCATCTTTTTTGTTACACATTGATATTCCAACATTCTTATATTTTAATTCTAAGAGCTGATTTTTATCTGCTGTTCTTCAACTCATTTGAGGACTTTTAGTCATTACTAATTTTAATATTTCTTATGTAATTTGCTAAATCAAGTGACATAAATGTTGTTGGAGAACTTGTCTTTCATACAAGAAGTCAGTTATTTAGCACTTTGTAATTATCTTGTTATTTCGAAATTGATGATTATACAAATGCAAGAAAGTTGGTTAAAATCAGTGAAAAAAGAATATTTCATTTTATACAAATATTGACAGTGATGGGTTTTGGAATAATTGATCAATTTGGGAAATAGGGGAGAACATTTCTGGAAATATTTTAGGTGATGGCTCCAAATAATAATTGAAATTTATTGAAACTGATTTAATACAGGAGAGACTTTAATTAGGACTTGATATTTAATGGTCACCCTGCCTAATAAAATTTCTCACCAGGTTTTTACACAAATCCCACAACTAGTTATAGCCCAAATAGGGGCCTCGGTCTCTTGCCCCCTCATGGCTACAATAATTGTAGAATTAACATTTGTGAATGGAAAGACTTAGTTAATATAGTAAAAATTAATGAAATTGTGACTTTATTTCAACTTTATATAGTTAACATAATATTTGGCATTAATTTATTAAAGGCAATCTACTCCACCTTTCACAGCTTGAATTAAACAAGTATATCTGTAATAATACTGATTATGCAAACCACACATAGCAAACAGTGGCGGCTCCACCGGAGGGGCCAGGGGCCCGTGCCCCCCCCTATTGAGTGCCTGGCCCCCCAGTTGGGACCCTATACTTAATGCTACATACATTAAACAACAAATGGTTGGCCCCCCATGATTTGAAGTTGCCACCCCAACGCCCGCCCCCCCCACACTTGCCAAATCCTAGAGCCGCCACTGATAACAAATAAAGTTAGAATGATATGTTTTAGAAGCCAATGTTATAACACAATGAACATGTCAAAAGCAAAATACTTCAGTTGCACTGTCTCCTATAATATTGGACCTGAACCACTAATCATCTAATCAGAGTTGGGAACTAACATTCTGAAACTGACCAATCTTTGCGTGTGTTGAGAGCAAGAATAATCGTCACAGGCAGTTGGCAGAGCCAGTGCTGGGCTGGCCATTGGTCAATCTGTGTCTGTCAGCCTCTGATTTTATAGAAGGCAGTGTTCAGTTGTTTAAACTTCGAAGTGACACAAAATACCGTAACGCCTAATCGATTACTTAAGTATCGATTACTTAAGTCTTAAGTCTTAAGTGTACGCGTCTTTAGCGTCGGGCCGTTGTCAGGTAGGTTAGAGACGTTTTTCCCAAAACGGGTATAAGGCTTCGTGAATCGTGAATATGTACCAGACACGTGGCTACTATGCATAAACGCGGTGAGTTTGGCTTCCTTATGTGCAGAAAGACTTGACAGAAACCCACAGCCCGACTTAAAGTACCTTAGGAGGCATTACTGCCTTGATATAATTATTAATTAATAAATAAAATTAGCTTATGCCAAATAGGCGTGTCAGCGGAGGTCCGTTGCTTTATAGGCCTACATACATCCTTCTAGTTATCTGGGGAAGAAAGTCGTCTAAATTGTTTGGTCTTTGCAATGCAAATGCATAACTGTCAAAATTGGATACAAAATTGTGTGTGTGTGTGTGTGTGTGTGTGTGTGTGAGACAACTGACAAGACAGAAACAAACAGACAGACAGAAGAAAGAGACAGAGATAGCAATGCTAGACTCTGAGCAAATTCAACACAACAGACAGCAATATATTTTTATTGGAACAAATGAATTATATCAAGACTGCATTGCATACAATGCACAAGACGCTGAAGCACAGTACCACACTGCAACGCATTTTATGAGCTGAAAGAGTCTAGCAATTGTAAATTCACTTAGATGTCTTAGCTTCAGTGTATGCTTCCAAACAAATGGAAAATAAGTAAAGTAGAAAACTTTGGTCTGAAGTATAACTGTTAAGCCACTGAAGAGCATTTCATTCAGGCATTTCAGGAAAAAAACTGGAGACAAATAAAATAATTAATAAATTCCACAAATTACGTGCATCTGAGCAAAGGAACAAATCAACTCGAAGCACGTCATTTTTTAATTATATTAATTCACTAGTGACATAATACAACTGTATGCAAGTGTTTAACTGCAATGACATTCAATGATTCAAGTAGAGATTAAATTCTACAAAAGAATGACACAGAGAGCTATACGTTTACACAAAAACACAAAGAATAACACAGATAGCTATTCTCTTACACATAAGTAGGAAGACACAAGGTTGTCTTGATTAATGAAATCAGTTAAAATAAAATAAATACACTTAAACAAAGCACTACAAAATCTGATTATGTCCAATCTGAAAGCAATGAATACAAAACACACTTTGTTCCACATAGAAAAAACATATCTGCTAAGCATAGAAGTTGATTTATTAACACATCCTGCCTGAAAAAAGTAATGTGCAGTTATAATTTTCTGTGGGTTCACAAGTAGCAACGTCTTAATCATATTGGCATGGCAAGTTCTATCATGGTAATGCTACCCAATTATCAGAAGATTTCAGACAAATCAGTTGTACAAAACAGAAAATAGTAGATTTAAACAACAATCGTACCTAAATAATGGATCTCAAAGCACTAAGCGATTTGTACCACAAATCCAGAAAACTACAGTAACCTCAAAACTTGAATATATGCAAAATTTTGTATCACTGCTAGTTCTAGAACCTTGTCCACAAAAGTAAATTTTCACTTGGCACTTCTGAGCCGCTAAAAAAGGTGCTATATAAATTTTACCACTGCACTTAAATTACAAGAACTAACTAGTTTAAACTTCTAGGTCCTGTGGAATGCCTCACTCATAGAAAAGCTAACACTACCATTAACCCCTTAACCGTGTATTTAACTGTAACTCAATGTACAATGGAGGGATATATCCGGGATCCCCAGTTAAGGGGTTAACATACTCTGTGCCACGTCCTTCAAAGGAATACTATGATAAACCAGTGAAATGAAGCTAGAATGCATATCAAAAGGACAGCTATACAATTAATTAATTAATTAATCAGCAATTTTATAAAAGTTAACATTTCTACTGGATCCTATGGGAAAGGGTCAACAACTATTTACAGCAACCGTGGAATACAAACACTAAAAATACTGACTTATACAATGTTTCTGTGAACTGTTTCAAAAGCAGATTCTAAGCATCTGATAGACATCATCAACAAACTGGAACACTTGTGAAATTTCTTCCTCACCCTGATATTTGTGCATTCCATTCCAGAAACTCTGGAATAATTGCATGTCATTATCTCTAAAACAACTATAAATTTTCTCAGACTCTTGTAAAGTGACAGAAGCAGAAGCATTGTGCACAATCACTAAAATATATTAATAAACTCACTGTCTGCTACCCATATGAGTAAGAAAACAATTTAAACATGCAAATAAACTGCAGAAAAGGCTCAAAATATAAATAGTCAATGGGTGTTTCAAATCTTTTACTAGTCTTCAGACATTCAAAAAAAATTCAGTTCTCTCAACATAATGTCTGGCCAAAGTAATACTTTTCCCAGATATCACTAAATTACACTGCTTAAACAGAAGCTCTTTCATAAAGGTCCTTATAATTATCTAAATAAGATCAGAATTTATATGATATGTTTGAGAGACAACATTTTAATTTGCAGCAACGCTTGCATTCATTCAGCCAAGAAATTTCAAATTTCATTATAACACATAATTTGACCAGTACCTTCAAAACTCTGACAGCCTTTATTAATAACATCAAATTGTAAATTTTGCAAAATGACAAATTTTCTACTGCAAAAATTCATAAATAATGGTGATTATAAGTTAGACTAAAGTCATCATCATGGCTCTGTCCATTAAAGTTACATGAATTTTCGATGAACCAAAAATGTGAATACAGTACATACATTCAGCATGGATGAAGTATAGAAATTAGTCAACAGTTGATCATTAGCAATGGTTAAAAATTTGAGTCAGCAGATGTCGTAATGGCAATCTTACACATTCTAATCAATTCAGATCCATAAATTAGATCTGCACACATAACCTAGGTTAGCAGACAAAAACATTGAATACAAACAGCCATACATAAATGTATAGGAGCATACAGTGTATATTCCATCCATGGTCCTCTGGCTTACAGATCTTCTGGACCACTAACATCATCATCACACTCCATAGTCCATAAGGACATTCTGATCCAATGGCAGAGAAGTGCTCATCTATGGCCCTTTCCTTTCTTTGGTCATGTGTATCGCATTCAGATTTAAGGGGCAGGGAGGTACACATGTTAAGTCCAGTCCATTCATGTCCATTGAAATGCACACCACAGTCTAGCGATGACGACCTTTTTTTGCTTGTTAGCACACTCAACCCACCCACTCAATTCCAACCAAACTGAACTTGTTTATAGTCAAGTCAAAAGACTGCAAACTATAAAACATATAGTACTCCTGCAACGTGACAAACAAGCAACTTTATATATCACTTTATAATATCAAACTATAAAAAATATCACTGCTGCAACGTGACAAACAAGCCATATCACACACACACACACACACACACACACACACGCACACACACACACACCAGCCAATACAAAAGTCATTTAAGAACCAATATATTTCTAACAGTCCGGTCGGTATTAACAGTGTCTAAGATATCTACAACTAAATAATAGTGAAGCAGCATTTCGAAAACAAACGAAAACAACCCGACACATCAACAATTCTTGCGTAAATATCTTCATTGTGCAAAGAAACTAGTAATGCATGTTAGGCAATTAATAATAAAGAAATGTGGAATTTACTACAAATAATAATAATCATGGTACACTTACAATGATTTTTTTAAAGTAAAAAGTCTCCTTTAGAAGCAATACACAACTTAGCAGAAACAATAAATCAGAACTCTTGATGCCTGAATCACCATCATCACCATCATCATCATCACCATCACCACCACCATCATCATCATCATCATCATCATCATCACCACCACCACCAAAATCTTCGTCACCACTCTTTCTACGGGACTAGAGGCTACTAGAAGCGCTCTCGTCCTTGAGGACGTATCGTTTGTATGCTGAATTCATCTGCTCCAAGAAGATGAAGGTAAGGACAGTGTGTGGACCGAGACGGGCGTAGTACGGGGTGAAACCCTTCCACAGACTAAAGAAACCTTCATTTCGAACCACTTTCCCAAGAACGTCCTAAATAATAACAGTTTTATCATAAACAGCTTATTTCAATTTTGAGACTGCTGACGAATACCAACAAGGATACATACTCCACAGAGTTCTATCGAACCTGGACAATCAGAATTTGACCAGGACCAATGCACTGTGACTACTTGAACTACAGTAGAACCTCGTTATATCGAACTCGCTTATATCGAAATCATGTTTATATCGAAGTTTGAGCGCCGGTCCTGCCAAAACAGTGTTAATGATACAGGAATCGGATATATCGAACCTCGGATATATCGAAGTATTTATCACGGTCCCTTGAACTTCGATATAACGAGGTTCTACTGTACACTCATTTCTTAATTGTCTGTAAAGAAGAAGATGCAAAATCATCTGTGCATATCAAAAAGATCTGCACTAAAAAGAAGTGTCTTCTTAGAGAATGAAGCAGTGTTTCACTAACAGCGACACATTGGTAAAACAAATCTTTGAGAAAACATCTTCATTGAGTGACACCACGTAAACAAAATGTAACATTAACCATGTAGATAAAAACGATGGAGTCATCTGACATTATGCACCTTTGAACTTTAAAATTTTACTTACTGTAAGCTTTGCAATTTTAATGTTTAATTTATCTATTTTATTATTTATTATTTTATCTTTTGGTTTTATAAAATTTTATATAAATATTTCCTAAAACATTCTGCTTTTGTAAATTTGATCTTTTTATGTCAATGATACATTACTGTCAAATTTAAATTCTAGAACTCATTTTTTACAGATCATCTAAAAACAGAGAAAAACACACAAAGCCTCTTACCAGGGCACCTGAATATTCTGGCTTCCCATCAATTACTTTCATATTCTGAATTCTGAAGCAAAAAATAGATTTACTAAAATATGAAATATAGTAGCAAAATCCAACATCAACTTCCTTATGATCATCACCACACAATATAAAACCTACCTGCCTTTCTTAATTAGGGACCACAATTTTCTGCAGGTCATGGAATTCTGAGCCAAGCTGAAGAATCTGTCAATTTCCAGGTTAAGTTCTACTTTTCCATGGAATTTGGTACTTCCCAGTGATTAGTAGTCCTTACTCATAATGTGCAAAAGGCACTACACATAAGCCATAAGGAACTCTGCTTTTCAGATCAATTAGCATACTTCCATACAAAAGAGCTGGTCAGAATAGGAATGGGTCACTATCATTAATGAGTTAGCTAAAGGTTTGAAAGTCATTAACACAAGACAAGGCCAAGTGAAATTGTTAGCTATCATTAAAATGTACAAACCTAATGGTGTCTTAAGCTTTAATGATTGTTTCCTTAATGATACTGCAACTAGAGGAGCTGAAAAAGTTCGGCAATTTGAATTGCTGACTACTCCACTCTAAGCCTGCTTCTAGGAAAGCGATTTCATGGATACAATCCAATGATGTATGCAGCAGCCAGTTTCAAAAGGCGTTTGAAGAAGAAGCTGCTTCAGAAAGCGTGTGTCTAAGAAAATCTAACATGGTTCTAGATGCTAGGACAAAAACGTTCATCTCGTGACAACAACCGGATAATGTTAAGTAAAAAAAAAAAATAAAATATTTCACGAACACAATCGACAGGCTGACCTAGTTTTTGCAATGTCGACGGGCATGGAGGCAGCAGTTGTTATCAGTCCACTGATCATGCTGGCAATAAAATGCAGCAGAATGTTGTCTCTGAAATAACCTAAAATATTGACAAAACCACTTTGATACATACAAAATACTTAACCCCTTAACTGGGGATCCCGGATATATCCGTCCATTTTACATTGAGTTACAGTTAAACACACGGTTAAGGGGTTAATCAGCTCTATATACTCAAACAAAAGTTCCAATTATTCACGGCAACAATACCTCATTAATAACAACACCAATGCCAGTACAATAAGCAGGTCGCCACTTAAACAATTAAGGTGCCTGTGATAAAGGCATCTGTAAAAGAACATGTTCAGGAAGAGACAAAAACAGCCGCACAACATGGAGAATGGACAAATTCCTTAAAATCAAACAGGAAAATGAGTCTTTTATACAATTCAGTGTTTCTCAAACATTCACAACTATTTACCCGTGGACAGCACAAGCTGTTTTGCCTGTGAATAGGAAGCCAGCTGCGCCAGCATTGACAACCATTGCCCTGGCAACTGTCGGCAGACAACCCTGCAGTCAAAAAGAAACACAGAAAATGCATTCAAAAATCACAGAAAAACATAAAGCCACAATGAACATATGTGCAAAATCACTTAGCTCCACTTCACAACACAGAAGTCATAAAAGTTCTACTAATACTCTCAGGCAATCATCAACTGATATTCGGCAATTTTTAACCCTTAAACTGCCAGAACTGAGTATACTCAGCTACATTGCATATAGTTACAAAGTATCTGGGGTTTAAGAGTTAAAACCAGACGAGATAAGACGAGTTATAAATCCATAAATTTTCCACTTTAAAAACTTTGAATTAAAAACAAAAACTAAATATTATTGAAATGTTAATTATAAGATTCCCCATTAAAACAACTAAATTCTCCATATTTAGACTAACCACCCTTTGCAACTAAACCAAATGATTCTATCAAGACTGAATTTGAACCATGTCCTAAATTTTCCCGGTTAACTGTTAGAATAAATAGGAGCAAAAGGCACAAAGCAGCAGACAAATTTATTTCATTTATTCAAAAAAATCATCTGTGATCTCAAGCACTGACACACACGTTCACAAATACACAAATGCCTGAGAGTCAGTCAGTCAGTCATTGGACCCAATTGCATGTGCACTCAACAGCATGGTTTTGACGGATCTAAAAAACTTACCCTCCATAAAGTCAGAACACCTTCTTCTGTTGTGATTCTGTACAGGGCGTTAAATACATTTGTGTAACCTCTTCTCTCTGCAGGGGAAGTCTGAAAATGCAGGAAAATACAGATATAATAAAAACAGGAACCTATTTTACTTTAACTTAATAAATTTACTTTCAAGCAAAAGGCTAACACATCAGAATAAACAAAACAGTTTCATCTCAAATGCATTCAAAGTTGTTACAAGCAAATTAAAATGCAGGAAAATACAGACATCATAAACACACACACACACACACACACACATGTATCACTGTTTAACGCATCAGAATAAACAAAACAGTTTCATCTCAAATGCATTCACAATTGTTACAAGCAAATTAAATGAAAATGATAAAAAAACGATATATATATACATATATATATATATATATATATATATATATATATATATATATATATATATATATATATATATATTACTGTTCACTGTTTAACTTGTCATAATAGTTTGTCTAATGAACCCAGAATGCCATTGCATTCTATTACTCATTTTCAGAACTGTTCAGCCTAACTAGCATCACTGATACATCAAAGGGGATATATAAAAATAATCAAAATGATCATAATATAGAATTCAAGTACATAAGAATCTCATTCATCAGTGAACGTTTATAACCAACCTTCCATCCGCTGTCATTCGGATGAGCGAAATTTCCGCAGGAGTGCCGATGAAACTGCCAACAGCGCCAGCCGACATACCAATGGCAGCTTTCATGAAGAAGCCTGGAGGCTTACCATCTCTATTTTACCAGTGAAACAGAATTTGAAGTCAAAATAAAATAATAATTAATAACTGCTATTAAATGAATAAGCAGTAAAAAAATCAATGGAATAGTTTAATTTAGCTCAAAGTTGATGTATCCAAGCTGAAACACAAAATAATAATAAATAAAAAATACACGAAATAATATGCCAACCGATGGCAAAATTTTACGAGCTAAAGTGATTTATAGAAATTAAAGTTCACAAGTTATAATTTCCAACATTCACAGGAATCTCTCACAAAATATTTGAAATTTTTTGAATATTTTAACATTTTTGAATATTTGAACAAAATATGAATCAGATTCAAAAATCAATCAGCATTTGTAGTTCACGATTCTTACAAAATTAATCATCAATTAATCCTATAGTTTAAATAATCATAGGTCTATATAAATATAATCAATATTATATAACAATAATTACAAAGCATCACAAAATCTTTAATTTTTCTATGTTTCTGGACAAATTTTTTTTCAACATAAGTCCCTCAGGAATGAAGTAGTGAGAGCAAAAACATTTCCAGTGCTTGGTACTCTCTCATTTTTGCTACAGATGCTTCAATTTCTGATGTAAATTGAGCAACAGTGAGAATTATCATAAAAACTTTGTCTAAAATGCTCAAAATGACAACTAACTAGTTGAACACATTTTCACATATTTTAATTTCTTAACTCCTTAACCGGGTGCGACGGCTCAGAGCCGTCCAGTTTACACTGAGTTACAGATTTATTCCCCAGTTAAGGGGTTAAATTCATAATAATGAAATCTTACTTAGAGAAGCTCTCAAACAATACCGTGTAGACACCCAAGCGAGTTGTTGTGTATGTTGCCTGTCGCAAAAGACCAGCAGATAAGCTGTATTTTAAAAAATCAAAATACCACTGTATTCCAGTAAAAAATCTCATTCATTAAGGTAATTACTGGTAATTCAAATCATTTTATATATAGAACAAATAAAAATAACAGAAGATAATAAACTATAAATAATAAAGTATGGTTACAGCCACAATCACCTGAATTCTATTTTTTTCAATAAATAAATAATTCAAGCAAAATTGTCAAATAAGAAGAAAAATAAATACTTGTCTGTACGACAAGGAGAAACAAATCACTTTGTCAGTAGACACTTTATTGCAAAATCAAGTTGAGAAAGTTTAACCAACAAATCTAAGATGCCTTTACAGCAATGACCATTAGTTTTTACAGTTCCTCATTCCTGAACATTTCAACCCATGTAATCCTCAGTATTCACCTGCGGCAATTCCTTTCAAAAGCAGTCATTCCCCTTTCGCCAAGTTCAAATTTCAAAAATGAGACTAGCCTCCATAAAAGCCTTATGACACTACACAATCTCATGAGGATCAGTTCAGAAATGCTGGCAAAAGATGGAAAATATAGTATTCATTAATAGAAGAAAGGCTGTCAGCTCCAAAAGCTTGCTATATATTAACTAACCATACAAAATGCTTCTTTCAAATGCAACCTTTATATCGAGTTCAACTTTTAAAAACTATCAACTAACGTGGTTAATATTTCCTGCTCATTTCATACATTCTTGTTGTCTAAGAAATACATCAGACAAGAATCACTAATAGCAAGTCAATCGATGCCTAAACATCAATCATTTAGATCAATCAAATCAGCAGACACTCGACTACATCAACGTGCAATCAGTTCCAATCTTGTTCAATTGATAAAATTAACTGCCTATACCACGAATTATGTTCACAAGGGGTGGGAAGTTAGCAGGGTGGTAGCAACACTGGACGATAGAGCAGAAGGTCACAGGTTCGATACCCTCAGGAGCCCTAAGGTCGACTCAGCCTTACTCGCTAGAGGGCAGTGGTAAAATGAGCAGCGTTAAGCTGCAAGGTAAAACATTGGTCTGGGGAAAGTAATGGCAACCTACCCCAGGTTAATGGCTTATACCACCTAAGTCGCTGATTGCCTGAACCCAACGCCCGGACTCGAGTACAGGACCTACCCTTTCCTCTTTCTACGTTCATAAAGAAATCTGTCTGCCACAACATAAACATACCCAGTATAGATTCCACTCAGTCCCTCATTTCGAATGATAGCACGAATAGCATGTAAACTCGTCTTGTGCTCTCGTGCCTTTCCTCCCTCACCTATAAAAATTATACCAAACATGAATCAAATAAAATAAGGATGTAAGCTGTAACTGCAGAGAGAAATCTGTCTTAACCCTTTTGCTTCTAGACCATTCTGCCTGAAGGGTTCCTAAACCTGGTATTCTTTCTTGACCCTTTGGCACTAAAAAATGGTTTAGAAACTCATTTTTATGTCCAATTTGTCTTATAAACTTTAATTAAAACCCATATTTATTGCACATTGATATAAAGTTGGCTAAAACTTGAAATCAGAGCATACCGCTAAGCTGCATTCGATTCTTCACAAGGTCAAGTGGCTGAACAAACAATGTAGCTCCCATGCTACAATTGCAATGAAATGGAAAAAATGTGCATAAAAGACAGCTTAATTCAAAACAATCATTCAACCAATAAATTCCCTATTATACAAAAGGGAGAAATAGCAATAGCATATAAAAACTTAAACACACTGATTGAATATCCGTAGGTCTAATGTGTTCGTATCAATGATCTCAACCCTTAAACCACTATAACCGAGTACACTCAGTTAAACACTGCATATAATTACAAAGTATCTGGCAGTTTAAGGGTTAATTCTTGGTAACTAAAAACAGTAGACTACAACAATAAAGTGTTACACTGTTAAGCCATTCTCAGCTTTAAATGGCAGCTGCCCAATCTCTAACATTTTAAGATATCATGTTAAGTAAACTATGAACAAAGTGGTCAATACCATAGTGTTATGTGGCATGAAACCAACCAACCAAATGAAACACTTATCATTCAATATTTGAAAGATTAAAAGACTTTAATATCTCAATCTCTTCCAACCAGCCTGTGCTTCGTACGCACTGATGCGTTTAGACAATCAGGTTTATTTAGATGTAGATGCATTGTGTCCTTTCAACTTTAGATTTACCCAGCAAACATAGTATAAAACTTAAAATCAAGTTATTAATAAGCAGCAGCAGTAGTGGCAGTGGTGGTGGTAGTTGTAGGATATATCTCTAAGAATGAAGCGCGTTTCGTGTCAGAATTCCCTACAGGGTAGAACAGATGTTCGTACCGTCGATCTACTTCAGCGCTATATATATATGGCAGAGATAGATAGTCACGGCATGCAGTTGTAACGACCAGCGATCTTGGAGGTCACTCGCTGACGCCGGAGAGAGTAAAGGCCCCGTAGCCCGTCACTTACCCGGCAGATCCGCCGAAAATGAACTTAATGTATTTCGGCATTCCCGCCGGTTCCTTTGCCGAAGCCATGGTTTCGTCGCACTTTTATCGAATTTCACGCGAAAATTCAACCTCTAAAGTCTAAACGCCCACACCAGGGCCGTCGTCGTCATAGAATTCAATATACATCGTAAGTAAGTAAGTAAGTACGTAAGTAAAATCTCTTAACTTTGTCAGAGAGTCTATGACTTTGTACAAGGTTGGAGTTGCCGGGGGATGAGGGGGGAGGGGTTCAACTCCTCAGCTAACTTAGCAAACCTCCCAAAAATCGCATGTCTGGTAGGCTACATGCAGTTTCTGTCATGCATTGAATTTCAGTCCTCAACCCCCCCAGCTCAAATTTCACAACTCCAAGTCTCCAACACTGAGTCTTTGTATATAGCGTCAACACACCCCAAGTATGTTTGTGTATATAATTTAGATTCTATGAACATCGCCCAGGCCCGGGCTAAGGGGCTGTCCATTAATTATGTCAACAATTTTTGGGCAATTTTTGACCCCCTATCGATCCCTCCCATTGTCAACAACTGTCAACTTTCAGTTACCCTTGGGCATTATGATAGTGACACCATGGACATTTTTTGATTGATTCAAGTTTTCGAGAGTTCAACTTTCAGGATCAACGGCGTAAAGTCTGTGGTTGCAACTTACAAAATCCTGGTATTCTCTGGTCGACTAGCTGGCATTCCAGTTATAGGACTATATATAAATTCTATAATGGGAATAATTGGATTATACGCGGTTTGCTAGGATTTTTTTTGATTGAAGAAGGTTTATTTTCAACTCAACTGGATAACATTTACATACACTAAACACTTATAGTTATATATAAGTAACAGGGTAATGCATGACCCTAAATAATGGAGTAAATGAGAACAGTAAAACAACAAAAAGACAAACTTCAGTCAGACTAAACTAAAAATACATCACTTTAGAATAAACAAGTAGCTAATTAAATTAACAAGTAACATAGTAAACAATTGATAGTAACAGTTATACCATTGCATACAGATATTGTAAACAATAAAATGACAAAAGTAATAAGCAGTTTCAAAATAATAATTATACATCATGGTATTGGGGTCAATGAAATTAGAATGGAAGAGTAACAGTTAATATAGTGAGTAGAAAAAAAGTTGACCTAAGGGATAAATGTATCCCGATAGGTGGTCAACTTATAATTGGTATACAAGTATAGTAACCTTTTAAGTAAACCTAATTCAGCAGATTTCGCCTGCGTTAAAACCACCGAGGATAAATTCGTTTTACACATTCATAATTTCATATAATTCATATAATGTACAATACATTCGTTCTTCTCTGAAGCAATTGAAACGCGTTGACTCGCGGATCACGAATGACTATTTGAATCTTTAGACCTTGCAAATTACTCTAGCTACTGTTATTCCCACTTATCTCCTTATCAGAACTTTTCCTCTCACATTTGAAAATAATCGCGATCATCACAGTTCCCCATTATTATTATTATTATTATTATTATTATTATTATTATTATTATTATTATTATTATTATTATTATTATTATTATTATTATTATTATTATTTTTATAAACGTCTGTTCCTTATTATTATTATTATTATTATTATTATTATTATTATTATTATTATTATTATTATTATTGTGATGACGACAGCATTATGTTCCCCGTTCATTATTAATTAACTAAATCTTCGTTGCGCCAAGAACCATTTTAAAATATTAATTAAAATCGTGACTTCGATTCATGTGATCAGCGAGGGACCCGCTAATAAGCTGCACTTGCAGCAAAGACACGAATACAATCACGCCTCAGTCTCGGGCACGCTGAAACGTTTGCTTGCATCGGCCATCGACAGTTTGTCCCGCGGCTGTTGGCTCAAGCCGCCTTGCCGTAAGTAGTAGTCGCAGCCTTGCAAGTGAGCATGGCAGGGCGCAGTACACTATTCGCATTGTTGGCCGGCAAGTAACTGGCTGTTTGTGTGTGCGCGCGCGCGCTCGTATAATAAACTTACATCGGTGCGTGGTTCAATATTAAACTAACACGAATTCCTGAAGATCTTAGACGCGGTGCACGGTCTTTCTAATGTGCCTGCCGTATCACATGGAGCCAGCGGGGGTCTAATCAGTGTAGAATCATTTAATATTGCGCGAAGGTGTCAACCGCAGGGACTGTTGCTGTCAACTAGGTCGAATGTTAATATGAAACATTCGCGGTATGCAAATGATAAGCTTGCATTTTCGTCTTGCAGCGTGAAGACAGATTACACGTTTGGACCAACTTTTGTTGCAAACATAAAGACTTCTTCATCCTTGATGTGATGTCGAAGCCAGCAAGTCGTATTCCACAAGCTACGCGGCCATTTTCTTAACTTTGAAGAAGTCGTCTTTATTATACCCATCACCAGGTTCTGTGCAAGGCGAAACCGATTTTCACTCTGACGAAACAGATTCGATTTAAATTCTGAGATCACTGTGAAAGTTGATTGAGCCGTACAGCCTCCGATCGCCTGGTGACGATTTCACTTGGAAAGGCGCTGATGCAACTACGACTGCATTAGGCTACAAAGTTCTGACTGCGACACTTTCAGCAAATGTAGTCCTAACTATAAAAAAAACAGTGCAAAGTCTACCGTGTAAAGTATCGACTTACCAATATAAGAAACTGAAAAAAGCCTACAGGTTGCATGGTCCTCTTAAATGTATCAGCACCAGGGCATAAGAGAAAAATTTTTAATATTGACTTTAGGCTATATTAACACTCTAAGCCTGAACACACACATGGCCTGAAAGGTTTTGTATTTAAAACCAGATTCAACTGTCTTTACGTCACGGGGGGGAGATGGGACAGCAAAACTCATTGACATTCTTATGCAAAGTGAAATTATCTTTGAATATGTTTTATGTGAAACAAAGTTTTACATCAGTAAGTGTTTGAAAATTACTTGTTCAGATATATTCTTCAACTCAAATGTTTCAAATCATAGTAAGAAAATGCATATTTCAGAATTGTCTTGTTTTTCTGGCTTATATTTAATATATCTACTGTAATATCTATAGCAATGAAGCACAATCTGATGCATATTTTATCCATGCAATGTTGCTAGAACAATACTAACTATACAACAGAAGGTAACTGCTTGAAGGTTGATCTTTTATTTAAGTGTAATAATAATAATAATAATAATAACAAGAATATAATAACAGCAATTGCTTTATAGACCAAAGATATCATACACAGTTAGTTAGCAGCTATACTGTCCCTAATCAAAACAAGCAAGTAATAATATAACCTTGAAAATTTAGTAAGAGATCCAATACCAATGCCTGTAGAGTTTCATTAAGCATCGAAAATCAACACACACACACACGCCTCAGCTGCTTGGCCTGCAGAACATATGGTCAGGCCCGCCGGAACGAATTTTCAGCAGGGGGTGCCTCAGCATTATTTCACACATTTCTTGGATGCCAAAAATATGGAACAATTTTAACAAATTTTGACAATGCTGAAATATCTTATCATGCACTGCAATGCCACTAGAAGAAATGAAATATCTTATCATGGCAATGCCACTAGAAGAAATGGCTCTTCTTGTCTTGTGTCCCCTCAAACAGCACAAACCTACAACTTGATTTCAATGTAAGACGGACACCATCGGCAAAATTTTAACAGCAATATCAACTCACTGTAGCCCACATTAGTATCGCGTTCATTAGCAAGACCCAAATTAAACACGACATTTACATTTTCTTGCATCGATTATGACAAATCTCTATCCAAAATGACACATATATTGCATCAATTGTTTGATATGCTGCACTACCATATAGAGGTGGCCTAAAAGAATGCCAGCAACAGCATAAGAATTACTAATGCAAATTATTCCTTCGTAGGAACTGCCGTGAGTCAGGATTTCCGACCCTTATATTATATCAGTTCAGTTAGTACACAATCAAAACACACATAGATTTTGGAATTCCTAGCTTGCAAGACATTTTCTAGACAAGATACACGCAAAAAACTGAATCAGTGTAACAGGCAACAGATCACACGATGGTTCTACAGAACGGACTCCAAAAAATTAGAAATTCAACGAATAAATACACCCTTCTAATGTCTTCAAATTTATAACTCATCAGAAATCATAAAACTACAAAATGTCCCTAAATGGAATCAAATTCAGCTTCTAAGCAACAATCTGCTGAGCTCTCTCCATCAGTCGAAACAGCGATGAATAATTTCATTCAGTCCATTTGTAAACTATGCTAAAAATTTTCAAATAATTGACAAATAGTCATTCTTTCATAAATACGTTTATACATAAACTACAGAAGTCTTGACACATGCTAACGGTTAATAAAATAAACTTCCATTTATATATCATTATTTGCGGGAAGCATCCCTTCTAGCCAAAACAGGAAACAGCCTTAAAATTAAGCATGCATTTTCATAGATGCCTCTGTATATAAAGCCACTCAGACCAGCAGAAACACACCCATAGAAACATCCCCATAGAAATGAACCATGTAACAATTTCTACTCATAAGCAAGCACAATATTCCAATATTCCAGCAGTTTATAGAACCAAAGTTTCAACTTAAATTATTTGTCACCAATGCTTCTTTATAAATGCACATGGCTTTCATAAAACTATGTTATTCATTATTAGAAAGCCCTCATAATCATATTCAAACTTGACCAATGCAACAGGAAACAAAATCCCTTATTCGTGTACCAGTTTATGCACAAAATGCTTGATTGTTCCATTGACAACCTGCTTAAGCTATCATGACATAAATTTCCAAATGATTATCCCATCTGACATGCACAAACATAAGAAACAGCCATCATTCGTGTTTGGAAAAAAAAAAAAACACACACACACACACAAGTCTACAAACGCATCTTCACTGATGTAGAAACAAAGGTTGAAGAACAGTATGGAGCGCCTCTACATATCAGTGCGTGGCAAATCATTTTTCATGATAAGACTAAAATAATGGCAGTTCATTTAAATATTCCCGATTAAAGTTGCATAATTGTCTGTACGTTCATACAAGAGAAACCACTGTCTCCGCCTGTACACGTCCCGTTTCGCTGAAGCGCTGCTCATAGACCAATACATGATGCACGGCAACTGCTGCCCAGCAAACCGATTTTTACTCGTCTAGACAAAGTTTGCCCGAACAAAAGCAACGTCTAGATGTCACTCACGCCCCGCCCGATCAGTAATTCTGGTAGTTGGGATTGGCAAAACCCCAGACAGGAGGAGCAAATCGCTGATGGCTCTGAATGTACTGTGATATCATCATTTCGGTCGGCAGATTTACTTCGCTCTGGCTGTACCGGTTGCCTGCGTTCGCGTTCGAGTTTCCCGGCGACAGAAGCATCGCATTGCCCATGCGCGGCTGAGGACCGGCGCCCTCTCCCGACCCGTTTCCGCACCGGCAGCACCGGCAGCGGAGCTGGCACCAGAGGAGGGTGGTGGCAGGTACCGCATGGAAACTCCCGGGCTGCTCATACCAAAGGCACCTTCATTTGTATGGTCTATGGGAAACGACTGGGGAGCGGCGACAGTCGTCGTCGAGCCAATGCCTGAAGGGTTTATTTCACCAAGGTGATGGGCTGCCGGAGGATGGGGATGATTCCGCGCAAGGCTCTGATACAGCAGCTGCATTGGTTGGGGCGGCAGAAGAATTCTCCCGCGGTCCCAGGACAGTTTTATATCGTCGGGCGAACCATCAGAAGAACCTCTTTGCCCGTGACCTGGAAACTGCTTCATATCCGTCTGTCCGTCATCGTTTGGTCTTCCTGAATCGACTCCCGGCATTCTTAGATCACGGACGCCAAAGCTAGCAGCAACGTCGAGCAAATTTCCCCCAAGCGCTTCCTTAGGAACCTGCTCGAGAGCCGAGTCATCTCCCGCCACAGTTGTCTTCTTCTTTTTCTTTTTGCTCTTCGATTTAGGCTTTGCCTCGATACGTTCTACGGCCGACATGGCCTGTCGCAGACTCTCCAAAGTCTGCGACTCTCCAGGAAGCGCCAGAGCGATGATCTCCGCACCGTCGATGCCGTGCTTTCGCTTTATGTGGCGCCGGATCCCGTCGAGTCGCTTCGTCGTGTGCGAACAGGCCGAGCATCCGTACGGCTTGTTGTCCGTGTGGACCAACAGGTGGCGCTTGAGATGTTCGGTCCGACCCAGCCGGCGATCGCAGACGGGGCACTTGTAGGGCTTGATGTCATTGTGGATGACCATGTGGCGCTTCAACTTGCTCTGGCTGAAGAACGTTCGGTTGCATATCTCGCAGGCAAACGGCCGGAAGTCGATGTGCGTCTGCAGGTGGCGCTGCAGGGTGTTCCAGTGCTGGCACGACATGTTGCAGACGAGACACGAGGCGCCGAGCGAACCCTTCTGGTGATTATGGAACTCCTGTATGTGAGCCAGGCACAGCTTGCGATAGGAATCGAACTTATCGGGGTCCGAAGCAGCCGCCTGAGCCAGGAATGACTTGATGATTCCTTTCGGGTTTGCAAGCAACTTGGTATCATCGGGAATACTATTATCCTGCTGGTTGCTGAATTTGCTTAAAGCTTCATGAATAAGTACTCTTGGGTCATTCTTGTCGAGTCCCTCTAAATAAGGAGACGAACGCTTTATTCCGTGCTCAATAGCACCGCTGTCAGCGTTGGATGTACCAGCCGAATCTTTCCCGTGAGCTAGGTGATTCATGGCGAACTCACTGACGCCTGGTATCTGAAACTCAGCAGATGACGAACTCACCTGGTTTGCCGCCAGGCACTCGGCTTTAGCTTCGGTTATGTACTGCATCTGGCTGCTAGAAAGTACGTTGGCTGGAGAACCGTTCTGACCCGTAATTCCACTCGAATGGGCAACTGACATAACTTATATAATCCTTTATCAGAATTGTCAACGCGCAGTTCAAGCTCTGTTCAAAATAATTGTAACCAGACATTCACGATCATTACGTAGCTCCATAATCACATTTTGCACCCAAAGAATAATATCTTAAACAGCACTGAAACAGAAGACAACAAAGTGGTATTTAATCAAATATTATAAGCTTCGATTCTAAAGAATCAAATTATCAACAAGATTACAGAGTAATGCACAAGTAAAACACAGATCCTATCTGGGGCAAAATGAAATAATGGTAGGATTCCCAACACATGCAACTGGAGGGTAAAGGTAAAGTTCATCCGTAGGCTCTGTGCCCGTAGGTGCCAGTGCTGATCTCCGGTTTCTACAACTGGAGGGTAGCAGGTCTGAATCTGACCATAGCCACATAGTAGCAATATTGGGCAAGTAATTCGCCCCCAACTTTCTCAACAGTTACTATTCACTTTGCAAACGACTTAACTTGCTTTAAGAAACATGTATCAATAATAAATATTCATTATACTGTACTATAAAAACTATAAAGCATACTTTCCCATAACATAACATAACAGCCTGGTTAAATGCTATCAAAAGTAGTCCTAAGAGTAAAGAGATTAAATTTTATTTTAATAGTCTGGCAGATAACAATCTAAACCCACGCCATTCATAAACGTAACATTGCAATTACATTATCACAAAACAAACACCCCAAAAAATTTCAAAACCACATTAAACTTTCGATTAATTAAATTTCAAATATTGACTTTAGCAAATGTTAGCATCAAGTCCTTCACAATGCTTCCTAGATCAAAGAGAAAAACATACAAAAAATATACCATGTCAATATTCATGCTTTTTCTTCAAGCAGATTAAATTCTGATTATTTCATCTATGATTCAAAATTTTCCTCAATGCAGTTTCAACTTAATAATTTGGAAAGGGATCAAACCTAACAACGAGGGTAATAAGAATTCAACAACGAGGGTAATAAGAATTCATTTTTAGCCTCTTTCCAACGGAATTGCAATTCAGATTTTTGAAAGCAACCAGGTTAGACGATGCCAATTGCGATGACAATTGCAATGCTGTTACATTTGCAAACAAATTAAGCAGTGGGATTGTATTTAGCTTACTAAATGCATTTCCTTCATCATCACCTCTCTATTAACTAAACATTGTTATTCCACTGGCAGGCAGGTTTATTATAGCAGCAGCACTCCATATGTTTAGTGTGATTACAAATAACCAATCCTTTGAAGAATGAAAAGTGTGACAAGTCACCATGGGATTGAATTGCCAGATCACCATTCAGTGACCTCAATTACACCAAAGATGTTGCACAACAAATCTTTGACCACCTTGAAATAGAAGACTCTCACCAGGGTCTGTACATATGGACAGAGACCAAACTGCAAAATTTGAGCTCTGCAGCACATACAAATGGCTTCATCACCGATGGGAAAGAAGCAAAACATGTCATCTGGAGTCTAGACGTTTCGTCAAAATTTGAAGTCACTGGCTACATAGTTTGCAGTGATTTTTCCTCCAAATTTTTCACAGTTAAAGCTAAGGTTTCAATGTTGATATGCTTATATGTTCCATAGCTACATATTGGATATGTTTTCAACAAGCAGTTGGGCCACTTTCGTGGTTTCTCTGCTGTTCGATCAATGGGTAATCTATCGCTCGGAAGACCTATAGATATCCTATTTCCATTTTAAAATTATAATAGCTTTGTAATGAAAATTTCAACCAACAAACACACAGAGCCCAATGGATACTTTCATCTCGATCTTCTTATCATCAACAAAAGAAGTATAACAAACAATAATTCGATTGTCTATTTTTCATATGGCATTTAAAATCTCGTTACCAGCACTGGGACAACTGGATTTTACTCTCAACCCAACTGTCACCACACTACTGCAACTCACTATTTCAAATCTTCCATATGTCAACTCCAATCGATTCAAAATGCTTTAGCTTGCTCAGTTACAAAATCACCTAAATTCTGTCATATTATACCATTATTCAAATCTCTACACTGGCTGAAACTATCAAAATGCATTAAATATAAAATTATAACTCACTTCATGCATCAAAAACAGGCTACCTACAAAATCTGATAATCCCATAACATCCTCGATCCACTCGATCTTCTTCTCATGTCACTCTCCTTCGTCCTCTGAATTAATCATCTCAAAATTTGCAACCGTGCTTTTTCATATACTGCATCAGTACATCAGTACTTTGACACTCAATGCCTGCATCCTCCACAGTCTACACCATGGTCAAGTAACAAATCCTGAGCCACAATTTCCTTAATTTTTTGGCAACAACCTTTCTTACTTTCTAAACACAAAGCATTTCTCCAAAAATTAATTTCCTCCATAGCTGTAACGTCCCAATCACAATGACCATTTGGAATAAATGACTGTCCGTGAATGACCCCCACCTTTGGCTATAGCTACTTCATACTAAGATTAAGCCCATAGGGGGCTACTGCGGTGCTGAGTTTAAAAGCGCTATAGAAATTCACGAGATTTTACTTACATAATTCACAAACGGCGGCGAAATCATCATTCGGTTTCATCGCATCCCATAAAAATAAATTCAAATACAAAAAATATGAAAGCCAAAGGGTAGGGCGTGCGAATACAATATATTATGTGGCGTTATTTCCTGAGAAATCAACTGCGTCGATCGTGATGCGCAATGATGGCGGATACGGCGACGACGTCGACGACATAAAAGACGGAAGAATGAGAAGCAATTAAACTGTCGAAAAGAACGGTCTACGAACGCCGATCGCGAACACCTTCCGTCCCAATCCGTAGCCGCTTCGACGGCGGTCGTCGTCGTCCGTTCGTCGAGCGGAAAATCCGAGCAGAAACGCAAAATACAGCAAGAAAATACCGATTTTAAGAAAAACAAAATGGTCGCCCAAAGAAGGTCACGGTCTTCCGTTCAAGCATCTGCGTGCTAGTAAGTAAGAACGAAAGTGACCTTTTTAAAGAAGAGTCGGGAATTGTCAGATCCAGTTCACCTCGACAATCGACAGTTCTTAGGTTTAGTACTCAAATAGTTAAATATTAATATTGTCAAAAATGTTGACGTTTGTTTAACTTTTCGAATGTAGGTAGTTTTAAAACAATAGATGAGTTTAAACCAGGGCTGGTAAGTGTGGTTTTAAAAACTTAAGTTTTTAACTTTTTGCGTTTAAAAAAAGCCTGAACATTTCAAAATTTAATTGTTTGTTCTATAAATAGAAGAATTGTTGGCGTAATTAATGGACAGCCCCATGAATGTTGACATGCCTAACATTAAACCCTTTTAGTCAGTTTCAAAATCGTAAATAAATTAAATCAGGAACTTTGACTCTTCATGATTAACTTTTAGTTGTCAGGTACCCCAAGTGTGGTCATGAGCTCAGGCAAGATCAAACAGGTCAAAATTTACAAGGTTATTTTTGAGGGATATTTAATTGAGACATACAAAAATAGTAAAAAAGTGGTGGTGAAGAAACTTTTTTAACATTTTTTCCATTGTAACAGACAAGGACACAACATAAAACTGTGAAAGAAATGTTTTTGATTATTTCAAAATCTCTTGTCATAGGCCTTACTTACTGCACTAGAGATATTGTCTTGAAATAAGCAGGTTGAAACAGCATTGTTTTAGTGCAAGAGTGGTAGGCACGTGGAACAAATTGGATGAGAAGATAGCAATGGCTACTTGCCTAACATTAAACCTGGCTTCAACATTTCAAAATAATTTTAAAACCCAAATAGAAATATAAATGCTCTTCATGATTATGCCTTTATTGTCATATTAGTGGTGAGGACTTAAAATCGTCCATGAAATACGTCTTGACAAGCCAAAAGGAGTCATCCAAATATTTAAATATTTTTCCCTCTCCAAATTTTTGACAACAAAATTAATGGTCATCGAACGAAATGAAAGAATAAAACTTTTAAGAAATGGGCATCAACATCATAGGGTAGTATAGAATTCTTTACCATATAGGCCAAAACATTGGGGATAATTGATACTCATTGTCCCCTGCCAAGAGTGGTAGGCACGTGGAACAAATTGGATGAGAAGATAGCAATGGCTACTTGAGTAAATAATTTGAAAATAAACCTTAGTACTATAGGATACTAGATTCGATGGGCAAACCATAGTGGTTCTCACACAGGGTCGACCCTCCTGAACCACTTTAAACCTTGTTATATTACATTAACTACTGTATATGATGCATGCCACTTAGGGTTGCCAACCGTCCTTTATTTCAAAGTACAGTCCTTTAATGCACCTCTGAGGCCTTGTCCTTTATCGCTTTTATAAAGGACCATGGTTTGTCCTTTATTTCAAAAATCAAGTCATGAAACCACACATTTCAATTGACATTTCCTTTTTTTGCTTGTCACCGCATTTCAGAAGGGAGATGACCTTTTCTTTGTTTGTCACCGCACTTCAGAAGGAAGTTAACCCTTTTTCCCGCACCGGGTGACACCAAGGTTTTTCCGCACTGGGTGTCCTTTATTGCAATTTGTCAAAGTTGGCAACCCTAATGCCACTACAACCTTAGAATTTGCTCAGCACAATAGGGAAATACAAAAAATAAATGTCCACACGTTTAAATCCATATTATCAATAGCCATCAGTGCCTTTAATTGCTATTTTTTTCATTAAAGCTTTTCACATAGCAAAACTTCTTAAACAGCCCATGCATTAAAGTTAACATTCCTGATAGCACAGCTATTTGAACTCAGTATCAAAGACATCATCGAGAACACTAGTAGGATAAGTGACATCTTCGTGACGCGCATCACGCGACTTCTTTGCACAGACTTTCTCAAGGTAACGAACTTTCTTACGACGCTTCAGCATACTGCGCAACTGATAATAGAAATAAAAAAAGAAACAAGTCGGTACGATACCCAAACCACTGCTGAAAATTTTCAAAGCGCCGACCAACGTCACAGCTATGAAATTCACATTACTACAGTATGTCAAAGTAAATTTCAATTCTATCATATAAGACAGACGGCACAAAAGACAGCAATGTCTCCAGTGTTTTCTACAGGCCTGTTAGAAGGGGAGATTCCACCCAAAAAAACTCAAAATCCCCCCCAAAAAATCCCAGCACTCACACAAATTTTGCATTGAACTGTGTCTTTTCCCCTCCAACCAAGTCGATTCCCCCCGAAAGCCTCAATTTCGAAAGCCTCAATTCCCCCCACCCCCCAAGGCCTGGAGTCTGAATAAAACACTGAATGTCTCTTTTTCCATCAAAAAGTTATAAGACAGCATAAGAAATTTCCAAACCACTATTGTATACTGACTGCATTTGGAGTGACGTATTCCGGGTTTTTGTAAAGCGTTTCCCCACAAAAACTGCCACTGAAAATACAAATTGGTTTAAGCACCAATCTCGGTCCTGAAGGAAAGAAAACAAAGCAAACAAAATCAGCTAAGCAAAATAACCATAATATAAATAACTCTATGTAATTACTCCCTAATGGGGGTAAATGCACTATATCCTGCTTCCAACTGCCTGGCTAGCTGGAGACTCCATTCAGCAACAATGCATATGTAGAAAACTGCTGACAAAAATTATGACAGTTTCAATTAGATAGCATCTTTCCCTCTGATCAACAGCCAAGAGAACACACATTCTAATTACACATAGCTGTAGATACCAGAAACTTCTGGTGCTCATTTTATGGCACACCTCTCACATACCATCTCCAGAATTCAGAAGTTGAATTCTGCATGAAAAAATAGCCTAGTCTTGTGCCTGCAGTTCAATGCCAGATGACAAACAAATAATGTCAACCACATTAAATAACAAATACATCCTTTAATTAAAGTTCAAACAGACACTCAGGTAAAACATAACAGCACTAAGCCATCTATTTCTCTAAAATCTCAGCAAGGATTCCAAAACATATAGCGGAGATCTGCAAAATCAATTTAGAAATAAAGAAATGACGAGACAAACATAATCAGATCAAACAAGAAAAAATTACCAATTTCCACCAATTCACCACTTTCGTCAACGATTTCATAATTTCTGTACCATATCTTTCCATTGGCGATGGAGAACTGTGCTACACGATCAAGAAATGGTTGACTTTTTGGATGGTTATGAGGAGTGCTGAAGATCTGCAATAAAAACCAGTAACATATCTATATATGCATTCGGTGCAATACAACAACAGCTACTGCAATTTTTCAAGTGCATGCTATGTCCAAGATATACTTAAAACACTGAGCAATATGAGCATGCTAGGGTAAATGTGAAATTTTCAAATCTTACACACACAAGAACCATTCCCCTCAAAATCATCTCAAAAGACCAACCACAACAGTAATGATAATGACTCTTTACTTATCACAATAGGTCAAACCTAGAAAAATTCTTCACTGCATAAAAATGTGCATACCAAAACAGAAAATGTTGGAGTAAAATCATAAAGCAAAAGAAATAAAAGAAACAATTATTCTAGACACTAGCAAGCACACTCTAATGATGATAAGAATGATTATTATTATGTGGCTAATGCATGTTAAGTCAGTCAGAAAGAGAAGAATCATAGCAAGTCAGGGGCGAACAATTTGCCCAAGATCACTATGCAGTGACTAGAGTCAGATTCAAGCCTGCTACCCTCTTGCTGCATAGCAAGAAGCCTGCACCCCCACAACAATAACACACACACACACACACACACACACACACACACACACACACACACACACACACACACACACACACACACACAAAAAAAATGAATGAATGAATGAAAAAATGAATGAATGAATGAATGAATATTAATTATGCACGTTTATAGCACCCACCCGTGCATATACTAAAAAATCTATCAATGATACTCCAAGTTTGGATTTGAAACTACTGGGTACCCTAAAAATCATTCAAAACAACTTATAAACTTCAAAACATCTTATATTTATTATAATTATTAGTCAAAAAGATACCATTTATTGGTACTTTATAGTATAAAGATATCTAAAATCTATCTCACGCTCTACCTGAATAAACATTTCTTTAAGCAACTTCCAGTGCAGCTCCTTGTCAAATTGCTGTAAAAAAATTCATAATAAACTGATTATAACCCATTCACCAACCGTGTATTTACAATTAATGAATAAATACCCACCACTATGACTTTGCATTATGGGTACCAAAGAGTTAAACAGTCTACAATCAATGTCCAGAATTGTAATGATTTTAAACGGTCACAATAAAAATTAATACTGTACAAGTTTGTGTAGTCTCAATAAAAGTAACAATAGTCTGTCTGGAATATTTTCTTTCTTTTCAATGAAAATATCTGGTTTACCTTGTCAAAAGAAAGAAGAGGTCTGGAACCTCGCAGGCAATTTCCCGTCATTTTCAATTCGTGCATCGTATGAACTAACCAGAAAAGACATCTATCAGTATATTCATTATCAAAATATGTAATCAAACTCCCATTCAGCTATCTCAAGAAAACTATCTATCTACACGGGAAAACTACATTCAGAAAACAGAATCAAAATCAGATGATAGACATTATACAACAGCTTACCATTTTCAACAAGAAATTTGGCAGAAGGACCATTTGGTGTATTAGCGATCCTGTATTTGAAAAGAACACATTCGATAAACACGAACACCAATCAAGCTCAAAAGCAATAAAACTTTATGGCATATGGTGTATGCTCCAACATTCACATTGAATTAGTATATCCAATATAGATTTTTTAAAATCAAAATATCAAGAACTGTTTGCTTCTTAAGTAGGCAGCATCACCATCTTAAGTAAATGAAATTTTGACAATAGTACTCTACATAAGAAATATATGCAAATTAAGAATATGCCCAACCACTATTTATGCCAAAGAAACTGTTAATGTTTGATAGATTTAAATTTTTCAAAATCAAAACCATTTGAGTTATGGTGCTACAGAAGGACCTTGAGAATCAGTTGGATGGACAAGATAACAAACGACAGAGTCATAGAAAGAAGCAAACCAACAGCGACGTGGAAATGGGAAATAATACAAAGAAAAATGTCCTACGCCAGCCACATCACGAGAGGTTCAGCCAGAGACCTTCCGTTGATAATAACGGAAGGCAGAGTAGAAGGAACAAGGGGATGAGCTGAACGAGAAGAAACTGGATTGACAACATCTTTGACTGGACAAATGCAAAGAACTATGGAGTCCTAAAAAGAGCGGCAGAAGATAGAGAGAAAATTGGAGAATTACTGCCAACCCTCTGATAGAGGGTGACACACAAGGAAGAAGAAAACCATTTGCAGTGACCTTTCTGCTGACTCTATAATTATCCTGAAAACATCACTATTAACCAACAGAACATCAAACAAGTTCTGATAAATTTTATATAAATACAGCAGAACTTCAACTTAGTTTTCTTCTTGAATCACAAAAACTGAAATTTCATTTAAACCAACAATTATTCTTCTATTCTGATCTTATTCTGACCACAAAAATTATATAAATTATATGTTCTGCTTCGTACCATAAGTAGAGGTCCATTTTCTTTCTGCTTTCAAAAAAGATGCACTTTGTGCAATTCTTCATTTCACAGAGCTATTAAATTGAACAGTAAACAAGATATATACACTTAGTATATCATCAGTGCTGTTCTATGATGGTGAGCAAGTCATTTCAATTTACACAGAAACAATTAGCAATGACCCTAGAGATCCACTACTAATGAAGAGAAATTATAAACATTTAACAATTTTGGTACAGAGATTTCTTATTAAGATTCAATTTATTATGTTGATAATCTTGACAAAACCCAAATTTATTTATTGAAAAGTATTATTCTGATAAGTTGTCAGTATTAATAATTTGCTTTGATATTCACAGGTGGTTTCAATGCATCATTTAAATGCAGTCTTTCAACCTTTGTCTCCCAAACACCAATAGTATCAGTGTTTTACTATAATCGCAACTATAAGAGTTTAAATATAAGTTACAGTGACACTTCATGACCACGCCATTCATATATGACTTATAATTCACCCAGACTCAACTGAAGACCACTTTTGTATCATATTCATGTACATCAAATTTCACTTGGTACTGGTAAAAGTCATATATTTATTGACCTTTGGAACTCAAAAATTGTAACACTCTGATAAATATAATTTACTAAAGTCTTTGTGGAAGACAGTAACTGTAAATTATTGTAACTAGCAATAATACAACATGCAGTATTTCAAGTTCAAAGTAGAAAGAAAAACAAATATGTCGGTATTTTCATCTAAAGACTAAACTTAACAAACTCACTTCATTAATAGTAAATAGCTTCTCTTTTCGTTCCAGCTTAGTCTCTAAAATAGAAAATCCCCTCTCAAATTATGTATAAAATCTGTAGTTAGTAAATCAGAAAATAAATTATAAACATACAGTACAACTTAATTATTCTGCCTGATAGCAAATGGCTTAAAGAGAGGATTGCAGTTTATCACAAGGCAGAAAGGCAGTACTTAGGATCTGAATAAAGCTGGTTAAATCTAGTACATGCTATTCCATACACCATCATTAACTAAGAAAGCAACATGAGGAAATGAACACAAAATCGAAAACACCATTCACTCAATGGTTTTTCAGTGTTTAAAATCTGTAGAACAGAAAATATTATAAAGAAATAATTAAGTTTAATTATTTAACAAATCAACTGGTGATTGACCTGGTACCACATAGTTTGAGACATGGAGTCAGGCATATCAACAAAATCAATAACAGTCCATCCATCAAGTACAGAAATAAGTCACATGTTCTAAGAAGGCAGGGTGACATGATAGTGCAATAGGAAATTAAATTCATAAAACTCACCAGATTTTGACTGAGGCATCAGTCTGCTGATATCTTTCATCAGGTGACGCCCCTGATAAGTTATACCTCGAGATGAGAAAACCAAAACTCGAGTTTTATTTGTCCAATTTGTCTGTTCAACCAAAACAAAATTTTAGAAAATACTATTCAGAGAAGAAAAATAAGAGAAACTTTAAAAAACACAAAAGCATAAATGCAGCTGGGGGAAAAGTAAAAGCTCTATGGCTGTGAGAATAAACAAAGCAACTGCTCATTAACTAAAGAAATAATTTAAGAGAAAGATTTTCTAGTAGAATACTGTACCAATAGCAATATGAAAAGTGCAACTGATGGGCAGGAATAAAGAAAGCAAAGGAAATTTATTTTTGGTAGATAACATTATATTTTAGGTCCAAACAGTAGCAAATTTTTACAAAAACAAAGCAGAGCGCTCAAACCACTCTTACCTGGAAATTTTTAACTTCAAATTGGGGTAAAAAGGTCTAAAACCAAGGTTTTCTACCCCAGTCCCTGGCCAATCAACAAATCTAACTGCGTTCAAAGGATTTGATTCAATGTAGTAAATCTAAGATTCGACATCATATTTCATAATTCTGTGATTTCAATTTGTTGATGTGTTAAATGCTGATGTGGTATTCAATGCACTGACTGTAAGGCTAGAGACATGCATGTCAGAAAGAGCATCTTTTAAGCCCTAAAGATACATGGGTCATATTGCTCTGGCCTTTTTAAAACCTAACTAATAATTATTTCAACTCTGAAGTTCTTACTTTCTTAGCAGTCGATCCTTTGGCACCAGACTTTTTCTTTGACGATTTCTTTGATAATTTCTTCTTTGAAACATTCAATTTCGACGCCGTACTTTCATTCTTTTGTGCACCATCTGCTTTCACTTTCTTCTTAGGCGTCTCACTGGAAATTTCTAGAACTTGTGCTTTTCGTTTCTGACCCATGATTTCTATAAAAAAATTTATCAACACAACTGCTAGGAGTAACATTTAGATGGATGATCAATGAAAATGATGGTAAACATTAGACCTGAAAATTCATATTCACCTGGGTATGATATTAAAGGATTGAGGTTTTGTAGGCTCAACTGCACTAGGCAGTGATATTATAGGATAATTGCTAAACTGACTTACTAAGCATGTCAACTCTTGCTGAGTCATGTGACGGTGTCACAAATATTAGAGTAATAGTCTGAGTGGGTTCGCTAGGCTTGCTCAAAATAAATTTTGATTATGCCATTCTATTCTTGTTCAAATATGCACGATGATAGGCTTTACATACATCCAGCTAGGAGGTGATGCCAAAGTTACTGAACTGTCTAAAACCAATAACAGTATTAAAAAATTTCAGTTTGATTCAACATTTGGTTGTCGGGGATCTTCACAGAAATTGGTTGCTGCTCAAGTGCTTTGGTTTTGAACTAGCTGCACAATTTCTTGCCAATTATTTGGCAGAATTTTTGTCCAAGGGAGATTTACCTATTCTGAAAACAAGCTTCCATAAATTTATGTGAGTCATTCCCCACAATATAGTTTTTAACACTTGATTATAACTTCTTAGGCCAGCCACTCCAGAAAGCTTGTGTGTGACTGAATGATGATAAAGAGATATGTACTGCTGATCTGAAGAGATCTGTGGTCACACTGGTCAGACACAAAAGAATTTGATCCCAATTCATAAGGAAATTCCTATACGAGTCAAAAGCAATACATTAAAATATTTTTATACCAAAACCTCAAATTACTAAGCTACAGAGGTTATATATATACACATATGTATGTATATCGCTCGTTCAAATGCATCCTTAAATCAAGCTTTTAATCTATAATCTCATCACGATACCTTACGGATCGTCGATCACAATGGACTACCAGATTGACTAAGGATTTTTACTTGAAATAGTGCTATATAAAAGCTCTTCTTGCGCGTTCTGCTTTTCATAGCGCTACGAACACCAGCGACACGTTACACTTGTAACAGCGCTATAAAATTGACGAATACTACATTACAACTGTATCCACAGTGGGCGATATTATACTAGATGTATCAATAGACTGAATGTTATTCGCATTCAAAATGTCTAGAACATTCGCATCAGCTTCAAAAGCAAGAAACAACATACACCTCTAACATCAATACAAATCAAGCGCAAAAAATACCTATTTGACTTCGGCAATCTTGACAGATACCATACAACACTACACGCGCTGTATACCTGTAGCTTATAATTTGTCCGTATTTTAGTATACACCATAGAATGTTTCACATATTTGTTTAATTCGATGCTAAACACCTCATTTTTTAGAGGAAAAAATGAGATCCGGCACTTCTGGAAAGTAATTTAACAACTGGGTAGACCTATACTTAAAACCGATAATCAGAGGTGGTTCCACGTTGCAGAGGCGTAACGAGGGTATCCGGCGCCCGGGGCAAGGTGTACTGTTGGCGTCCCCGACAACACAAGTGGCGATCCGTTAATTGGGGGCCAACCATTTGTTGTTTAATGTACTGCTGTATAGGGTCCCAACTGGGGAGCAAAAAGGTCATCACGGCCCTGGCGTTCTGGAGCCGCCACTGCAACACAACATCCCGTTAAACTGCTGATAAGCAAAAAAGATCATCGCTTGCGTTCTCTCGGCTCCCCCTCAACTCTCTACGGCGCTCCTCTCCTGTGGTGCTCCTGACGAGCAAAAAAGGTCGCCGCAATTGCTTCTTGTTTATTTAACTAACCACAAAACCTGATTTTGGCGCCCCCTCACCTCGGCGCCCCGGGGCATATGCCCTCTGCCCCTCGCTACGCCTCTGCCACGTTGGGGATGTCTGGAGAAGCATCCCCCACCGGCTCACTGCAGGCTTGCGTATTAATGTATATTCACAAAGATATGGACATAAATCAGTGGTCTCCAACTTAAATCAAATGCATGGCGGGCCGCATTGGACCACAAACAAAGGTCTCAATTTCCCCCACAAAGGCCTGGAGTCTGAATAAAACACTGCCACCAACTTTCTAGAAATTCATTGCATGATTGCATCCCCACCAGTCCAAGAGTTCTTGGAACCGCCACTGCCGATAATAATCTGATATTCTTCTAATTAAGAAACTGTAAGACGATGAGGCAACTGATAGGTCTAATCAATAATTTTCAGTGGTCATATTTTTTTGTCTTTGCTCTGGCGGCCGGTTCTCCAACGGTTCAACCGATTCTCCACGTCGACGTCAGAAGGCAGAGGCGGAGCTAGGGTGTCCGGCGCCCGGGGACAGTTAGGCCTAATTAGGATTGTGATGGCGTCCCCTCAACTTCGGAGAACCCTAGCTGACAGGCAAGAAAAGGTCGTCACCGGATGAAATGTCGCTCTCTAAGCTCCTCCCGAAATTCCTACCGATCGTTTTTTGTTTGCATATTTTTGCCTACCTTAATTAACCCGATTTTGGCGGCCTCCCACGGTCCCACCTCGGCGCCCGGGAACATATGTACCCATCCGCCCCTAGATCCCAGATACGTCATTTCACTGTTTTTCAGGAGGGCGGCATGGATCAGATTGCTAGGTGCCTGACCTTTATGCTTTCCGGTGTATTTTTACCTCTGGTATGTAAAAACTAAATAACACAAACACGGAAAAAAATTTCTCTAAAAATCGCAAAATCAAATGACTGGATCCGCCTCTGGACAGGGACGTCAAAGAAGGCCTCAACTGATGTTCAGTGTTTGTGTTATTTAGGTACAATGACGTCTCTGCTGTCAGGAGGGCGGCATGGATGTTCCCTAGCCACCGCGTCCTCTTTTGCGTCGCAATCGACTGGACCGCAGTTTTGTGCAGAATAATCCGGTTACAAATATGCAGTATATACAGTCTGCCTCAACTGATGTTCATAGTACTGTGAGCAAATAGGCATTTCCACGTGCTAAATACAGTAAGGTCCTCTCTGCCTTGATGGCGTTCATAAGTTTATTGTCAAATGATGATCCACCAGAGGCAGGCCTAATAGTACAGTGTAGAACTGTAGATGGTGGTGTTCAGTGGCGTAGCCAAGATTTTCTGAAGGGGTTACGAACGACTATTTAGAAGGGAGGGGCCGCCAAGTGTGGAAATACTGGTGATGACCTTTTTATGCAGTATATTTATAGAGTATTGAACATCAATTATATTTGTCTGACATAATTAGGCCTAGGGCCTACTAATTGTGTAACATATTTTCCTGTCTGTGGAAAGCAGTGTTTTATCTAGACTACAGGTCTTTGGGGAAAAATTGAATTGGCTGGAGGGGAAGAGACGCGATTCAACGCAAAAATTGGCGTCGGTGCTGGCATTTTGGGGGAATTTTTGTGGTTTTGGGAGAAAGTCTCCCCCCCCCCAACAGGCCTGGACAAAACGCTGGTGGAAAGCATTGGGATGAATCTACAAATGCAAACAGACCTTACGCACAGACATTACGCCACTGGAAATGTACAAGGGTGGCGCAAAAAACCCGGACTATATTAAATGCAAACCTAAATGTGACTAGTCCGGTTTTTTGCGCCACCCTATATACATGTACATGCGATATAGTTACACGTTATCGTAGACCGAATGAGCCACCTATACATGTAGATGAGGAGTTGTGAGAGAAGATTGCAGCTGTGCCTTTGAACTAACTAGTCTTAGGAGGTTCAAGTACGCAGTCTAATGCGGCGTAGATAGTTAGATAGCGAGTCTATTGCAGAATATAGTCCTGCAGCTGACAGTCGGCTTTGAGGCCACAATACAATTACCAGAATTTTTATCCTTCGAAAAGATAAAGCAGTGCGCTGACCAATCGTATGACTTTGAGTTTCACAGACTACGCGTGTCGTCTCGGGAAGGTCCCACGTAGCAAGATGTTTCCATATGGACTAACTAACATGGACCAACCTTCCGGCAAAGTCCCTGTACACCAACATCATAGTTACCGGCAGCAGGAAGATAAGAACCGTTAGGTTATGCGTTCATTCAGCAGGCCGCGTCTTCGGTGCAATACTTGTCATTTCCGTTTGCCGTGAACTGAAAAGACGAGATCTGCAAGCGCAGATTCGTAATTCTCGAATTAGTTCTAGTTTAGTAAATCAGTTTCACTGTACTAGAAACAATTATTGTTGCTGTCCAGGGTGTAAGAATAAGTAGAGTAGAAATGCATAAGGTTTCGAACCAGATGTACGCCGCGTTCAGTTGGTTTGCGCCGCGGGCGGTTGTGCTTGTTGTGCTGGGCGTGTGGTGTCTTCCGACCGGAGACGCGTGGTCGAAGCGTCCAAAGCGCTGCTGTTCGCCGAACACATGGGAAGCCGACATCAGGAACATTGGATCGACAACAAGACTGCGAGACCCGTACAACGAGGTGCGTCCTGGCGTCGTCGTTGCAGTGGCGTCGATTTCGTTGTTGGGGTCGTCTAATTATGGGGGCCAACCATTTGTTGTTTCATGTAGCATTTATAGGGTCCCAACTGGGGGCACTGGGGGCAGGCACTCGTGGAGCCGCCACTGCGTCGTAATCAGTGGTTATTCTAGCCATCTTTGTTGTTTAAAATTTTTTTTGGGGGGGGACAGACATTGGAGAGGTCATACTACTTGTCAAAATGTAAAAATTTGGGAGGGGGAATTAAAACTTGGGGGGAGGAATTCCTGCCCAGAGAAGGGCTAGGATAAACACAGGTCATCATGGTCACGATACAAATTATAATCCTCCTCCTCCTCATCTATCATGATCACGATCATCATCTTTGTTGCCTCTTGTCACTTTATACAGTGCAGAAACAATGCACGCAGTTTGCAGCAACGGAGGTGATGATGATGACGATGACGATGATGAATCATGATGATGATGATGGCGATTGTGATGATGGTGGTGATGATGGTGATGGCGATGATGATGACGATGATAGAGATGATAATGACGACGATGGTAGTGGTGATGATGACGACGACGACGACGACGATGACTAAAACGACGCATCAAGGTCTATGGCTTTCACGCTGATGACTTGATCAAGTTTGATATGGATAATTATAATAGCTAGGCCGCATTATTTTCATATTGCATGTGTGCAGCCATTTTCAGAGCGCCGCGTTCCATTTTGCAGTTAATTTTCGGACGATTTAAGAGTTCAAAATTGATATCCATTCCATTCTTAAAATAGGCCCGCCGAATTTTTACCGTGAATTTCTTTCTGCAGGTAAAAGCAAAGTTTTCCTACGATTTTGCGAATGGACGTTGGGCGCTTGACTACATCGATTCGAATCCAAATAAATCGCGTCACATCATCTTCGACCATCAGGCCGTAAGATCTTTCCCATTCTTCTTCTTCTTCTTCTTCTTCTTCTTCTTCTTCTTCTTCTTCTTCTTCTTCTTCTTCTTCTTCTTCCTTCCTCTCTCCTCCTCCTCCTCCTCCTCCTCCTCCTCCTCCTCTCTCCTCCTCTCTCTCCTCCTCTCTCTCTCTCTCTCTCTCTCTCTCTCTCTCTCTCTCTCTCTCTCTCTCTCTCTCCTCTCTCTCCATCCTTCAAGTCTGTGGCGTCGTCTTTTGTTCTTTCCTCCTTTTTCTAGTTCATCTTTTCCATTTTCTTCCTATACTGGCTTAGGTACTCAGTTCAAATTCGATAGAAGTATCGAGTAGGACGTTCAAGCCTTCTGACACTCATAATTACACGTATTCTGTGAAAGTCATTAAGCGCACGATTTCATAGGCAGCCGTTGAGCAAACGTCTCGTTCAGAGGAGTTGATGCTGGAAACGAATCTCTAAACTTCCCTGACCTAGGAAAATACTTTAGTTCAATATTTCAAATATAGCTGTGGCTGTAGGCCCTAATCTCATTGTCAGCAGCCCGTCTGCACTGATTTAGTATAAGACTACAGCCTACATTAGAGTAAGACTATACAGCCTACTGTTACGCATTTGTCTTCGACAGAAATTAGTATATCGGAGAATACGAATAGTGTAGGGACACAGTCGGTTCCTTTGAAAACTCTGATAATCGAGAGAACTGAGTTTTGATTAACGCGTTTAATGACTATAATAATTGGTCAGTTTAGACACCTCAGGTTTTGAGACAAGCCATCTTGAGAATCTGGATGAATTTGTATAATCTTACTTTTGTCGGTCTGTTTGAAGTCGATTCAATGCATTTGGAAAAGTCCGTAGTCCAGTATTTCACCTATAACTGGCTATCACCGCCAATTCTGGGAAGATTTATGTGGGGATCCAACCCCGTGAATAATGAGCTCTAGCAGCACCTTGTCTCGAAAGTTGCTTAAATAATTGCTTGGAATTGTGCGTATCAACTGTGCGTGTCTGGGGATAATCTCGAGCGCTAATGGAATTATTACAGTGTGTAAGATGTGTTGCAGCCTGTTTGAGGCTCAGTTTACCGTAAGCCCTATTGGTTGTCCGGTACTGATGACGTCACGTTTGATTGACGTTTGATTGTCTGAATAAATATGATGTTTCTCGGCAGCGCATTCTCATTGCCCGGCAGGATCCAAACTTCGAGGAAGCTGGGAGCAAATGAGTATCTTCTTGATCGAGACATTTAACATCAACAATGTCTTTATAGCGTATACATTATAACTATTACGCTAGACTATAAGCAATTAGCGTAATATTGAACCCAGTGCTGTACCGTTAGACTGCGATTAACGATTAATATAATAATATAATATAACAAGGTTTAAAGTGGTTCAGTAGGGACTGCCCTGTGTGAGAACCACTGTTAGAGGCAGTGAACAGCAGGATTCCAAATGGAATTAACTGTCGCCGGCAGAGAGTTAAGTCAACGTTCGAAACATCGGTGGGTCTACAGTTGCTATGTTTGTAGAACACTGATTTATAACAGTTTAGGCATATTTATTAGTTCTGGATGATATGCTGCGTTCAATTAGCAAAATTGATGAAAATCATGGCGATTCGCGGCATTTTGAAAAATTCGTGTAATCCATGCCGAACGACAAAAATCACGGAATTCACGGCTTCCATGACTTCGTGAAATTCTACAAACCCTATATGTATAGATAATTAGGTAACCATAGAAGTACGCCTGAGCTCGACAACACAACCAACGTATTTTAAAGTAAAAATACGCTTATAATATATTTGGACATTATATAGACTACGTATGATACGCGTGTTTTTCCAGGGAACGTAATGCACGGTTATATATCTGGGATAACTCAGCTGCTAAAATTGAGACGGAGAGGAGGGGAGCTGAGCCCTTTAGACTCGGGGCCTTCTGGCCCTGAGCCCCGTGAGGGATAGCACTTTTACGCCACTGAGTGTTAGTGTTAGCCCGAAATGCACGCATTGACATTGCTAAGAAAGCCTCATGCTTGAAATCTGTCGACGAGAAGCTGGCAATTTAGCTTAAAATGCAGTATCTTCTTGATCGTTAAAGTATTTCCAACAGTCAATCGGACTTCTCTTAATGAATTTTCATATTAAATGTTAGCAGAATGCCAGAGTCGCCATTTTTCACGAAGGATGTTTCAAGGCAGCTACTGACTCAGAAATGGAGAAATACTGCATACCAGGTCGGTACTTTAAATTTTCGAAGGCCTACCAGAAAATAATATAAGTATTCATTATACCAGCCACTCATTTGCCTAGCCAGACAGACAGATAGACAGACAGCATACTGACAGGCAGGCAGACTGTCAGACAGACAAAGAGGAACCTCTACTTGAAAATAAATGAATGACTCAAATTATTGATTAAGGAATGAATCAAATTCCACGACCGGTCCCATTCAGAATAAGGGGTCCGGTCGGCGGTCAGTGTTTTATCCAGAATCCAGGCCTTTGGGGGAGATTGAGGCTTTTGGGGGGATCGACTTGATTGGAGGGGAAAAGACACAGTTCAATGCAAAATTTTGTGTAAGTGCTGGGTTTTTGGGGTGATTTTGAGGTTGGGGGGGGGGGAATCTCCCCTCCTAACAGGCCTGTATAAAACACTGGGTCCGGTGTCCTCCCCATATGTTTGTAGCCTATGTATGTAGGTCAATTTCGATGACTGCTTATTATTATTATTATTAGGTCACATAAAAATAGCAGAAGAGATTAGCCGAAATTTTGCAATCGATTGGATCACACTGCCTCGTTTTTGTGTCTAATTGTGACAATGCGGTTTCCATGCTTTTGATGAAAATTGCAATTTCTGGCTCGCACATTCAGTGGTCTTGGCCACACTTTATATATATATATATATATATATATATATATATATATATATATATATATATATATATATATATATATATACTGTATATACTATATACATGTATATACATGTATATGCACTGTATATATACACTGTATATTGAGAGTATAATGTTAACAGAGAATACCACCTACCATGGACATTTCAGCCATCCGGGACAGAGCCCAGCTCTCGACTATGACGTCTGGACTTACGAGCATTTCTTCCTTCCCATCCGGAGTATCATCAAGGTGTCACGCGACAGATGTCTCCCTCTGCAAGATTCTTCCTACGCTCTCTTTCGGAACCGTAAGTGAATTTCTATGCGCTCTATATCAGGGGCGGTTCCAGGTTGGGGATGACTGAAGATGCATCCCCTCCCACCGGCCCACCAAAAATGCGTCTTCAATAGAAGATGAAAGTCTAAACGGATTAGATTTGATGCAGCCTATATCCACAAAGATATGGACATATCCACAGACAATGTCATCGTCAAATTCGCTTTCAGCAATAGAAAACTCGATTTTGCGCGATGACTTTGTACAACCAGACTAAAACGGCTTCCAAGCACTGTCAATTCTGAACATTATATTTTGTTAATAAAATCTACGAATTTCTTCTAAGCCGTTTACTGTACACATGATTCTTTTGACAATTGGCGGGGTCTTCCTAGAAATTCATTGCATCCTCCCCACCAAGAGTTCTTGTAACCGCCATTGCGCGATATCGTATAATTAATGCATGGAAACGATGATGACTTGTATGCTGGATTCTGGTCGCGATAGATCTCCAGAGAAGAATTTCCCCCCAAAAAACTCACTCAAAATGATTGACTTGGCGTCGAATGGCTTTGTATTTCGGACTTTTCGCATTTACCTTGGCGATATGGCATGACTGACATCACCTGATGTCAGTGGCGTAGCCAGGATTCCCGGAAGGGGGTCTTGGTTTTGATCATAACCAGCTTCGTAAAATCTTGACAAGCAAAGAAGGTCGTCACCTTACATCTTTACATTCTGTAGCGCTTACAAGTTATTTTGGGTCGGCAGCCAAAGGGGGTTTGACCCCCAAAACCGCGTCCGAAAATAAAAATGTATGGAAATACATCGCAAAATTTTTTCGTCGGCAGCCAAGAGGGTTTAACCCCCAAACCTCCTCGTTGGCTACGCCACTGCTTGATGTTGAGCTGATGCAGTGGCGCAGCGAGGGGAGCCGGGGGCATATGCCCCCGGGCGCCGAGGTGGGGGGCGCCAAAATTGGGTATTTGGGCAAGTGAAATGCATAATAAAGAGGAAGAATCACGTGCGACGACCTTTTCTGCAAAATCGTCGTCCACATTCTTCTCCTACAGTAGAACCTAATTCTACAAATGAATATTATGGATAGGTATACAGTATATACACTGCGCTTCTGAGTTGCCGTAATGCAGGGATATTTCTAGGATTGAGAATTTGGGGTGCCATGGGATGTCGACCTCAAATTTGGAAGGGGTGTGTCCGACTGTCCGGAGCTAATTAGTATGCATTTTATATGCATACCATTGTCACATTACCAAATTTTGAGGGTGTCGACATCAAATTGGGAGGGGGGGTGTTGGGAGAGGGTGTTAGGGGTGTAAAAATATCCCTGCCGTAATGAGAGGCGCCACTCATTGACGTAAACTTGGATGAAAAAGTGGGGGACCCAACCCATATATCCTCCTCCTTTCCTATTATTATTGGCTCTCAAAAAGTGGGGGCTTGAGCCTAGTGGTCTGCTAGAAATTTACGTCCATGCAGCCATCGTCGCTTCCCCCCTTGGTAGGGTCTACGCTACAGTGAGGTCTACAGTAGTTACTCTTCCAACTAGAATTCAGTAATTGAGAGTGGACCGGTGTTTTATCCAGACTCCAGGCCTTGGGGGGGGGGGGAAATGAGGCTTTTTGGGGGGATAATCGACTTGGTTGGAGGGGAAAAGACACAGTTCAATGCAAAATTTTGATAAGTGCTGGGATTTGGGGGGAATCTCCCTTCCTAAAAGGCCTGTATAATTTATAAAACACTGAAGCGGACTTTCTGAGTTGATCAATATTATTGCAGACTGGCGTTGGTACGAAGGCAATCCGGAATGCAATCCGTGGATGTTTCCGGAGAAATCGGTCAGCGGCGAATGCTTCAAGTGTCACACGAGAATAACCGTGGAAAAAGTGGCTGCCAGACCAGGTCTAACTGTCAGCTGTAGCTGCATTATACCGGTTGTCAGTGGCGTCCACCAATGGCGATGTTGGCGGGGTTATTTCTAGGATTACCAATTGGGGGGCGGAGTGTCAGTAAATTCTGAAGGTCCCCTGCAAAAAAAAACAAAAAATCTGCAAAGCTAAAAAGGTCATCTCATAGCTGAGATTGGGGGAGGGGTGTCGGTCTCAAATTGTGGAGGGGAAGTGGGGGGTTGGAGGAGGAGGGTAGGGGTGTAAAAATATCCAAGCATCAAATGATTCAAATCCAAATCTGAGCTAGCCTATGCTGTAGGCCCTACTAATTATCATGAAATTTTAACAACGTCGTTTCGGACGTGACCGCTTTCGGGGGGATGGAGTGGTAGAGGTCTTTCCCAATCATGACTGGATTGCTTTGAAACGAGCAGCCGTGTTGTTGCAGATCACATCATCAGATCGTTGTACGTATTCTTTTCCAGGCGCTTTTCTTGGTAACATGGACTTTCGGAACGTCAATCTCACCATCACTAATCACGACATTTTCAAAGTTCCGCAAGATTGTCAACAGGTCGAAGACTGGGTTAGTAATGGTACCAGTGGCGTAGCCAGGATTTCCTGAAGGGGGTTGGTTTTGATCTTAAACAATTAACTTCGAAAATCTTGACAAGCAAGAAATGTCATCCTCATCTATCCTTCCTGTATTTTCTCCTTTGTACATGATGACAATCAAAAAGCTCATCACCTTTTACGCCTTTACATTCTGTAGCGTAGCGCTAGGAAATTTTCGGTGGGCAGCCAAGGGGCAAGGGGGTTTGACCCCCAAAACCGCGTCCGAAAAATTGTATGGAAACATTTAAAAAATGAAATTGTTGACGTCAACTTCTCTTGACCCCCTCCCACTGTCAAACTTTTTCAAACCCCCCCCTATTTTGTTGACGTAATTAATGGACAGCCCCTATAGGCCTATTTTAGCTTGCCGTTTGATTTTATTTTTCAGCCGAGCAGTCTTAAGTGGCCCGACTTCTGGCGAGTGTTTATGATGCGACGAAAGATGACTTAGAGCGATTACGAATCGCGGATCTTCAAATTAAACGGAACTTTATATATTAACAATATCGGCCAACGATTGTAACAGGCGATAAGTCTCAACACGTGTAGATTTTAGATTCTAGGTAGATTTTAGGCGTTTCAGGATGACTCTACTGTTGGCCTTAATTAATTAATCGTGCTTGGGAAATATACGGAGAAACATTTGTTGGCAGCGGAGTCTTTATAAAAAAATAGGCCTATCAAAGATGCATGTTTTCTGAGGCTGGACCTGACTGTAAATTTGTAAAATGGGAATTTCTTACACACTCTGTGGGGATTAATTACAATAAACTTTAAGATGTTCCGTTCGTCCACAATATAGGCCTAACTTGACTTGAGAATGCTTATACGTGAATAAATTGCTTATCTTGACCCCACTCTTCCATATGTCAACAATTATTATATCTTCAAACCTCTTATCATATATTTTATCTTGCAACTAATCTGTTCCATATAGGGTCAACAACTGGGGCCAGGCAGTCAATAGGGGGCGGGCCCCTCTTCAAAACCTCTCTCCTATTTTGTTTACGTAGGCCTAATTATTAATGGCCTGTTGCTTATTTAAAAAAAGAAAAAGCAAAACAAAACAAAAAAGAAAATACTCGAAACCTGTATCTTCAGCAGTTTTTTTTTATATGGATGCTAAACATGGACCATCACCAAAGACTTGGAAAGAAAGATACTAGCCTTTGAAAGAAAATGTTTAAAAAATACTACGAATTGGATGGGTCGAAAAATCACAAATGAAGAACTATACAGGAGAATTCAGCCCAAACAAACCATGCTGGAAAGAGTAGGCCTAAAACAAAGGAAACTCCATATCTTTTTGGACACATAGGCATAATGAAAGAGGACAGAAAGATCAAATTAGGCTTCAAAGCTCTAATGTTTGGAATAATGGAGGGTGCCAATAATTATAGAGAGGGAGACCACACAACTGACACAAGGACTGGCGTGATGCTATTGAAGAATGGTGTGGAAGTATGCAGTTTAGAGGATCTTAGCCACAGAGCAACAGGAAAGAATGGCAGAAAACTGTGGAGATGGCATTATACACCAACGGGCGATGAGACCACGGTTAATGATGATGACGATGATGATGATGATGATGATGATGATGATGATGATGACGACGACGACGATGATGATGCTTATCTAAACGCGTGATTGGTGAGATATATTATGATGTATCGTTATTGACTAGGGCTGCGCTAACCGAGTAGTTTAGGAGTTGAGTAGGAGTCGAGTAGCTTAGCGAGTACTCGAGTACTCGCGTAAAACCGGAAATACATGATTTCCAAACGTTACACGTCAGTAAGTAAGTAAGTAAAGTAAGTAAAGTAAAATCTCGTGGATTTCTATAGCGCCTTGGAAAGCAGCACAACAGTAGCTGCTTATTCTTAGGCGCTCAGCCTCTCTTAAAATAGCTATATATAGCTATATATATACACATATATAATGCTTATTATTTGCCTCATGACCCTCATTTAACCAAAGCAGAACATTAGATACAGTTACATATCAATTTTTCGGATATTCAAGCGTTTTCAAATTTAGTATAACAGAAGTTACAAAACAGAAGCTATTTTACCGGTACTGGCAAAAATATGAGGTCTTCACTAAAGTTGGCCCACTGTGGACATCTTAACTAACTGGGGCATAACGAATAAGAATAACCTAAATTAAATAAGACTGATTAATAATTATTTGTAACAAATAACGGTAGGCCAAATTTTAATAAAATTCTTTGGTTATTCTTTATTTATCTATTCTATTCTTTGTTTAGTTATTCTATTCAAGTACTCGACTTCAAAAAAATTACTCGACTCCAATTTGGAGTCGAGTACTCGCGTTACTCGAGTTACTCGGCGCAGCCCTATTGTCGACCATCTCAATTCGACTTCCGAGCGAGTCTAAAATTAGCAACCAATCAGCATGCTGTTAACGAGGTCGGTGCAGGCGCCTTGTAGTAGTTAACGAGTCTCTTCGTGTTAGTTGTTGGCGTTAACCAAATGCGTGCATAAAACGATGGAAAATTCTCATGCATCTGTTCGAAGTTCTGTCGATTTCTTCCGTGGAAACAGGACAGGATTATGTTATTGACGATTTTCTCGTTTCGTTCGATTGACTTGACGATAGAGTAAGTAGCCGTGCGTGAAGTTATTCCGCAATCGATTGATTGCACTTAAATTATTGTTGAGGGAGTTGCCGTTTCGGTGTGTGAAATCGAAATCCTGAAAAGAAAGCGTACTTGGTTTTCGTGTCATCGTTATGTGTTTTTTTGCTGTGATGATGATGTAGCGCTTTGCGATATCATGCTGGCTCCATGTGCCGGCTTGATCACAAGCTTTCGAAATTCAATTCCGAAGAAGGAAGAACCCCCAAGTATAGCAGTCGTGGTAATATTAGAAGCCTATTGGTGTAACACGATCAATTATGTAGGCGTCATCAATAACATGCACAGAGGAGCTTAGCTATAATTGTGACATTTGTTTAGCTTGGCACAGTTATAGAGGCCACTGACTTTGGGCACATGCGGCCCGCCACTGGATTCAACGCGGCCCGCGAGACCATTTAGAAAAAGGCTGTCTATTATGCGGGCTGCCCATCAACCGTCAGAAAGTTAATTAATTTGAAATTATTTAATGGAAGCATTGCACTTTATTTAAAAATCGTAGAAAGGATTGGCAGCGCCGGAGGGAGGGGGAGAAGGATCACGCCTCCAACTTCGCCCCAAAATATCTTGACAAATGAAAAATGGTCATGGCAGTTACTGCATCACATTATGGCAATGCAATAATGGATTCCAATTCCGAGAAAGTAAAGCTCTTGAAATTCTTTTTTTCCACTTGAAATTATAAATATTTTGGCTTTTTCTATATGTGGCCCACCTACTGTAGTATTAGGTTTCATGTGGCCCCTTAAAGAAAAATGTTGCCCACCTGTGAGCTAGATTAGATTAGATTAGATAAATAAACTTCTAAGGCCCTTTGTGACACCAAAGCGCCGCTGCAGTCAAATAATTCACTCGAACATATATGTCTTTAGCTGAGATAGAAAGACAGCACGGGATAAAGACATGTCACGTAGGTCTGGCGGAAGAGAGTTCCACACGTTTGATCCAGCGATCTTGAACGACCTGTCTCCAATTTTGGTGGAAGTCCTGTGGGAGACAAGCTTCCTTGTATCATCGGACCGCAGGCGTGTGCTCCGATTTGTCGAACATAGAAGTTGACTGACAGTCCTGGGTTAGGTAATCCAGAGAGTCTCGACGCAAACACTTGTCAACAAGAGAGATCAGTTTGTAGTTTATCCTCTTGCTTACTGGAAGCCAATGCAGATCTCGCAAGATTGGTGTGATGTGTTGATTCCGTCTGGTTCCTGTGATTAGTCTCGCTGCCGAGTTCTGCACCGCCTGAAGGCGCTTTATTTGAGCTTCAGTGATTTCGAACAGGAGACTATTACAGTAATCCAGCCTCGTACTAATCCAGGCATGCACCAATGCTTCAGCGGTATCCCTTGGCAATGATGGGGCAATTGCTCTTAAATTTTGTAGCTCATAAAAACATGTCGAGACCAGGTGTGAGACATGATGTGTCATAGTTAAGTTTTCGTCCAGCAGAATCCCGAGATTGCAAACTAGCTTCGATCTAAAAATTTGCACCGAGCCTAAGGGTCATTCCGCGTCAAATCAACACGCTTTTGAATAAAATCGGACGTCACCGTCTCAGATTTTGACGAAAATTGGCACAATTGTTCATCTCAATGAGTAATGTTGAAAACCATAATATTAAAGTTTTGGGTCAACCCATGTCCAAACTATGGGTCATGAAACTTTGGTCGACCAGCGCCAACTCGCGACACTAAAACTGTAATATCTCCACTTCTATGATAGCTAGAGACATGATCTTTACACCAAACTTTAGCTTTTTGAAAGCCCTATCTGGGCCAATCAACAGGTACACCAAGAGTTTGAAAACCAAAAGAACAGAAGCAGTCGTACCACATAATTTGACATTTCGACCAATACGTATGCAACAATATTTATGATTTTATTTGTGGATAAGTCTTACATTGTGAGGAATAAATGGTGAAAATTTCAGAGTGGGCACTCTTATAGTTTTTATGCAATGATTAAAAGAATATTCGCCCCCAATGCAAAATCACAATTAAAACATTCCTGTTGAACATTGCATACACTAAGTGATTGAGCTAATTTAGTGTGCCAGTTACATCTGACACTTAGGCAAATCTGTGACAGTTTACCTTACATTTAAAAGTATTTTTATTGAAGTATTCTGTATAATAAGCTGTACCGGTACTTTGCAAAATATCACGAATACATAACAGAACAGCAGAAGATGGAGCTCAACAGCATAGCACAGTTAATAAAAGCATGAAGAATATAAATCTATTCAAGGTACTTTATTTACTTGACTTTACTCTTGTTTTGTGCTTTATTTTCTGTGTTCATATCTTTGTTCTTGTGTTTGAAGGTTGTTATTCTGTTTGCAAGGGCTTAAATCAGTATTACCTGTAGGTAACTTAGTTTGATACAGTAATTTCATGTAAAACAAGTAACTTAGAACATAGGTATTTCATTAGTTTTTACTTTAGAATACATAGAATAGCTGTCTAGCAGACACAAAGTTTCATGCTATTATTAAAATACCAGTCTGTATATATTGGTCCAGTATTTCTCCAGTCTAATCCTGACTGCAGTTCTGAACAAGAATCCTTAAGATCAAGTGTTAGAAGAAAAATTGAAATTGCCTAATATTTGTGTCTGCTATCTTTAACACATGCTGATACTGATGTAAAAGCATCATAAGTTGGACAGATTAGCTGATTTTCTGTCTAAATAAGTTTGTCTATTGTATTTGAGAGCCTATGAACACCAGTGAAATCGTTAGACTGCCAGCAATGGCTTCAAGCAGTGAAATGACGGTGTATCTCAATTTAAAAGACTATGCAAACAGTGCTGTGATCATCTTTCTGTACTGTGTACAGACCTTGTAACTAATTTAAAGTCTGGGTGATGGTTGAGATGTGATTGCACCTGCACTGAGCTCTCTCAATCCCTGAGTTTTCCTGAACTGTGCTGTGCTGTTGAGCTCCATCTTCTGCTGTTCTGTTATGTATTCGTGATATTTTGCAAAGTACTGTATTAAGTACAGCTTATTAAATTGAAAACATAAATAAAAATACTTTTAAATGTAAGGTAAACTGTCACAGATTTGCCTAAGTGTCAGATGTAACTGGCAAATTAAATTAGCTCAGTCACTTAGTGAATGCAATGTTCAACAGGAATGTTTTAATTGTGATTTTGCATTGGAGGCGAATATTCTTTTAATCATTGCATAAAAACTATAAGAGTGCCCACTCTGAAATTTTCACCAATAATTCCTCATGATGTAAGACTTATCCACAAATAAAATCATAAATATTGTTGCATACGTATTGGTGAAATGTCAAATTATGTAATACGACTGCTTGTTCTTTTGGTTTTCAAACTCTTGGTGTACCTGTTGATTGGCCCAGATAGGGCTTTCAAAAAGCTAAAAGTTTGGTGTAAAAGATCATGTCTCTAGCTATCATTAGAAGTGGAGTATTACAGTTTTGTGTCGTGAGTTTGTCGACCAAAGTTTCATGACCCATAGTTTGGACATGGGTTGACCCAAAACTTTAATATTATGGTTTTCAACATTATTCATGGGGATGAACAATTGTGCCAATTTTCGTCAAAATCTGAGACGGTGACTCCGATGACTGTGTTGATTTGATGCGGAATGACCCTAAGTTGATGCTGGTGAAATTTAATTTCTCAAGATGAGCTTTACTACCGAAACATATCAATTCGGATTTCTGAGGATTTAGCCTGAGTAAGTTCTTGCGAAGCCATTTATCAATGTCCGATGTGCAGGCAGTAAGTGTATCAGGTCTAGCTAGTCCAATATACATATTCAACTTTTGAAAGAAGAACGCTGTTATACTGGATGACCTGGATAGAGGTAGTCCATTCTTCTGGACCAAATTTTTGGGATCACTTTGCCAATATTGCTATTCCTTGCATATGACTCATTTCTTCACAAATAGTATGAAGGATTTTCAGTATATTTAGCAGTGTGTTGTGATTTATAGACAGTAACATGCTGTTAATTGGTGAATTATTAATGTTAATCAGAAGCTCTGAGCATAAGCAACCAATCATGATTTGCCATTGCGTAATAGTAAAATCGTAGCATATCATTAATTTTTTTTGTTACACTTAAGTTTACTTGTAGCCAGAGTATGCCCTTGCTTTTGAAACTATTGCTATAGGCCATACTCCAATGTCAAAAGTATTGTGGCTTTTTTATGTGCTATAAAACATGCATCACAGCTTATTCATGAATGACATTTATGACCATTTCAAAATGTCTTTCAGGTTTAAGCAGATTTGTCAGTTTGTTGTGCTTTTCATTTCTTACTGACTTCCTGTACTTGAACTTGGGCTTGTGTTTGAACAATGAATTCATATGATGTTATGGTTTTAGTAGTCTACCAGTTGACTTGGGTAGTAGGCTGTAATGTTGGTAAATCTGAGTTTTTCAAAGAATGCAATTCAAAGGACAGAATTTCAAGATTCCATTTTATGGCACTATCCATGAGTCGTGAATTTTTTAAATATCTTTTTCTTTGTTTACTTATTGTGGAAATTGCTCAGATAAAGATATAATTCTAACTGTAAATTTTAAGATCTCATACGATACTTCCACAACATTGGCTCATCAATTAGAAGCAGAAGAAATTGGTGTTGGAGACCAGCACAGGTATTAAAGGGAATCCACAGAGTGAGTGAATTCCTGAGAGGTGATCTTCTGAGAGAGATGAATCACCCATTGAACCTAATCAACAGTAACGTAATCAGTAGTGACTTCATTATGATTGAGAAGATGCAGCTTAGAGCCCTGGGTTTTATCTGAGGTGTATTTATCTACACTTCTGTCTGCATTTATCATTTGTAGATTTATTATTAATTACTGATAGTTATCATGCTACGAAGGTCTTAGGATTTATTCGTTAAAGGCTTTCCTTACTAGAACTCTGCATTTTTATGATATTCTCTTATTGTGTTTTTGAAAGATATGAACTTGTAGCATATTGTATAGATATGTATTTGATATCCTGATGTTAATTGGTCTTCAGCTGACAATCAGTTGATTGCAGTAATGATTGTCTACAGACTTTAACATTGCAGGAGTTAGTTAATCCTTTGAACCGTGTCAGCTTGTATGTAAAAACCAATAACCCTGGATCTCTGAAACCTACTGGTAATATACAATCATATCCCATACAATCATATCCTGCTATTGTGGGAATTCAGGATTATGATTACCGGTATATGTTCATCCTGCTATAGCAGTATCACAGGTTCAAAGGGTTAATCTATTTGCCTTAGCCCTTTTACCGTTTGCATCGTGAATACTCATCAATTTTACATTATGTTACAAATAAATAAACAGTAATAGGGTTAAACTTTATTCTGCAATAATAAAACTAAGGACTGATGATCAGTCTAATTGAACATTGCATTATTAAAATTGCTAAATTCATTTTATATTGCTGGTTATATTTTATATTATTTATAATGTCTGTAAATACAATATATAATGTCTATATATACTATATACTGTATACTGTTGTTACTATATATATATATATATATATATATATATATATATATATATAATATATAATATATAATATATATAATGCTACAGTGCCTTTAATGCATCACACATAATATATTTATTATATATTAATACTTTTACATTATATGTATTGATCAGCATGTTTTAGGCAGCTTTTGCATTTGGCTCTGGGATTCCTCAATTCAGAGCCAACGGCAACTGTTGGATGTCAGTAAGGGTTCTTATGACATAATCTGTGATGTTAATTTTTGAGCGGATGCACTTAAAATTGTAGTTTCCGATTAATAATTGGGCTGCAGTAGGAAGCAGCCCATCTTTAAATGTATTGGCTCACTCAATGTGCTTCAAGATACCATTTGTAGCAAATTAAGTTTCTATCTGGTCGAAATATTTATCAGGCAGTTCTCTGCCTGATGGCTTTATCTTCATCTGACAGAACACTTAGAAATGAAGCGTGACATGATGTGTATGCATGCATGCATACAGGCACGCGAATGCATGTTTATGGTCATGTCTGCGCCGTATAAGAGAGGTCCGTTGCTACTTGCCTACTTCGGCAGCAATAGACTTGGTTCACGCTCTAGTCGTCTCTCGGGTGGATTATTGTAACAGTGTGCTGTGTGGACTACCGGTCGGTAAACTTAATCGACTGCAGTCAGTTCTGAATGTCTCGGCCCGCCTGGTGTTCAGTGCCAGATGGAGCAACCACGTAGCGTCATTCCTAAGAGATCGCTTGCACTGGTTGCGGATCCCCGAGCGCATGGAGTTCAAGCGCCACTGGCTCACGTTCTGTGTGCTGAATGACCCCTACTGCCCAACGTACGTATCCGTCAGAACTAATCAGCTGATTGATGACAGTACTATGTGCCTCCCTTCTCTGTTCGGTGCCAGCAATCATCTCGTCGCCCCCCCCCCACACTCAAGACAGCGGGGTTAGGGGACTGGTCCTTTCGGCATGGTAACCTGGTGTCGTGGAATCTGCTCCCGAAGGCTGTGAAAACCGAGACCTCTCCGGATAGGTTCCTACAACATCTCAAGACGCATTTGTTTAGCAGTTTGTTCCCTGTGCAGCGCCTTTGACTTTAGCCACCTAGCTATGTTGCTGCACTTAAGAAATCGTCAAGTTTAATATTAAAAACTATAGTGTCTTCATATGTTATTACTCTTAGCATTGCATCACAGTGGAGGCATGGTAGCAGGGTTGATAAAAATCATGATTTTTAAAAATTAAAATTGGATTTTTAAAATTGCACATTGTTGATTTAAATCGATTTTTTCCATTTGTTCAAAAAATCTTTGCAACATACTGTACATTTACTTCTCATATTTTACCGGCCATTGTTTAAAAATAGGCAGTTTTAGGCAAGAGTAGTCAGTATTAATTCTTGTACTGCATCAAAAATAATTTATCTAGCACAATTGTGTGTGTGTGAGTGTCAGCAGAACAGACACATAATTGTTGAGCTTTCTGCCCATGCCCTTTCATGCATGCTACCAATGCTGGCATTTCTATACCAGCCTTTACACTTTGCTCTGCTGCCAGTTTTACCAGTAACACAAGGCAGTAACTGTAACATTGTAATGGCTCCAAATGGCACATCTTTTTCGCCAGCAATTATCATTCAGAGTCTTTACTTAAAGTATCAGAACTACTAAAGGACTGTCATATGTCATATTCTAATATCTTAGTATACTATAAATTGCTGTAGATTTCTAATGACTGCTTGACCACACAATGTTATCTTTAACTAAGCACTGACATCAGTTTTTCCTCCAGGCAGTTGGCACGCCTGCTTGTGTCTGCCTGACCTGGGACAGTGGAGCTGCGGGTGGGGTTGAGATACACAGGCATAGTATAACTGTTTGCAAGTGTAGGCACAACAGACAACATCAGTTCCGATACTGTATGCTGTATATGCTATTGTCATCTGCAATTAGAAATTACCTATTTCCCAAATGCAACCACTGTTTGCTAGCATTGCTGAGTGAGTTTTATTAGGCCAAGTTTTATGTACCGGTACCCGTAATCTCTATCACCGATTTAAATCAATGATTTAAATCCTGGTTTAAATCAATGATTTAAATCCTGGGTTTTAACTCGTCTCCACCCTGTGTGGTTGGAGCCTTGCTATGCAATTGGTGGATCACAGATTCAAGCCTGACCCTAGCCACTGCATAGTGGACAGTACCTAGGTCCTAGGATAAGCTGTTCACTCCTAATTGTGAGGAAGGCAGCCTCCCTCACTCATCTCATCCCTGGGTGACAAAACCAATTGGACCAGTCTTAGGACAGAGAACTCTTCACTAATATCACCTAACTCAGAGAATCAATGAGGAAGAGTTCCTTTCATATGCCCCAAGGATTGACTGACTGTATGCCCAATTATAATGGCTGCACCAGGATGTTTTACTGAATCTGTTAGGATAGTTTTTGTGATAGTGTTGTCCTAGCCATGATTCTGTTTCAAAACTGCTGGCCATTTAAACAAAATCAGTATGATATTTGTATATTAAATGACTATTAGCATTCACAAAATTTAAGAGTATAGTTATACCCATAGAATTTAATTATCACAAGAGCCCGTCTATGGTGTCTCAAAGTGAAGCCAGTTTTCCACCATTTTACATGCAGTGTGTTTCAGTGAAATGTTTCGTAACCGGTCAAAACAGCACAGACAAAATGGCGCAAAGAAAATAACAACAAAGGGGCGCAAATTGACTTTTGAATGAATTCCTTTAGATATTTCACACATTGTTCAATAAACTAAAACTATTTGTTATATAATAGGTAAAGGTAGGTCCTGTACTCGAGTCCAAGTTTTGGGTTCCGACGCTTATCTCCAGTCTAGGCAATCTAGTCTGCCAGCAACATTGTGTTCCTCTGATTCAAGCATGACACTGTTCTCCTTTAGAAAACAACTGAAGACATTCTTGTTTGTTTGATCCGATTCACAACTGACATTAGCACATTTGCTGCTTTGCGATTATTTGCGCTCTAGAAATGTAATAATAATAATAATCTGTGATGTACGTGGTATAAGCCATTAATATGGGGTAGGTTGCCATTACTTTCCCCAGACCCACATCTTGCCTCACTTCTCATTTTAACACTGCCCTCTAGTGAGTAAGGCTGGTTTGACCTTGACAGGTATCAAACCCACAACCTTCTGCTGTTTTGTCCAGTGTTGTTACCACTCTACTAATTTCCTTCCTCTGCTATTAAACAAAGACATAATAACATATCCTCTTTGAAACATTTGTAGATCCAAATTAAGTGCAATTGCTCTGACATATCAAGTCTATCAACATTAGCATAATTTTGAACAGAAGCTTTTAATCTTTTGCCCAGCTGAATATATTTTTTCTTTGGGGTTTGCTCCATTTTGTCTGTGCTGTTTTATCGGGATGTTGAAAAGTTTACCCTGTAGACCAGTGCTTCCCAACCTGTGTGCCACGGCACACAACTGTGCCGCAGCAGCGGGAGAAGTGTGCCGTGGCAAAATGTTGGGAAATAGTTAAATAATAATGGTGCTGTATTAATTGTTAATTATAAGTTGACTTAACAGTATCTCTTCAGTGAAGTTAAGCATGAAATAGTGATACAGATTGCAAAGAAAATATGTACCGGTACTTATGAAGAATGCTAGTCATTATTTTACTGTATATTAGGCTAGAGTATAATATATAGTACTAGTAGTCTATCCATATACAAAGTTTTCTGCCATTCTTTCCTGTCCGTAATTGTAAAAAATGAAAAGTGTGCATTTCAAAAAAATGAAAAGTGTGCATTTCGGCTGCAGCGTGCCGTTGACTGTATATTTCTTGGATAATATGCCGTGGCTGGAAAAAGTTTGGGAAGCACTGTTGTAGACATATAGACAATGGTTACCATGACAAAAACTTCTTATCTTCTTCATGTGCCATGTATTGCTATGTAGACAACCATGGATATTCACTCTTCTCTGTTTCTGGTTTTCCTTATAAGTTCGATGTTGTCTTTAGTTTTTGTTGTTTCTCTTAGGCTGTCTGTATACTTTGTTCTTGGTCTTCCTTTTGCTCTTTTTTCCTCTATTTTTCCTGTTATGACTAGATTTTCCAATCAGTCCTTTCTTGTTAGATGTCCAAAAACTGTTGCTTTCTTGTGGTGTTTAGCAATTTTCTGTTTATCCCCAAAGGCTTGTAGTACTTCCCCATTGGTTAATTTTTCTGTCCATGAAATTTTTTACATTTGTCTGAGAAACCACACCGCTGCAGCTTCCAGCTTCCTTTCTGTTATTTTTGTTAACATCCATGTTTCTGATCCGTACATCAGAACTGCCCACACGTAGATTTGAAGAATTCTGAGCCGTGTTGTTGCTGATATATGTTTGTTTGTGAGGACCATTTTAAGTTGTGTGAAGGCTGTCTTTGCCATTCCTATTCTGGTTTCAATGTCCTTTTCACTCCTTCCATTGTTTGTGAAATTGCTTCCTAGATATTTGAACTGTGTTACCTGTTTTATTTCTACCCCCCTGTATTGTAGTCTACACATAAGAATTTCTTTCTTTTTTGTTATTACCATACATATTGGCTTTTTGTATTTATTCTTAGTCCTTTCTTTTCACTCTCTTCTGTCACTCTGTCTAATAAACTTTGTAGTTTTCTTTCCATATCTGCCATTAGTGTGGTGTCATCTGTGTATCATAGGCTACTATATGCAGATGCACATTTTTGACAATGCTGACTGTTAAATGGTGGAAAACTTGCTTCAACTTTCAGCTGCCTTTATTATTATTATTATTATTATTATTACGAACATTTCTATAGCGCAAATTATCGCAAAGCAGCAAATGCACTCATGTCAGTTGCGAACCAGATCAATCAAACAAGAATGTCTTCAGTTGTTTCCTAAAAGATAACAGCGTCATGGTTGAGTCAGAGGAACGCAATGTTGCTGGCAGACTGTTCCAAACAACCGGGCCAGCAATGGCCAGGTTGCGGTCACCAAAGCCTGTCCGAGTTCGAGGCACTGCAAGTGTGCTGGTCAAGGCGGAGCGCAGATGCGACCGACCAGGCAACTTAGTCGTCGAGCAGAACATATCAGTTAGATATGGCGGAGCAGAGCTGTGTTGGGCCTTGAACAGGATGGTCGAGTTTAAAAGTCACGCGTTGACCGACCGGGAGCCAGTGGAGCTCCCGTAGTACTGGTGTGATATGATCGAACTTCCTCTCTGGAACACCAAGCGTGCAGCTGCATTCTGGACGAGTTGAAGTTTCTGTATCAGATGGTCACTGATGCCATAAAGGATGCTGTTGCAGTAGTCGAGTCTGCTGATGATGAATGCTTGAGCCAGCATCCTAGTTTGCGTCAGGTGTCAGCGAGTTCCTCACTGCCCGCAGCTGGCGAAGCTGGAAGAACGACTTCCTGCAAACTGATGCAACGTGGTTGGCCATTGTCAGTTGACTATCAATTAACACTCCGAGGTTATTGACCACTGTAGCACATTCGATGGTGGCGTCAGGACGGCGTAAGGCATTTATTGTAATCTTTTGAATCTATTGTCTTGTGCCCAGCCAGATAATTTGTGTCTTATCTTCATTCAGCTTTAGACAGTTCTCCGCCATCCAGCCCGGATTCTAGTGATACAGTCACTTAACTGGTCCATTAATGCTTGCTCTCCACTCGCATTCCGCTGCTGTAGATTTGGATGTCATCAGCGTATCCGTGCCCAGACATTCCACAGGCAGCAATGATGTTGAACACATCTGACACGTACATAAGGAACAGGACAGGTCCGCATACTGAACCCTGAGGTACTCCATAGGGGAGGTGCAAGGTTTCCGATAGAAGACCACGGTAAGCCACCTGTTGTGAGCGGTCAGTGAGAAATGATGATAGCCAGCCAGTGCCGCCCCGTGATGCCAAATTTGTACTGTAGGCGCCGTGAGAAGGATTTCGTGATCCACGCAGTCGAAGGCTGCGCTGAGATCGAGGAGGCCAAGCAATGTGACCTGTTTCGGTCTATAGCACCAAGGATGTCAGATAGCACCTTTAGCAGCGCCGTTTCGGTGCTATGGTGGCGTCTATAGGCGGACTGGAGTCTTGGCATCAGTCCTCGCCCTCGATGAATTCTATGACGCGCCCAATGACAACCCTCTCGACGACCTTCGAAATGAAGGTCAGGTTGCTAACCGGCCTGTAGTTTTTAGGTCATCCCGATCCAGGCCTGATTTCTTCAAAATTGGAGTAACAATAGCATGCTTTGCGACTGTGGTAATTGTCCTTCCTTTAGGGACACGTTTATCATTGCCGTAACATAGGGCAACAGTCCATCAATTACCTCCTTCAGAAGAAAGGTCGGGATAGGGTCAAGAGCGCACGATTTCGTAGGTGACTCTGTTATAATACGGCGCACTTCTGCCTCTGAGCATGGCCGCAGAGTAGAAAGTGTGTTCCTAGGTGCCACCTCCGCTGGTAGTGGCGTCAATGGGTTGGTTTTCAGTGGGCCCACCGTGCCGGCACGAATGTTCCTAACTTTGTCTTCAAAGAAGTGGAGAAAATCGTCCGCCTTTTTTCCCGTCGATGCTGTGCTTTCTGACATCCTTTTATCTTTTTCCAGGATGGTAGACAAGGATCGCCAGAGCTTTTTCGGTGATGAACTGTCGGCCATAACACGGTCGGTCCAATAGGAAGATTTCCTCTGTTCAATGATGCTGTGCTTAGTCTTGCATGCAGCGATGTAGGATTCTTTATCGGCGTCGAGGTGTGTCCGTCGGTAGCGCGACGCTCGAGCGGCGACATTCACGGCGAGCAGCCCGACACTCCGAATCGAACCATGGGCATAGCGGCCTGACCTGTGAATGCACTATGTGTTCTGGCGCAAAACGATTTGCAAGGTCACGCAGGGTGTCGTCATAGACAGAGAACAGCTGATCGACCGTTGAGTCGTTCACAGGAAGAGGCGTCCCAAAGGGCGTCGCGGATGGCTTGAAGCAGTTCGCAGCGGTTCACCGACTTCCAGCTCCGAACGATTCGTGAGGTAGGCATAGTACTCGAGTGTGGCGACCGGTATCTTACAGGTTATGAGGCTGTGATCAGAAAATATTCCAGGTGGATCAACGGATAGGTTGCTGACCTGGAAGTCGCTGTAAGTGATGGCGTGATCTAGTGTCCTCCAGACACGTCGCGTTGGGCCAGTGACGTGCTGTTGCAGATCCATGGAGTCGAGCAGCTCGAGATAGCGCCCGGTGATGATGTCGGCAGGATCCTCGATGTGCACGTTTAGGTCGCCACCTATGATAACTGGGCAGCCATGCAGTACCAGCGCTCCGAGGGTATTTGCAAGGTCGTCCAGAAATGCCATCGTAGGGGCACAAGACCCCGGTCGGTAGATGGAGAGCAGGAGCCAGGTTGAGTTGCTGGTTGTGAACTTCATGCACAGATGTTCGAATGTGGCCGTCGATGGAAGCTCAAGACGGATGCACTTCAACCGTCCGTCGTGCAGCACGGCGATGCCGCCATGACCCGGATCACGTTCCCGTGCAACCTCAGTGTAAGTATAGCCCATTGGCGTAGCTTGGCTTAAGCAGATATCCTCGCTACTACGATGCCAAACTTCCGTCAGAACAAGAATATCCAGTTTCCGTTCAACAATCGCGTTGTGGACGGCGGCCGCCTTGTTGGCAAGGGACCGCGCATTTAGCCACCCAATACTAAGTTGCCGTAAAAGTTTACGTGAACAGTTAGCTCGCCTGCTTATGCTTTCAGACAATCTGCGCAGGTGTCGCGGCCTCCATAGTTTTAGCCTAAATAGAGCTTTCCTCATGGTTCGAGGCGGCGGATGACGATGGTGTAAAGAAAGTAGTTCGTTGGCCGAGTAGGTCAACATGGCGGCCATAGACCCCGAACAGACGGCACGATAAACACGTAATTCCAAGCAGGAGTCGACTGTCTATGCAGATAACGTCCGTTCGAAACTATCGACCAAAGTCGTATTTAGTCCAATACTCGAAGTCGAACGCATAGACGCAACGAAGACAGCGAAAACAATGAAAACAATCCAAGCTCGCAACAGCGCCCACACGCCGAAGCGCATGCGCAATAGTCAATAGCATGGATGGATCACTTCCAGTGAGTATTAATTTCTATGGTTATGCCCATCATTGTGATCATTATACTTCATTAAGCAAATACCAAAACAATCAAGGGATCCTACAGTTTTGAGATGGTAGGTTTTATTACCGAGAATTTACAGAGAGAATTTCTGAGAAAGTCTGAATCACATGGTTATGAAGTAATTCTTTGATAGCAATGTTTCTGAGTCTTTTATGCTCAAAAGACAATGGGCTTCTGGCCACTCCTTTCTCCATGAGATGGGACTTTCCACTCCCTAGGACCCAATAGTTGACCCATCCTCTTGATAGTCTGATATATAGTCTAATACTAACACACAGGCACGCACACACATACACACACAATGTTAGTTCCCATAATGTTGTACCGGTAATTCTTGTATATACTTGTATATACTTTGTTTTCAAAGAACAGGCGCTTACAGTTATCACTGTATCCTATGGGATTTTGTTAATCTGTGAGCCATAGAAGTACTGCTAATTTAATAGCTATGTGGCTGAATTACGGTACTCTTGACTGCCTTAGCAGTGTTTGAACTGGGCCTGTATTCTGTAAATGCTCAGTTAATATGCATGGCCCAGTCTCAGCAGTTATTTAATTATAATGACGACTATTTATGATCTCAGCATGTGATTTTAATTTTCACATTTTAAATTTTCTAAGATCTCTTCATTGATTAACGGTAAATTAATTTAACTTGGCTATGCCATTGAAAGAGTTAACTCATATGATGATCTGCTTAGGCTGTAATAATATGGCTGCAGTTGTATTTGGAATGATTGTAGGACATTCTCCCCCTGGAGATAATCTCCCCCCCCCGACATTATTCCCCTCCCCCGTACACCCTTTGAAACGACAATGCCGGACATAATCCCCCCTTTGTTTACTCTATGGACTTTGACTATAATCATTACCCACACCATAAACCAGACACGAAACACTAACCCCAAATGATACTGACGGCAGCCATGGCATCAGATAACCGATAAGTACCTTTTAAAATTAAGATCTATGATATTGATTTACATTGTTCATTACTTCTTTGCTGGGGGGATATGTCTGGGGGGGATAATGTCCGGGGGGGGGGATTATGTTCAGGGGAGAAGGTCCGTATACCTTTCAAAACACAGGTTCATATTTTATTATATTGCCTTGCTTTCTTTTAGACGATACTGCTTGGAATTTATAATGTAGGTTTAACAGTTAAAAAACCATCAACTGTGCAGGTCCACAGGATACTGTCGACATGCTACAGTGACTACACATCCACAAAAATATTCCACTCCAGCCCTTTGTCTTTTGGCATGGTTGCCTTTGCCTATGCTGACTATATCTATTTTTAAAATGTAATTAAAGACTTGCACAACAATGACGTCATAAAATGCTAACTCTATGTCGTAATTAAGTAAAGCTGCATGACCTGCTAATAAGCAATCGACTATACTCTTTAGCTAAACAGCAGAAGGTTAATTAATTAGCTCATTGTAGCTGGTTTCAGAAAATCAGTGTTTTTATTTTGTCAACTTTTATAATAAAAAACGTTGACAACAATTTAAAAATGTAAGAAAACGTTTATTACATCTATGTTTGTAAGATAGATGTAAAAAAATTCGATTTTTCTTGTTAAGAGTTCGTGATATTTGCATCTTTGTTTATCACTTTTTGCCCTGCCACTGATAAATCTGTTGATTTTGTGTGTAGCTTTCTCTGTTAACTGACATTTAGGGCACTTAGCTATTAGGTAAGGCCAGGAACACTTCTCTATCATTGGTCAGCTCAACGTCATTCTATGTATCACAAATCTAGTCTTTCAATGATGATAAGATAATGCTGGCCAAGGCTGGCTGCAGTGGGCCACAGGAAATTGATGTCATATTGCACTATTGAGGGCAGGCAATTTTTTGTTGATAGTTGAAATAACATTGGAATCTTCATTTTAGACTCTTCTAGAGCAGGGATACACAAACAGGTCCACAGTCCAGACCACAAGGCTGGTTCTTGTGGACCACCGCAGCTCTTTGAATATGTGTCTGAAAATTTTCAAACCTGAATTTCAGTGGTTTTCAACAAAACCCCTACTAAACCATTTAAAATCCAGTTGTTATACATATTGGCCTGCTTACTCACTTACTGTTGTTATTGCATTCATTTGTTGATGTATTTTCGTTTCTGTCTTTGAACTGTTCATGCTTTATTACACTTACTGTTGTTATTGCATTCATTTGTTGATGTAGTTTCATTTCCATCTGTGAACTGTTCATGTTTTATTACAGCTTTTGGTCACTCAGTAATAGATCCTATTTAAAGTCTTTAAAATATGCACCAGAGCTCACCGCCTATTTCTAATATTAATAAAAAAATGTGTGACTGGGGCACTGCCCCAGACCCTACTTCAAAAACTAATCACCTTGAAACCATTTTTCAGGTGGGAGGATTGCCAATATCCTGTCATAAAATCTGACATTTATTGTTTGCATTTTGAGTTTTGTCGTTTTTGTCGTTTTTAATAAAAAAATGTGTGACTGGGGCACTGCCCCAGACCCTACTTCAAAAACTAATCACCTTGAAACCATTTTTCAGGTGGGAGGATTGCCAATATCCTGTCATAAAATCTGACATTTATTGTTTGCATTTTGAGTTTTGTCGTTTTTATCTGTTGCCTTGGTGCACTTTTAACAGTCTATTAAGAGGACCCACAGTTATTTACCTACTATGTCGGCATAGAATTAATAGAACTTCATTTTTCAACTAATGGACCCTCAGGAACAATGGAAGACAGAATATGGACTGGCTTGAAAATAGTTTGAGTACCCTGTTCTAGAGGAAGTTTGGCTATGGAGTGTAAAACAAAGTAAACTGATGAAGTTGATTTTAAATTAATGGATTTGAGCCTTCTGTGGTTCTTTATATTTATCGCCATGTGATTGTGCAGCCAAATGTGTCTCAATTGCATGTTATTATAGATTTATAATTAATTTTCTTTCTGTTTGAGAAGTGATAAAAGGTATTTGAACCAGGGCTCAAAGGGAAATAATTTATTGTCTTTCAACATAAATACTATTGAATTATCAGCCGATCCTGTTTCTCTGCTGATACTGTCAATAGACAAGTAAGAAAAAGAAAATATTTGTCTTGTGGTACGACAAACTGGCCATGTTTGGTTACATTGCTGTGTTCAGTTGACTTTTTTGGCTGCTGTACATTTGTGTTGTTTTTGTGTTTTAATGAGAAAGAAGCAAAAGTTCTTCAGATTTTACCGGTAGTTATGAATGCAGGAATGCAGTTTAAAAAGTAAAATGTTATGTTCCTTTTTATTTGAACATTGTTGACCGTTATTTGAAGGTGTGTGTGTGTGTGTGTGTGTGTGTGTGTGTGTGCAAGTTGATTTGCACAAGAGTTTTGTTTTCTTACGAATTATTAATTTTTATGTGTGAGATTTGAAAATTTGCACAGTTTTCAAAAATCAAAGCTATCTCTTCAAAGTTTGTTATTGTTGAAATCACACTGACAACAGTATCCTTGTTAATAGATAACAAGAGCATTGATCCTATATTGACTAGGAAACACCATTATACCATTCACAATTTGTGGTTACTATGCATGATGTTGCTTCTATCATTTCTGAAGAACCTGAGTATACCCACAATCAACAGTTTTAGGCATAATGACATTCAATTATTCGAGAGTAATTGCAAAATTATTTTATCCCGCACAGTCCTACCCGGGAACTAATAGTATCGTCTTAAGAGTGCGTTCTTACCTCATCTATAGTCACTTCAAAGTCAAATCATAATCCATATGGGGCTAGATACAGTAGGCCAGACCAATTTGATTTCAACTGCCACACTGACTTTAAATTCCTCACACTGTGTTGAGGCATTCCAAATTAACATTACCGGTAAGTAGGTGTTTTACAGTAAGTAGGCAGCCAGCTAGCAACACAGCCTGTCACTTTATACTGTTGTCTGTGTCTGCTGTCTCTATTCAAATTAATGGAAACCAGATATCCACCTGTTCCTATTCCACCCACTATTAGTATTCTGATATTCAAATACCTGCAAATTGGACTTTATAAAAAAATCATAATAATAAAATGCCATTGGAAGTTTCCACAATAATAAAGAAATCAACAAATATCCTAAGTAAGATACAGTTCAATCAATACAGAAATCGATCCTGAACTCATAAACACTATTTATCACAATTATTATTATTATTATCGTTGACAATTTATGAAGCGCAGTAACATAGCCATAAGCCAAAAGCGCTGTACAGTTAACAGTATGTAATGCCATACGATCTTGTAAACAAGTACGTTTTTAGGTCTTTCGCAAACGTCTCGGGAGAGGTAATCCCGACCAGGACATCAGGGAGCGCATTCCACAGAAGTGGGTTTCCACGAGTCATTGAACGCTCACCAAACTTCGGAGTCTTGGCCGGGGGAGGAACATACAGCCGGTGGCGGCTACTGGATCTCAGCTGCAAATGGCACCCAGTCGTCGATTGCTATGCATGACAATGCTATGCATGATAGAAATGTGTTTGCTAAAATAACCTGTTTGCTTGTATGAAGTAGTGCATTCATTACCGGTACTTGAGATGTATGATTGAGCACATATGATTTTTGTTATGTCTGTGTGTGTGTGTGTGTGGGGAGGAATGGGGAGAAGGGTGTTCTGCAGAAATCTAGATTATCAGACTTTTGGGGTCCCTCAACATCCTTGTGCTTACTTACAGTTGAATCATCTTTTTGCTTTCTGCAGATGGACGAAAGAGCTGTAGAGCGTGAAGCCTTTCTGCAGAAGTACTACCATCACCTCGTTCGATGCATTCAGCCGAATCTGTTCTACTCGTGGTTGAGGACGAAGAAGGTCATAAACGAGGATGAGCAGGAAGAAGTGGACACGAAGTATCACGTCAGAAGTCTTCGGGCCGGTAAAGATTATTCTGTTAGACCCTTCAGTTAGACCATTTTCTCTAGTATGATGCCAATTTTGGAGAACAAAAACAGGTTTGAAAGGGTTAAAGCGGGGTGTCAAACATATGGTCCGCGGGCCGGATACAGCCCACGAAAGCTTTTCATCTGGCTCAAGTGTGTGTGGCTAAATACTAGCAAAGTTACTTTATTTAAGACATGTTTAAAAAGTACATATATACGAAAATTGTATGAAACTCAAAGTTTTACATACGATAGAAATGAAATAAAAAATGTTGAAACATTTTTTTATATACGGTTTGTGTAATAGGCCTACTGTAGTTCGTGTTAATGTTATGTACAAAAATCCGGCCGCGACAGCCACAAAGACTTTTATGTGGCCCGCTATATGAAATGAGTTTGACACCCCTCGGTTAAAGCTATTTTGCATAAATTTATCTGTGTGTGGCTGACTTTGTTCTCTTTAGGGTCATAAGTAGTGTAGGTACTTGTTTGTTGATAAAGATAATTATGTGATATCAGTTGATATTTCAGACTGAGCAATGAGATTCTATAACATTTTGATATCAGGAAGGACTTTATATTGGACCCTGCCAGCTATCTGAGTTTTTCTGCAATGTTTTCTAGTCTGATTCATCAAGCAGTCACATGCTATATGTTGTGTTGTTTCATCTAAGCCTTATTACAGTTGTCTAGCATAAAAGACAAGCCTGTTGTATAATTAGTTCTTTTTCTATTTCATCGTTGCAGGATGCTTGATTGATTTGATCATGAGAAAAGGTGAAGCTGGATATGTTGCCTTCATGGAATGTGTTGAATACCTCTATCCAGACCTTTATAAAGATTTAACTGGAAAAGAGGCGAATCCTCCACCAAATGGTAAGAGGATATATATAATATGTGTGTGTGTGTGAGTGTGTGTGTGTGTGTGTGTGTATATATATATATATATATATATTATATATATTCTATATTGTTGCTGAATATGTGCCTCTCGCTTTTCGGACAACCAGTGGGTTCAGGCCACGCTGCCTATTAGAGATGGCAGACTGGGCATTGGTCGGGTGTCTTTGCCTGCATCTTCTGCCTTTTTGGCTTCAGCTGCGAGCACCCGTGGACTCTAGTCATCCATTCTCCTGGAGGCTGGACTGGCCACTGACCCACATGAGGCTGCAATTATCACCGAATGGAGCCTAGAGACTCAAATCCCTATTCCAACGTCAGACTCACTCGATAAGCAGGCTACGTGGGACCACCAAATAATTCTCTGGGAAATTACCAACTTGTTTAGCTCCGACCTTAGCCAGTACCATCAGGCTCGTCTAAGGTCAGTGGCAGCGGAAGACACCAATGTCTGGCTTCATGCGCTGCCCATCGGCTCAAAAAGTCGGTTCTACTGGCTCCGGTCTGCTCTTAGATCGGCGAGAGAACCAGAGTACCGTATATATGACAATGATAAAGTCTGAGAAATTTAAGGCCAATTTACAGGTTATATATTCTGACTTAATTAAATTTGTGTAAAGCGCCTTTGATTTTGATCTTATACTCAAGGCACTAACTGTTGGGTAAAGTTTCCATCGGCTCTTGCAGTCTGCTCATAGCATGTCGTGATAAAATAATTAATTTAGTTAACTGCGTAATTATTTTCAACATATGTCGAAAATAATTAATTTAGCTAACTGCATAATTATTTTCAACATGACATCTAAATAAAAGTTCACATCAGCGCTTTTAAGATTGGTAATTTATAGGTGCCACATAAATATTAATTAAATATTGGCGCTACATAAATACAAAAAATTCAAGATTACCAGTAATTAAGACTTTTATATTGTCAAGAATGAGCAAATAGCAGGTTTAAAATTTTATTAATCGTCAGGAATCAATCTGGGAATGTGAAAATTGTTCAGTTTATCGATAGTTCAAAGCTAAAACGCAGTTTTTCAATCAAAACAATGGCGCTGCTGCGCCACATGCCCACTTCGCGTCCGCCATTGTTCCGACTCTCACTATCACCTCAAGAGGGTTCGCCGCGATGACGTCACCGACTTATTCCCGGGTCAATGACTTTAGACACCTTCAAATACCCAAAATCTAGGGGTCGACTTATACTCGGATTGACTTTATCTCGAGTATATACGGTAGTCGTTGGTCTTTGTCTTGGCGCTTGTATCTGCGAGCAGCATCTCTGCCTCTGCACACATGTCATTTTGTCTGCAGACTATGTTTTTATCGCAAGTCCCTTGGAAACTGAGTGTCATGGGCTTTAAAAATATATATACCGGTATGTGTGTGTGTGTGTGTCGGTGTTCTCAATAGTACTTCTATGACGTAACAATGAATCAAATTGCAAAATGCATTCACATTATTGTGAATACAGTTTGGTAATGCAAATAACATTTTTAAAATATTATTTTCCGTCGTACATGACCTGGTTTGTTTCTGTGTGCCTCGGTGGTTCATTTGGAAGAGCTTCGATGTCTCCGACGAGCCAAGGACCAGGGTTCAATTCCTGGGCACTCATAAATCACGGCACAGAGTACTATGGTCCGTGCAGCACTCTATGTCCATGAATACTGTGGTGAATTAATTATTTACCAATGCTCTAGATATAAATTAGAGATTTAGAGTATCTTTTGGAATTTTCTTAAGATTTTCATGGCCGCTCAATTCGTCGGGTCGGAACCGATCGTACGAGGAACTCTGACACTCTGTGTCTCATGGCAAAACTGTTGCAGAACCTAACACAAGACATCACTAAAAAGAACATTGAACTGCAACAACTCAAATCACTTTTTGATGGCGTTAAGGTAACAAGTAGAGAGAGATGTACTATTTTTAGAATTTTGGAAGAAGTGTCTTGATTTGACCTTTGCACTAGGGTAGCTTGTGTGAGCGTATTTCAGCAGGTGTCATCCTTTACCGGTCTTACAGACAGACAGACAGGCAGGCTTGCAAACAGACAGACAGACAAATACATGCATACATACGGTAACGTGTGTTTATTCTTTGATGTTGTGGATCAATGACAAAGTTTGAGGTTAACCCTGCCTAAGGTTTGTCAATTTGAATCTGCCCATGTATATTGAGAAATGACCTAGACAACCTTTTCATAACAGGGACTTTGCAGTTTTCTTCTCCAGTTGTTCACCCAGTTGACTTGGCTATGAATGAGTCGGTGCTTACTTGGTAGAAGCACTTTTAAACAAGAACTGAAATCTGCTCTGTTTCGTCGTAGTTATCCAGAACATTGATCGTAGTCAGATATGTGCTGCATTTTCAGTTGGTAGGTGTCCTAGCAGAACTTGTACGATATGCCATCATAATCAGTTCATTCTAATTATATTTATTATTATTCTTATTATTATTATTATTATTATTATTATTATTATTGGAAGGAAAGTTGGTGTGGGAAAGCCTGGCAATCAGTCTCATTCAGCTACTGCCATGAGAAATCTATAGGCTTTAAGTCTACGGAGTGACCTTCATAATTTATGACAGTATTGTTATTATTATTATTGTCTAGCAGGCGTATGGTGAGACAGAACGTCTAAGGCTGGTCCTGCCACGTTCACGGTGCATTCAGGACCTGGTCTTGTGTCGTTCGCTGCTCCTTCGGAAGATGACGTCACGTCGATTGTGAAGTTGTTACCTTGCAAACGATGTCACGCGGATCCACTGCCTATGTGGCTCCTCAAAGAGTCTATTGAGACGCTCGCTTCGTTTCTCACGACTCTTTTGTCAACTTCTTTGAATAGCGGTGAATTTCCATCGTCTTGGAAGTGTGCGGTTGTCTACCCGCACCTTAAGCGGCCAGCTCTGAATCAAGACGAAATAAGCGACTATCGGCCAGTCTCTAATCTTCCCGTCCTGTCAAAGCTGCTGGAGAGAGTGGTCAATGACCAACTTGTCACCTACTTGACGTCGAATGGTCTAATGCCTAAAGACCAGTCGGCCTATCGGAAGGGTCACTCTACGGAAACTGCGGTCATGCGTATTTACAATGATATCGTTGGCGCGATCACTAATGGTCAGCTAGCCCTTCTTTGCCTCCTGGACCTCTCCACGGCGTTTGATACAGTAGACCATGACATTCTCGTTCGTCACCTTGAACTTACCTACGGCTTAAATGGAGTTGCTCTATCCTGGCTTCGAGACTATCTGGCAGATAGATGGCAGTTGGTATGCTGGAACGGGCGTCCGTTCGATCCGCGCCGTGTACTCAGCGGGGTGCCGCAAGTATCAGTACTTGGCCCACTGCTATTCGTCCTATATGTGGCAGACACAGGACGAATCATCAAATCGTTTGGGCTTGCTTCGCACGCCTATGCCGACGACGTTCAGGTCTACTCCTCATGCACTCCATCTGAGGTCGACCGACTACGGTCCTGCATCACGAACTATATTTCCTCGATCGGACATTGGACGGATGAAAATCGGCTATCCCTTAATCCAGCAAAGACTGAGTTCCTCTGGTTAAGTATACTTAGAAGGAAGCGTCTCATACCACGAATTCCGTTTTCAATTGAAGATGCAGACATTGTTCTTTGTACCGAACTATGTATTCTCATAGTTCTTTTGGATGAGTCACTTTTGTTTGTCTGTCACCTAAGCAATGTGACTCACGCCTGTTATTTTCAGTTACTTATGATCAGGGAGATTCACCGCTACCTGTCATTACCAGACGTGATTAAACTGGTTCAGGCCCTCATTCGAGTGGATTATTGTAACAGTATCTTACTCGGACTTCCTGTCAGCCAGCTCAACCATCTTCAGATGGTGCTAAACATTTCAGCACGTCTGATCTTCGGCGCTAGGTGGAATGAGCATGGGACACCGCTATTACGAGACAACCTTCACTGGCTGCAGATTCCGGAGTGTATAGCTTTTAAACGTTGCTGGTTTACATTTTGGGCGTTGAATGACCCTTCTACCCTGATTACTTATCGGCTCTTGTCTGAAATCTCAAGTCTGATCGGCGCTTGCAGCTTCGATCAAGCAGCCATTCTCAATTGGTAGTTCCACCCCGTCTATGACGTAGAAATTTGGGGATCGGTCTGTTTCAAGTGGCAACCATTTTGATTTGGAACTCGCTGCCAGCGGACTGACTAGGACGACATCTCCTGAACTGTTTGCCAGGAACCTTAAGACATATTTATTTAGCCTCTCTTATTAGGGTCCTTTGTAAAGCACTCTTGACTTTAGCCTTCGCTATGCGCATTGCCAGAAATAATAATAATAATAATAATAATAATAATAATCATAATTGTCAACATCTCTGTCAAAGTTTCACCTCTTCTTATTGATGTTATTTATCTCTTTTAGGAGGAATGTAATTATGAAGAAAATGAAAAGATTTCACTTTGTACTGAGCTTGAGCTGACAAGGGAAAAGAATGATGAGTTACAGTCAGATAATGGTGAGAACCAATGTACACTGCATTCACTACATTTGTTTTGTTTGAAATACTGGCATTTCTGATTGTATTAATATTTGAATATTTGAGTTCAAGCATCCGTTGTTTGCACGGTCCAATTGAAATAACATACCGGTAAACACACACACACACACACACACACACACACACACACACACACACACACACACACACACACACACACACACACATGAAATATTTTTCTGAATTTGCAGCTTTAGAATTATTCTCAAGTAATGTTTGACTGAGAATGTGTTGGTGTCAAAGATTGTCATCTGTTTCTTCTGTCTGAATCTGCAGTCGCGTAGTATAATACAACTTGTTTGACCAGTTGTGAGCATCATCCTGAAATTGTTCTGATCTTTTTCAACTATTGTTTAGGGGCTGTCCATTAATTATGTCAACAATTTTTGGGCAATTTTTGACCCCCCCTTGTCAACAATTGTCAACTTTCAGTTACCCTCCCTATAATTATGTCAGAAACTTTTGACCCCTCCCCCCAAGATCAATGACAGGTCCCAATAACAAGGTTATTATTTTTTGCGGTGATGACCATTTTTACCGTTTTTCCCTTTTTGCTCATTGAGTGTCAAAATGTGGGGGTGATGACCTTTTTTGCCATGCTTTTTTCCATTGTAATAAGTAGTATTCCATGAAATTTCCTATTTTTTGATTATTTGTAAAAAGTGAAATTGTTGATGCTAACTTCTCTTGACCCCACCCCTTGTCAACAACTGTCAAAGTCTTTCAAACCCCCCTAAATTGTTGACGTAATTAATGGACAGCCCTTTACTGGTTCAATCTTCCTCTCCTTGTTTTCATCAGTAGGTATCCAAGTTAAGGCTAATATTTACTCAGTTTTGTCATTTAAAATGTTGGATATCAAAAGTTTACTTGAAACAATAGTAATTTGATTTAGACTGCATCCTCAATATGTGTCATTAACAAATTCAGTTTATGGGATATTTGTCATATTTCGTGTTGACACATCCTGAACAGTTATGTAAATGCTTTGGACAACTTTGTTTCCTCACATTTTATTTGCACTTTTATAACATGCATTTTAATGGAGAATGCCCTTTTAGTGCATTGGAGCCACATTTAGGTTTGCATTTAATATAGTCCGGTTTTTTTGTGCCCCTGTATAAAGAAGCTTGCATACATGCTGTAGTTCTTGTGGTGTTAAACAGAGGATCTGCGAAAGAGACTGCGTGCCGCTATTGTGGAAAGAGACGCCTCCAAGAGGCAGTGCCAGGAGTTATTGGTCGTAAAAGAGGATTACTTTAACCAGTGCAATCTGCTCAGACAGAGGCTGGAAAAGACTGAATGTAAAGTGGGAGAGCTGCATGGTATTTCATAAATATTGTATTATTCCATTGTTGAAAATATGGCATTATCTACGACTTGAAACTTTTACTGCCCATAGAATAAAGGAAAATTTTATTAATGTTTACATATATATATATAATGTATTATATATATATATATATATATATATATATATATATATATATATATATATATAAGTAAGAAGATTTACACAGAAACAACATGTTCAAAATGTCCACTGCCAGAATTGACACAAGATTTCACAGAAGTCGTTGTTTCTGATTAACTGGCACTGCAATGACGGTGTGATCGAACTGTGCCCACTCACTCACTCACTCACTCACTCACCAGTCACCAATTTCTGCTTCATTTCTTTCAGTTTGGAAATGCATGACCAGTAGACCCTTTCCTGTAGAATACCCCACAAAGAGTAGTCCACCGGGTTCAAATCTGATGGGTTTGGTGCCCACAGTTGGGTGATATGAAAACGCGAGTCCCGTGGGCCCTTGTGCAGTAATTCAACAGTCATGAGCACGTCATACATTACGACAAAATAATAACCAAAGGACGGGTACTTAAGGGTCCGTTTTTATATCCCATGATTTCAAATTCAGTCCCACATAAACCGTCAAAATTTGATAGAAATTGGCCAGATTTTTGAAAAGTTATAGTGAAAATAGAGTTGGCCCACTTTTTATTCCTGGCACAGTGTATATCAAAATAATTAACTTGTGGTACTTTACAGGCGAGGTTCGAAGAGAACGCTCGGTGCCACGTGGTTGGACCGAAATCGAAAAGCTGAGGAGGAAGAACCAGGAGCTGATGCAGGAGATTGAAATGCATGTTCAGCAGGTGAAACAGTTGACATAAAGTCTTCCGTTTTTGCTTACAGTAGTACAGTAAAACCTGCCTAGTGTACGTTCCTTGAAAGTACAATGCATATTGAGTGTATGAGATGCTGCAACTTTACAGTAAGAGGCACATCATAGTAAATAACTGACTGCAGTAGTGCAAAGAAGTGTTCAAATTAGCAGCTCTGTCTGTCTGTCTGTCTGTCTGTCTGTCTGTCTGTCTGTCTGTCTGTCTGTCTCTCTCTCTCTCTCTCTCTCTCTCTCTCTCTCTCTCTCTCTCTCTCTCTAGGAGCTAGAGACATACTACATGATATTAGTGCTTGAAATCCTGGTTCTAATTATATACTCATTTGGAACTAGCACAGATGTTATAGACTTTGTTGTTAATTATGACCATCCAGCCCGTGAAATAATTGTGAATCCTCATAGACTTGTTATGAATGCCGCTGCAAGACGCGTTAATAAGGCCATGCCTTGCATATGACGCTGTGTAACAGTCATACTGGCTTGCCGTAGAACAATGCTTCACCTTTTCTTCTAGCCAGGGCACAATATTCAGAAATCAAACAGTAAATGGCACAGCAGATGTAAAATGCACTGTAAATTTGCATTGACTAATATACTCTTAACTACAGTAATAGCCTACTTACGCCCCACTGGCTTACTAACTACAGTTCTACAAAGGTACAAGTTTTCTTGGCGGCATGCAACATTAATAATGAGCCCAAACATTCATCCATCTACGTTGCTCTGTGAATATATGTGAACTACACGTGTAAACAAAACAAAAATAGAGCCGTCCATTTATTGAAATTCTAGCGGAGTGCCATTGCCAAGCAGATGAAGTGAGGTAATTTTTTACATAGATTAATATTTCCATGTGATTTCGTGTTTTTCTCATTTAAGGGTTATACTATTTCAATTTATAATTAACTTTAATGCAATGCGATTTTTATTTTACTATTTTGTCACGGCACACTTCAACTGCAGCCCCGGCACAGTTGTGTGCCGCGGCACATTGGTTGGGAAGCACTACAGTGTAGAATATCGTACTCAATAGAGCTGGGTGTTGGTCGATCATCACTTTGTTCTTCAGAGAAGAAATATTTTTATTTCTAGAAATAAACTGAGAATTGAGGAGCTGACATTTTGCACACATGCTTTGAAATTTTGTGAAAATCTGCTAAATGATCTTAAGCGCCATCTGAAGGATGGCACGATTCCGTTTAATAGAATCATCTGAGAAGAAATAATTATCTTTAATTTTTCAGTGCGAGAATTCATGTCATCGGAAAATTACTGGAGATTCATCGATTGTTAATGTGGTGGATTTAAAGTCACACATTGCAGAGCTTGAAAAGAAGGTTGAAGATGTAAGTTGTTCTTTCCTAATGACTCTCACTTCAAGTGTATGATCAGCCCAGCCTATGAATGGAATGTTAATAAAATCCTTGTGAGAGGAATTGTTTGACGTAGTATTGTGTCATCGTTCTATCTCTTTATGATTTCAGTTGACCGTGGAAAATTGTGATCTACTGAACGAGAATGCAAGTCTTGAAGAGCGATGCGAAATGCTTCAGGAAAATAGCGACGAAATGCAGAGCAGCATGAAATGCATCGTCGCCGAACGTGACCAGGTGTGTTGCCTATCGGCGATTTTCAGCTGCTTAACGTGTATTAATGTTGAATTTGCCAGATATTTGCATTTTATTGCAAGATTGTCTCTGCATAGGCTAAACAACCAGCATACAACCCTTTTATTTGACACGCGACATCAGCCTTTAAGTCTATCTATCGGCTCATCTTTGTACGTGGAAAACAAGGCATTAATTATTAATTCAAGCATTGAGGAACATTAAATTGGTCTTCAGTTTTATGGGCAACTGATAATTACCTACAAATTGTCTGTAAAAATCTTTGTAATTTGTTGATATGTAAATTTTTAACATGGAAAAATATCGGCTGAGTGGCATCTCTGACTAGAAACAGATGACTAGATGCCGTATGACAACGTTTTTTTTTTGATAATTTAGCATCAGAAGTTATGCGAGGAAATGAAAGAACGGCTTGCAGACAGCCGGAAGCGTAGAGACGAAATGACGACGCAGTGCCGTCTCTATCACGATCGGATCTGTGCAATGTCGGAGCGAATACAGTACTTAGACGAAGAGATTGTGCGTCTCAGGCACGTTGCCTGCTGTGAGTAAGTAACATTTGCAGACCACTGTGAATATTGCTGGCATTGACTAGCATTAACATTGATCTGGGTTTTAATTTTGCAATATCTATGCATACACTACACACACACACACACTTTAATCTATTTAGGTTCGTTTTGAATGTGTAATGGTAAAAGGTATGACTGTATTGGCTGTTTTGGACAGATCTGTTGAAATTTTTAAACATTACATATATATATATATATATATACAGTCAAATGTTTTGAAAAGTTAGACTGCATTTGTCAAAATTTATGAATTTTAAACTGGTATGTTTATATTCCCAAACGAATTTTCAACTACAAACCAGAGGGAAGGAGATCTAAAGGAAGACCGAAAAGACGATGGGTGGACGGATTGGAAGAGGATCTGCACATGGCAGGGCTGAATCTCAATGGAAAAATTGGCAGAAGACACCGAATGACTTTGGAAGAAATAGCAAAGGACAGAGAATTTTGGAGACATGTCATGGAGAAGTCAATAGCTGGACACAGCTGGAAGACGAAGACCTGACCTGACTGATGTTTATATTCTCCAGCCTTTGTAGTAGCTTTATAAATGCTGAGACAGACTATGCTTGAAATGATACTAGGTCCAATGCTGTGATGAGATAAAATATTTTATATCAAGTTAATACGCTTGAGCATCAAAATACAGGAAGTGTCTTCTGACTGTTATCACAGTTGATTTTGCTCATTAAAGCAGAGGTCTGCAGCTTTGTGACCAGGCAATTACGGACGAAATTAAGAGCTAATATGCAGCCTTTTGTTAAAAATTTGCCCTGATTAACTGTACTGTTTGCAGATTTGTAAACTTTGAAGAAAAATGAATATCAGATAGATGAAGCCTGTATAGAAAACATGCCTTTTTTATCCAAATGGCCCTGGATTTCCAGGGTCATTCAAGGCTGTAGGCTAAATGATTTATTTGTGTGAGGCTATAGTTGCTGTGTCATTTTTAGCATCATTAATTGGACTGTTTCATTATTTGGTTCCACAGCATCAATTGTAATTATTAATTGTTTGAGATGCTTTACTATGTTTATTTTATGGAATATTAGTTATTGTCAATCTAGTTAGTTGTTGATTGTTTTCTTTTCTAGCACTCTGAGTCCTACAAGTCCTACGTGTGAGCAGGCAATTTTTGTTTCGATATTAATATCTGAACTGTTCAGAAATATTCTATTTATAATTTAAATTTGTTCTAGATTTGTTTTATTTAGACGTTGTATATAGACTGTCTAGCATATGAACAGCTGTCTAGTATAATCAGAAATGTTGGTGTATTGCATAAGTTTTATTATTCTTGAGAAATACTGATGATTGGTATAAGAAAGTTCTAAATAAATGTCAGTTCTTATTCTATTCACCATTTAATGAAACTATTTACCAAGATTAGCATGTAACACAACAGTATCACCATTTTTACTGCAAGGTGTTCCTAGAATTTTGAATTTGATCTTATATAAAATTGTGGAAAATAAGCGTGTAGCTTATCCATAGAAGAAATTACATAAAACTTGGATAGAACAGAGATCCTGGTCTTTTGACATTCTTTCCCTGAAGATCTACCCATCCAAAATTGCAAAACACTAGAGAGTGTAACAAATAATGCAACTAATTATTTAATTTATTTTATTTATTTTATTTAATTCCTGTCAAGATTATAATGTAGAGTTTTAACCGGAGCACGTTCATCAGCATATCTGTGAAACTTTTGCCAAAGAATAAGTTCAATTTGCCATGTGTTTGATTGATTTGATTGATGAATTCTCTGAAGACATTAGGTACTTGACGACAAGTGAAGAAATGTGAACACAACCTACTTATTGCTGCTATAACTGTATGGATCAGACTGTGAGAAATAAATCATCTGTCTGCTTATAGGTTAAAGGTTAACAGCTGTTTGCAGATGATGATTTTAATGCTGTTGCTGCCGCTGTGGATTGTTTTCAGTGCGTCATGGTAAGCAGAATGGCGAGCGCTTTATGTACGAGTACAAGCGAAAGGCATCGTACGAAACGCTCGGGAAAAGCGATCCATTGGTTATTTTTGCACCAAAAGAAATCAAATCTCTGCTCTACAAACACCTGAAGGGCCACTTCGGTATTTGTGAATTCTGTAAGATTTTTGTTGTCAGCCTTTTGTTCATTTTCTTTCTAGTTGTTGCTGATTGATAATTAATCTAAGTTCTGTCGTGAATACTGTGGATCTCTGTAATTTTTACTGAGAGTCAATATGCTTCTGGTGGTTCATGACGTCGATGTCATTTAGTCAAACTCTTGCTTAGCGTTTAAAAGCAGTGTCTCTCTCTCTCTCTCTCTCTCTCTATATATATATATATATATATATATATATATATATATATATATATATATATATATATATATATATATATATATATATATATATATATATATATATATGTATGTATGTATATCTTAAATATAGAGAGAAATAGATTAAATACTTTTAAAAAATCGACTTTAGCAGGAAAATTTTTCGATATGTGTTAGATATGGAAAATTATTTACTTTTTATGAGCAAGCCTTTCACTTTAGTACTTTACTTTCATTAGTGCAGTGTTTCCAGTCTTTTGGAAATCATGACTAATATCGAGCGATATTCAGTCCTTATCACACCATAGATCTATAGCCTCAGTAAAAGCATTTTGAATTGGTAAAGATTAAGCATTGAAGAGAATTTTCTCAGAATATTATTATTTTAACCCTTAACCGGCCATGACGGATATACTTGTCCATTTTACATTGAGTTACAAATAAATGGCCGGTTAAGGGGTTAAAACATATCACAGATATTAATCTGCCCTTTTTCTTCTGACTTTCATAGGCACTTTTGAAAGAAATTCCTCACAGGAGGAACTATTGACAGACAGTGAAGACGTTATCTATTGGAAGAAAAGCGCTAACGAGTACAATTTCATTGACAAGGCATGGTTGCAGCAGAAGGTTTACACGATGATATTTAATTCTATTTGAAAATGTGTGTTTGTGTATTCTGCTTACAGAGTCATTATGTTGAAAGTAAATTTTGTGGGTGTTTGAGAAAAACACAGGCTTTACTGTAGGGTGAGATTGGGATTGCCAGAAACCGCTCGAGAACTTTTCGGTGATGGTAAATAATGCCCGTTACTTCTGTGTGGGTAGCTAAACAGTATGCAGTCAACATCGGATCAAATTTAGATCGTTAAATAATAATGGAAGCAAGATGTATTGTAGACATTTATTTATTTGCAGAGGTACACAATTAGCAAATTTTAGGCCATTTCTGTATGTGTTTAATTTACTCAGTTTAGCCAGAGATTTGTATGCAAATTTTCTACTGCAAATAAGTTCTTTTTATTAAAGTGAATTATTAGCCTAGTTTTGCCTCAAATTGCCCCTTTTCAAATCACGTTTTCACACAAGCTCCAAATACAAGACTATACAGGAAACTCATTTGCTGATTCTTTTTAATATAGTAAAACAATAATGCTGCAGTGAAGATCCACGTGGTGTATGCCTTTTAGTTTAAATATTTAATTCGACGGTATACAATATATTGGTAATAGTTGCAGTTGTTAAACCGCTTTGGGTAATATCGTACATAATCAGGGGTGGCCTACCGGCGACCCGTGGAGCCTCACGCGGCCTCTCAGCTACCATTTGGCGGCCTGCAGGGCATCTTTCTAGATACAGGGTGGCACCAAAAAAACCAGACTATATTAAATGCAAACATATATGTGGCTAGTCCGGTTTTTTTGTGCCACCCTGTACACCACCCTGTACATTTTATTGCTCCTATATTTGCATACAATATTGAGTCATGAATAAGACTTTTCATTTGTTCCTGTGCTTAATTTAGTAAAATATTAGATTTAAACTGCTGTTTAACTGTAAACAGTTATCATGCTACTGTTATGTGACTGCAATGATTATAATCACTACTGCTGAAAACAATGTACAATGGGCAACGAACATATGGCCCTCCACATGCTGAGCAATATGTTAAATGGCTCCTTGTAATAAAAGGTTGGCCATCCCTGTACATAATGTTCTTAAAAAAAATTATAAAGCCACATTTAGAATGTAATACCGGCTTTGAAGTGAAAGTCAAGTGTTTGCTGTTGGAGACTCCGTTGTTTTTATGGTTTTCTTTAGAATTAGAACGCCGCTGTACATAATGTTCACGAAGAAGTTTTAAAGCCACATTTAGAATGTAATACCGGCTTTGAAGTGAAAGTTTTTATTACCTTTGTGTTTGCTGTTGGAGACTCCATTGTTTTTATGGTTTTTCTTTAGAATAAGAACACCGTAGTTTTGTCAATTCCTGTCCACTGCATTCGAATAATGAAGGAGAAGCTTAAAGTTGATCCAATAGTCGTTGTCATCAAATACAGAAGTCATTCATCCATACTGTAAGATTCCAGTTTGCTTTTAGTACTACACTGTATATGACTAAGTGTATTGTTTAAAACTGTATACAGCCATATGTTTAAGGCTGGTTGCACAGAAGGTTTTATAATCAGCACAATAAAGCTGTTTTTAATATATTACCAATACTATTAAAAATATCACAAAATTTAATCTGTTAAGCCTCAAAGTCTGCTTTTTCTACACTCAGTCATGCTCTGAAAAGAGACATGCGCTGTTCATGCCTGTAAATGGCTATATGCTATCATTGTTATATCTGTCCAAGTATTGTTAGTTGGGAAGATACACAGGGTGGCAAAAAAACCGGACTAGTCACATTTAGGTTTGCATTTAATATAGTCTGGTTTTTTTTGCACCACCCTGTATGGGTTGTTTGCTGGGTGCTATTGTGGCTGCAGTCGGAACCCCGTCGTCAATGGCAACGTGTTAACATTCCCACTGTTATTGAATTAGTCTTTCTGGTAGATACTGGCACAGAGATATCTAGTCATATAGCATTGTGAACAAACAGTGCCTAGTGAATTGGTGGGTTGGCATACCAGAGAAAACACAGTTCAGACGATTGACCCGTTAGCCAATTACCATTTTTTGTGAAATATGACTTATGCTCTTTGCCGGTTTTAACCCCTTAACTGGGGAATAAATCTGTAACTCAATGTAAACTGGACAGCTCTGAGCCGTTGCGCCCGGTTAAGGGGTTAAATAAGACTTAGATCTCATGGAATCAGTGGTGTAGTGAGGGTGCCCGGCGCCCGGGAGCGAAACGTACTAGTGGCACCCTCAACTTCCGAAATTTTCTGACAAGCAAAATAAAAAGGTTGTGTCAACTATTTTGCTAAGTTGAGTTACATGGATGTGCGGACGTGATGGTGTCTGCAGTTTAATTAAGCGAAATAGGTGATGACTTTTTTTACTTGTCAGGATGTTATTGGTGTCATTTCCCAATAGTATATAAATATATATCCAACCGCGGTTTTAATAAAAGTGAAAAAACACTATCTTCAAAAAAATTGGGGGGATTGATTTTGGTAATCCTTCAGCGCCCGGGGGCAACCTCACTACGCCACTGCATGGAATGTAAATTAATCTATTTAGAATTATATAGTCCATTAATGAAATTTTACACGAGTGTGAGACCATAACTACTCTTCGTCTTCATGGCACTAAATTGTTGTATTTCTTTCAAATTAAGTGATAAATCATGATCACCAAATGCAGAACTGTATTACTTACTTATTTTATCCCATTGCTTTGCTTTATGCTTATTTCCAGTGAATATACGCATGAAGAAGAAGTTCTAAGCAAGCCGAACGCAATCAGATTCGGTAATTACATAATGTCTAAGTATGATAATACGAGAGAGTACCGGTAATATGAATCTGTTATTAATTATTTGTCTGGTTCCGTTGAAACATGTTTGGCTAAATTTTACCTTCTTTTCTCATCTGCGTTAAATTCATATTGCATTTTTCTTTTAATATCATACGTTTCTTTTAATATCATTCGTTTCTTTTAATATCATTCGTTTCTTTTAATGTCATACATTTCTTTTAATATCATTCGTTTCTTTTAATATCATACGTTTCTTTTAATATCATACGTTTCTTTTAATATCATTCGTTTCTTTTAATATCATTCGTTTCTTTTAATGTCATACATTTCTTTTAATATCATTCGTTTCTTTTAATATCATACGTTTCTTTTAATATCATACGTTTCTTTTAATATCATACGTTTCTTTTAATATCATAATTCCTATATTGTGTGACAAAGTTGAATGTAGCAGTATTTTAATGCAACTTAAATTTCAAGGCAATTATTGTTGTTTGTTTTTTTTGGCATTTCTGGTGAAGTAGATATTGTTGCCTGTTGTAGCCATTGTGACCGTGGATGAAACCTGTAAGACTTGCTTCACCGATTGTGATGCCATTTCTGTTGTAAATGAACTGAAGAAAATTGTTGACATGGAAACCAAATTGCAAGTGGAAAGCTGAAACAAGAATGAAAACTGCTGAAATTTGCCACAACTTTAAGTCAAACTCGGAAATGGTATTAGACGCCAAAAATATTATCAGGCAGCTTTTGAAAGACAGCAATGCTCGACTAGCATCCTACTTTTTATATCATGTTTGCAAGAACATTTCAAGAATTTTTAAAGTAGCTCAGTAATGAAACTCATTCATGTTGTTGATGAATCCTAATTAGCAAATATAGCAGTGCTCTATATTATACAATGAGGCAAAATTTGCATTTTAGCATACATTATGATGTGCGCATTGTATGTTTTTTACAAGCGTATAATGAGGTTGTGTATGCAATACAGTTGTCACTTGTTATGCATCTGTTAATGCTTTTGAGTGTGACACGGTTGAGTAGTGACAGGATTCTTGCCATACAACCAGAGGGTAGCAGGTTCAAATCTGACCCTAGCCACTGTGCAGTGGCCTTGAACAAGTTGTTCACCCTTAATTGTCCCACTCTTACAATTCTTCACCTTGTCAATGGCTTTACATGCATCAACAACAAAAACAATAATAATAATAATAATAATATAATAATATTATGTAAAATGTGATATTTTTTAATTGGATAACTTATGGTTTCTTTTTGGCCTACTTCTTTTCTTTAATCTGAGTGAATGTACCAGGATTATGATGCTCTAAAATATTGAAGATTTGAGCAGAATCTTGAAAGAAGAAAACATAGAATGTCATGGTTAAGGTAGAACTAACTTATGTGAATACACACTGTGAAGATGGAATCTATGATGAAACTGTTACTGCTTTGAACTGAGGCATTAGAAAAGCAAAAGAGATATTTTGTTAGATTTGCACTTCCTGTTGTTTTTTTAGTAATTCCAACATCTCTGAAATAATATTCCAAATGTGCAGTGACTTGTTAATGTGCTTTTGTTTTTTCAGGTCCTGTATTGATTAATTTTTATTGCTGATTTTGTTAAATTATTTAAAGCATGTTATCAAGTGCACAAGGCTGATTGATTATGTTTTCCATTTCTGTGGGTAATGTATAAATGTTGACATTGATTTCTTAATGTGTTAAAATTTTGGTACTTAAGACCAGGACGCGATTTGTAGGGGGAAGGGGGAATCCCCCCACTGCCCAACTACATCCCCCTACTGCTACATCTCCCACAGATACATCCCCCACTGCTACATTTCCTCAACAACTACATCCCCCAAGTTCGACATGTCCGTCCCCCCACTGCTCCAGGTCACAAATCACACCCTGCTTAACACTTGTGTATGCACTGTGTTCTTGATCTGGAGGAATTTTGCTTATAAGTTATGGTTATCATGATTGTGCGCGTGTGTCTGTTGTATTTTCACGTAACTTTGAGCATTTAGTTGTTTTTTAATAAGTGAAAGAACTGTTATAAGATCTATGGCATTGTGTGAATTTCTAAATTGACTTTATTATTGATCAAACGTCATCCTTGCTAAAAGAATTAGATTTGTATTGAGAGCAGTGTATGCGAGTGACTATGGAAGGCAATAGTACAGGAATCTAAGTTTGGCAATCTTGATTTATTATTTGTTAAGTAAGAATTTCTGAGAGTGAGCTTGCTTCTTTGGATTTCTTCCTCACCGTCTTCCGTAGCAAGTCTCTCGGCTGAGATTGCTTATTTCTTGTTGTACATGCAAATCAATTAATAATATTATCTTTTTTTAAAATTGGATTTTATATGGTTTAATTACTTTAGTAGGATTTCTCCTGTGTTGAAAATCACACACAATTTTCAGATGTTTTTAAAAACTATTCAGCATTATCCTGCCAATGTGCCTTGTGTTCGTTCTGCATTGTAGTAGTAAAATTTGTTGGACTGAAGGAGCTTATCTTAGAGAGCATATACTGTATGGTCAAACAGGTCTACATGAAATCATGGGTCTGCTGAAATTTTGTTCAGTGTTGACTTCAACAAGAGTTATGAATTGATAATGAAGTATCGTGAATTCTGTGCTATTTAAATGAGAATGACATTAAGAGTAGCAATGTGTATATTTGATTAAAGCACTTGTTTCTCAGATGTCTCACGTGCTTTGTGATTTGTCAGAATTTTGTAACTTTGATTAGTATACCTGAAAATATTTGGGTTTTACAAATGAATGGGAAGGGACTGTCCATTAATTATGTCAACAATTTTTGGGCAATTTTTGACCCTCCTTTGTCGACAAATGTCAACTTTCGCTGACCCCCCTATAATTACGTCAAAAACTTGTGACCCTCCCCCCAAGATCAATGACAGGTCCCAATAACAAGGTTATTATTTTCTGCAGTGATGACCATTTTTCCTTTTTTGCTCATTGAGTGTCAAAATGTGGTGGTGATGACCTTTTTACCATGCTTTTTCCCATTACGTGTATAATAAGTAGTATTCCATGAAATTTCCTATTTTTTGATTATTTGTAAAAAGTGAAATTGCTGACGTCAACTTTTCTTGCCGCGCCCCCGCCCCCTTGCCCCCTTGTCAACAACTGTCAAACTTTTTCAAACCCCCTCTCCCAAATTGTTGACGTAATTTTAATGGACAGCCGTAAGTTGCAATTTAATCTCTCAAGTGTTTACTTGATGCTCTTTGTATTCAGGTTTCGATTTTCCATTCGAGTGACTTTGAGGCCCAGAGCTGAATGGGCCTTGTTTAATCGTGCTAGATAATTATAATTTCAAAAATTTCAAGTACTCTACGTCAGTGGTTCTTGGAACTTTTGTTAGATAATAATTTCAAGTACTGGTACTCTACAGCAGTGGTTCTTGAACTTTTTCAGGCCATGGACCGACAATAACCTTTTCTTGAGGTTAACGGACCACCAGCTTAAATGGTGCTCACAATATAGGGCTTATTGAGTTCTTGACTAATCTGGTATAGACTACAATACATGTAATTCTAACACTAAGCTCAAAGTGTGGATTTGTAAAGTTCGAAGTAAAAATTAAAAGGTGCGACTGCTGCACATTTGCATGCAATTTTTTTCTTTGTTATTTATATTTACACGTAGAATATAATCCTTCTACAGCATGGGTGGCCAACCTTACGTTACAAAGGGGACCATTATCAATGGCGGTTCCAGGATTTCTTGGTGGGGGGATGAAATGAATTCATAGGAAGTTGGTGGGGGGGATGAAAATAGAAGGGACAAAATCAATAAACTTTGCTGAAAAAGGCTGACAAAAGGGAGTTTTACTCCCAATCTAATTTTACTACACTTTTACTGAAAAAATAGGTTGACAATCCAAAAAAAGTCATCTGCAGTTTTCTGGTTTTACTAGACTTTTACCCAAAAATAGGAAAAAGTCCGGTGAGGGATGAACGTGGGGCCATGACCATTATAGGGTTTGATCAATATGCGTCTAGCCACACTGTGCCTTTCTTGCCTGTTGTACATTAATAAAATAAATAACAGGTTTAGTGGTTCTAGGGACTGTATTGAGAACCATTGTTCCCGTCAATCTAATACCCTAGACTACTGAGGTTTATTTTGAACTCGTTTACAGTTCAAAATAAACCTCAGCTAGTAGTCTAGGTATTAGATTGACGGGAACAACTTTAAACACTTGTTATATTAAACCTTGTTATATTATATTATATTATATTATATTATATTATTATATTATATTATATTAATAATAATGTATTGTTCAACAATTGTGACGACCACTGCAGTCATGTAACGTTGGCAGTTGCAATTAAACAGCAATTTAAAGTAATTCAGACAGGAACTAAAACTCTTGCTCATGACTCAATATTGTATGCATAGCCTATAAATAGTAAATAGGACCAATAAAATTTATCTAGAAAGACCCTACCCATTAGTTACAACTTTTTAATGCTTACGTAAGAATCTCACTAGTCTTGACCAGATTAGAGGGTCCCCCGGGCGCTCTCCCTCTTAATTATGTCTGTGCTACTGGACATCAAGACGGACACCCAGCTGCAGGGATATTTTTACACCCCGCAACACCCACAATCTGAGACCGAGACCCACCACCCAACAATTCCCCATCATTTGAGCCAGGGATTATTTTTTTCCTTGTCAGACTTTTTGGGCAGGTGACCCCCACAGGAAATATCGACACCCCCCAAATTGAGAATCCTAGAAATAACCCTGCCCAGCTGGGTCTCTGTCTCAAACCCCAGCCACAGAAAGTTTCCAGTATGCCTATTATTTGGATTAGAATGTAAGCTCTTGTGCATACTCTAACGACTTTAATTTTGATTAATTGTAGACGAAAGCTGTAATAAAACTTAGTTAAATAATTGAAGCTGCCGACACTCCACCCCCCCCCTACTAGAAATTTTCATTTGTCGTGCACAAACCCTACGACTGATCTCAACCTGAAAGTGGCCTCCTAGTCTCTACCTCACACACACACACACACACACACACACACACATATATATATATATATATATATATATATATATATATATATATATATATATATATATATATATATATATATATATATTGGCATATAACCTTTAGTAAATTAGCAAGGATCTGCAAATTACTATGTCTTGTGACAATAGACCTACAAGAACACAGCCTTTAATTAATCAGCCATATCAGTCAGTAGATGACATGATATTAGTCAAGTAGGCCCACGGACTAGTCAAAACTAGCCTTGCTACCTACAGTACCAGTCAACAGTGGCGGCTCCAGGATTTGGCAAGTGGGTGGCAACTTCTAAGCATGGGACCAACCATTTGTTGATAGGTATATGTAGTATTAAGTATAGGGTCCCAACAGAGGTCACTGGGGCCAGGCATTCAATAGTGGGAGCACGGATCCCCCGGAACCCTTACTATACCATCATACTACTTTTAACATTTAAATGTGTTTTTAAGATTGTCAAAGTTTTTTAAGATTTATACCCCAAATCAAATCAAATTCCTGGCTACGACCCTGATTGTCGACAGTTTATGTGTTTGCATTATAGGCGTAAACTTGTATTAGGTCGCTGGGCTGTCCTTTTTTGAGAGGCTACCACAGGGAAGGGGAAAGTGGAGCCGCCACTGCAATGAATCACTATAGCATATTATCCGCATGCACATGCATATATATATATAGGCTATATACATTCATACATCGATGCATAATATTAACGCCCACCTGCTAGCTGTCTGTAGAAGAGGAAAGCGAAAGTTTGCGTCAGCCTTTCTACGCTTCTAGATTGAGTCCGAGTGTCCACGACGTCCCTATATAAGAGTGGGCCCCGTCGTAGTTAACTGAGACGACGAAACTGCTGAATTGGTCATAGGCCGTTGGTCTGCACAGTTCGAAGCAGAGAAGAAGACGAAGAAGAAGAAGACGAAGATGAGTGCCATTGAAAATCTGCTCGGAAGTCAGTTGGTGGACGGACGAAACCAACCGGTAGCGGTTCGGTCGATTGCTGGATCCGGAAAAGTAGTCGGTAAGTGCTGTGACTGTCTTAATTCCAGGGTTGGACTGGCCTGCCAAAACGGCCCGGGAAATGTTGTGACGGCGGCCCGCTTTTTTTTACAGGCTTCTGCAATTATGTAACTTGTTTTTTAAATGTTGCATTTAGCTTCATGTAGATGTCTAATTGATTTCCCAAACACACACGGGACACACACACACACACACACACACACACACACACACACACACACACATATATATATATATATATATATATCGTAAATAACTAGATATATATAGGCCTATAAGACATTATTGCCCCGCTCTAGGTGTTGAATTATTCTAAAAACCAATGTCCTAGCTAAGAAAAAAATGCTGACCGGAGCAAATCCCCCTCCTTCCCTCCTTCCATTCCATCTCTCTCTCTCTCTCTCTCTCTCTCCATTTACCCCCTCCCCTCCGCTTTTGAACAGGGGTCCGAGGGTATCACCCTCGAAATTTTTAAAATCGCAATTGCCCGTAGGTGAATTTTAGCGCATTTTGACACATAAAAACACTTGGAATGTTACACTTTCTTTCCTGTAGACGTTCAATATTTCTCAATATTTCAGACTTTGAACGAGTACTCAATACAGTGGCGCAGCCAGGATTTCCAGAAGGGGTTTTTTGTTTTAACCGTAACCAATTTCAAAAAATCTTGACAAGCAAAAATTTTTCAAATTTTCTCTTGCAGATGGTGACAAGCAAAAAATCCTCATATGTCATCTCTATTACACCTTTCCATTCTTTCCATTGTATTGTATAGCGTAAAAATGTTGTTTTGAGTCGGCAGCCAAGGGAATTGTTTTGACCCCCACAACCGCGTCTGGAATAAAAAATGTTTGGAAACACATTAAAAACATTTTTCATCGGCAGTCTAGGGGGGTTTTAACCCCCAAGCCCCCTCCCCTTTGGCTACGCCACTGAGTCAATAAGAACCTCAGGAGAATGAAGATAGCTTGCCCTATTTGAACGCGAGGCAGTGACACGTCGGAAATCCTTTTCTCCCCACGTCGACGCCCACCCATCACCCGTTGCTATTATTTGCTGCGGATGCTGATACATTGAAGCCTACCCCAATACTAAAGTAGGACAGTGTCGCTATTGTGCGTTTGTCATCGTAGCAGACACGGAACCTGAGATAGAACTGCCAGTCCACTGAGTCATGCTAGAATGCTAGATGCTGGGTATTCAGTCTAGTGTTCAGTATCCTAGCGCATCAAGGCTTGAGCGGCTGAGCCTGGTGTGGGCAACACAGCCGTCAACCATTGGATAACTTGAAATAAATCTACTGTACGTAATCGAGAGATGAGACAATGATGAGTCATGTTCATATTGGTCGCACTACGAACTGTTGTGAATAAAGAGACGCTATACTTTAATAGACAAACCTAGATGTCTAGATTTTCAAATATATTTAATCGCCTTAAAATATTTTTTCATTTTAGTCGGCGGCCCACCGGGAATCTCCTGGTATCCCGGCGGCCCAGTCCAAACCTGCTGTCTTCTGTCGGAGAGCCTCGCCAAATATCCTTACTATATAATGGACTAAAAATTCATACGCCATTTGCGACAAAAAAATACGATTGCACGAAGTGCATCTTAAGACGTTAGGGGTCGTCCATAAATTGCGTAACGCGATTTTGGCGCTTTTTAACCCCCTCTCCCCTACGTAACGCGATGTAACAAAACGTCAGACCCCTAAAATATGACGTAACAACGGGCCGACCCCCCACCCACCCATTTTCGTGTTCCGAAAAGTCTTGACAAGCAAAAAAGGTCATCCTTGTATTTTGTTCATCTCCAAAATCCCTGACAAGCAAAATAAGGTCAAAGGTCATCACTTAAATTTTTTTGCTTTACGTCACATTTACGGAACCCCCGTCGTCACACTTTGTAACAGATGGCCGGACACCCCCTCCCCAACCAGGTTACGTAATTTATGGACGACCCCTTAGAAAACGGAATCTAAGAAATATTATTACAGTGGGACAAGAAGTGCAGAGAATTTGGTATTCGGTGGGTTTATAATTTTTACTGAACGTGGGTTTCAAAGGTCTAGAAAGCAGTGGGAATTATTGTTCTGAGGTGGCGCATCAAATACAAATTTTATAATCAAAAACATCAAATTTTGGAGAAATTGGAAGGTGGGGAATCTGATCCTATGCACTGCGTAGTGACCTTGGGCAAGTTGTTCACCTCTGACGTTCTCTGCACTTGGCCAGTGTTTATTCTAGGCCTTCTCTGAAGGGGGAATTCCTCCACAAAGTTTGAATTTCTCCTCAACAATTTTTGACATTTTGGCAAGTAGTATGACCTCCCAGTGTCTGTTCCCCCCAAAAATTTAAACTCCTCCAATGTCTAGGTGGCTAGAATAGTCACTGGCACTTGGCAATTCTTCACTTTGTGAATGACTTATAGCGTGCGTTAACAACCATGCAGTAATAATAGGCCAGTGGTGGCTCCATCGGGGGGTTCAGGGGGGGACGTGCCCCCTATTGAGTGCCTGGCCTCCCCAGTGGCCCCTGTTGGGACCCTATACTTAATGCTACATACATTAAACAACAAATTTGGTTGGCCCCATGATTAGAAGTTGCCACTCCAACGCCCCCCCTTGCCAAATCCTGGAGCCGCCACTGTTTAAAAAGGCTAATTGTATTTCTCTCCCACGTGAACTGACGTGCTGTCAAAACAGTAGGATAGACGATTTATAAGACACTGCCAGTCAAGACTGAGAACCCCATTGTCGACAGGGGCGTAGCGACGGGGATATATCGGTATATACCCCCCTTTAAAAAATCAGACTACCTTTACAATTTTAACGTGTTTTTTAAGATTGTCAAGGTTTTTAAAGATTTATACCCCAAAATCACGTTATACCCCCAAATCAAATTTCTGGCTACGCCCCTGATTGTCGACAGTTTATGTGTTTGCATTATAGGTGTAAACTTGTATTAGGTCGCTGGGCTATCCTTTTTTTGAGAGGCTACCTTAGGGAAGGAGAAAAGATAGGGGTTGAGCCGCCCCCACTTTTCATCCAAGTGTTTGTGTGTCATGCTTGCTTCAGGTCTCTACTTTTCTGCCCACTTCTCTGCCCACTGGTGTCCGCCATGTCGTAACTTCACCCCCAAACTGGCCGCGTTTTACAAGATGCTGAAGTCCTCTCGTCCCGGAGCCTTTGAGGTCGTCTTCGTCAGCTCCGACCAGGACGAGAATCAGTGGAGGCAGTACTTCGCCGAGATGCCGTGGCTTGCTCTGCCGTTCAACGACCGCGATAGAAAGGTCAGCAAATCGCCAATTATTAGGCTAGATGAGTATATGTGCAGTGGCGGCATGCATGCCACCAGGCCCGTCTTTACGTGTTAAAAATCTGGCACAGTGCCCGGGGCACCGCGCGTTTTAGGGGCCGCGCAGCGAGCAAATTTTTTTGCTTGGGGCCGTCCATAAAGTACGTAACGCGGTTAGAGGGAGGGGGTCCGGCAATATGTTACGAAGTGTGACGACCGGGGGGGGGGTTCCGGAAATGTGACGTAACGCCAAAAAAATTTTTAAGTGACCTTTTTGGCTTGTCAGTGATTTTTGAGAGGAAAAAAACAAGATGATGACCTTGTCAGGGTTTTTTGAGAGGAAAAAATACAACGATATGACCTTTTTGCTTGTCAAGACTTTTTGGAGGACGAAAATGGGGGGTCGGCCCGTTGTTACGCAATATTTTAGGGGTCTGACGTTTTGTTACGTTGCGTTACGTCGGGGGAGGGGGTCAAAATGTGCCAAAATCGCGTTACGTAATTTATGGACGATCCCTTGTCAACACCAAAAAACGTTTCGAGATGACCTTTTTTCTTTGTCTACATTCAAAAACGTTTTGGAGATGACCCTTATTATTATTATTATTATTATTATTATTATTATTATTATTATTATTATTATTATTATTATTATTATTATTATTATTATTATTATTATTATTATTATTATTATTATTATTATTATTATTATTATTCAGCAAGCAATATCGAGCAAATACGGAGTGTCTGGCATCCCGACTTTGGTTCTTCTGGACGGCGGATCAGGAGAAATCATCAACGGAAATGCCAGAGGTGATGTCGAGCATAGACCGGACGGAAATGGATTTCCATGGAGAAAATAGTAGAACTCCGGACGCCGGCGCGACAAACCAACCCCCAGCTCAACCATCTCTTTTAGAATTCGATAGTCATTGTAGGTCCTAGATAGCAACGTAGGCCCTACTTTGTTTGATTGACTTCGCTTATTTAGATGAACGCTTGATTCAATACGCTTTCCATTTCAGTTCAGTTTATGTAGCTTAGGCCCTATGGACTTTAGTAATATATAGCTTTAGAGTGTTTATTGGCTGTGGGTGATTATTTGAATTAATGTAAACAGTCTGTGCGTCAAATTGTGCTCTCATCATTTCTACATCAGTTCATTTTGACGCCCCTTCATTCTTCATTGAGGACTACAGTAACTTTGCGAATACCCTGACCAGGGCCGGATTAGGGTCCGAGTGGGCCGGGGCCTGAGAAAAAAAGGGCCGTCGCCTATACTGAAAATCTCTGACAAGTAAAAATAAATAAAGGTTATCTCCCTTCCAAATCGTGCTGACAAGCAAAAAAAGGTTATCTCGAAAATCGGTGGGCCTATTTTCATGATGGGCCGGGGGGGCTACAGATCCCTCAGCTCCCGCCTTAATATGGCCCTGACCCTGACAAGCAACAAATAGATCATAACCCGTAGCGGAAACGCCTATACGTTAAACCAATTTTGGCGCCCCCACCTCGGCGCCCGGGGACCTCTAGCTGTATCCCTCTGCCTCCCTAAATCCGCCTCTGTATATAATACTGTAAACTGCAGTAGGCCTAAATTTTATTCTCATAAAATGCACTTGAGGCAGGCGTTTGCAAATTGAGGATGCAGTTTAGTATTGTCAACATTTTTACAATAGGGGCTGTCCATTAAATACGTCAACAATATGGGGGTGGGTGGAAAAAAGCATGGCAAAAAAGTTCATCACCACCACATTTTGACACTCGATGAGCAAAACAGGGGAAAATGGTCATCACTGCCAAAAATAATAACCTAAGTCTTGTTATTGGGACCTGTCATTGGTCTTGAGGGGGTCAAAATTGACCCGAGTGGGCCGATGATTGACATAATTATAGGGGGAGGGGTAACTGAAAGTTGACAGTTGTTGACAACGGGTCAAAATTGCCCAAAAATTGTTGACATAATTAATGGACAGCCCCATAGGCCTAATAGCAGCATTACTAGACTGAAGTCCTGAAACTTCTCGTTCGTTTCAGTACTTTTTTCAGAAGCAGTCACCTACAAGAAACTTAAAAGAAAGAAATAATTAATTAATCCAGTAGCCTATATGTGTTATTTAGATCATAGATGTTGGCCGTCGTCAGTGGGCCATGAAATATTCCCTATTTTCGTCGGAAGATCCGAGGGAGTATGAAGGTTGAAGAATGTTGTTCTTTAATTATAGAGAGTCAGCTTCGTGTAAAGCTAACCTGATTAGACATTGAGGTCATAATAGGGACTAATTGTTACTGTAAGTATATTTACACTGTATCTCATAGATCAAGAGTCAATAATATTACAGTTAGAACCTCCTTCATCATGCAAGAGTTGTGCGTTGAAGAGCAGTCCGAATCCTTTGGCGAAACGGACCAGAGTCAGAGGACGCGCTTGGTAGGCCTACGGAGCGGAGAATTAGTTCCAGATTCCACAGCTTTCCAGGTCATCAAATCTACAATTAATTGACCTTTTAGAAGAAGCCGGGTTCTTTTTTCAAATTCCTTGGCATCCGGTCTCCAAGAGTGGAACTTACAGACCAAATTTTTCCAACTAACTCCAACCGACTTCAAAAATATAGTTTCAGTCGAATCCTGACTGACTGAGAGGGCGTCCAATTCAAACGCCGCCGCCCCCCCCCCGTCCTACGGTTCGCGCCACCGGAGCTCAGTCGGTCGTCAACAAATGCGCTAATGAAGGCGCCTCAAAGCTGTTGTTCAGCCGCCGTCGCTGGCTCCGCCATCGTCACGTGACTGCGGATGTTTCTGGACGCACGAGATTCGACGAAGTTGACGGAACTTCGTCGAAGATGAAGTGTCTCCTTGAATCCTACAAAGACAAGGTTCGGGGTCAATTATTGTTCGCACGCAAACTGATCGACACACAATTGACCCAGGGTCATATTAAGACAGGGGCTGAGGGGGGAGGGAGTGGCTGTAGCCCCTCCCCGGCCCATCATGAAAATAGGCCCACCGATTTTCGAGATAGCCTTTTTCAGCACGATTTGGAAGGAGGGAGATAACCTTTTTTGCTTGTCAGTACGATTTGGAAGGGAGAAGGGAGATAACCTGTTTTGCTTGTCAGAGATTTTCAGTATAGCCGACGGTTTTTCTCAGCCCCCGGCCCACTCGGACCTTAATCCGGCCCTGAATTGACCGCTAGCCAATTGATCGCAATATCAACGATAACCATCCATTGTATGGTCCGAAGGAGACGATGTCAACGCTATCAACGTGTGAGATTGTGTATCAATGTCTCGTAACTCAATATTTGATCGGCAAAATCTTCGATAACGAATATTAATTGTTATTACGGCGTTTTGAGAGCGAAGCTTCGTTCAATTGATAGTTATCGTTAATATTGCGATCAACTGGGCTAGCGGTTGTTCTAGAGAGTCAGCTTCGTGTAAAGCTAACCTGATTAGACATTGAGGTCATACTACCCAATCAACACAGTTTGTTGGCCCTATCATATGGCCAATGAATTTTTTTTTTGAGGGGCCAATGTCGATAATTGCTATTTTTCTGCATTGGGCCCTCAAAGATTTTGCAAATTGGTCCTATAAAGGCCCTACATGTCGGGCCATCAAAGGGCCCTCAGTTCATATCTGCATTGGGCCCTCATAGATTTTGCAAATTGGCCCTATAAAGGCCCTGCATGTCGGGCCATCAAAGGGCCCTCAATTTATATCTGCAGTGGGCCCTCATAGATTTTGCAAATTGGTCCTATAAAGGCCCTACATGCCCGGCCATCAAAGGGCCCTCAGTTCGTATCTGTATCCGGCCTTCAATGGCCCTTCAGCGGGCCAGCATATAATACTGCACCATCTTACCATATATAAACTCTCACACCCTTCACTTCTAAAACATAACATATTAATTTTTAAAAAAATCGATGACAAACATAGTCAGCATACAACTTACAATGCAAGATCGATGATCAATTGTGATAGTGTTTATTCTAGGCCTTCTCGGGGAAGGGGGGAATTCCCCCATCCAAAGTTTTATAATTTCCCTCCAAAAGTGTGAGGATGGGGGGCTTTTTTTGGAGAGGGCAAAATGTAAAGATGATGACAATTTATTTGGTTACCAGGGCATTTGAGAAGGGTAAATGAGAACTTGAGAAGGGTAAAGGATATTAGGAAGGATGGATGATCTTCTTTTTTGCTTGTCAAGGTTTTTGGAGACTCAGACCTTCCCCCCAAACATTTCTAAATCCCCCCAATGTCAAGATGGCTAGAATAAACACTGATTGTGATACATGTATCAACATAATTGTTGTGACAATTTTTGAACAAAAAATAATGCTAACGGCACTTTCACGTAAGTGGTACAACATTTTAACAGCCAATATCAATTATTGATCAGATCTGACAACAAAAATATATGAAAATTATTGATCGCCATCTACAGCCTCAACTGATTTACTGGTATAGATATTATAAAAAAATACAAGCCAAAAACGACAATGAAATCTCTTAAATCTCTTTAACAGATATTAAATTTGCTTACTAATTGGTTACAGCCATGGGCGCCCGCAGAATTTTCGCCAGGAGGAGCAAAACACAATGATCACGGTTATGCAACATAAATTTTTCCAGGAGGGGAAAAACATTTTAACACAATAGTCACAGTTAGTATTTTATCAAGGTTTTCAAATTTTAGTGTGAAATATTGGTATTTGCATTTTCCAGGAGGGCAAGTGTAATCTCTTGCCCCAATGTGCGGGCGTGCATGGGGTCAGCTGCAGACTGCACAGTACAAAAGGCTACAATGTCTGCCAAAAAGCAATGAAAACTAGTCAAATTGAAAGTCCAAAAGAACAACTAATTTGAATAAAATGACCAGTTCTAAACAATTTCTTCACTATATCGTGTAATAAATAAATATGTGACATTGTTTTAACAGAAGCTGTAGGTCAGTTATCAGATTCGACACTGTTATCAGACTCCTGGTCTGAGGGAAGTTGTTCAAAACGTCTTTTATCAGATGACTGCTTTGCAGCAGCAGTCAGAAAACGTTTCCGACCACCATCTCTGTCCCGAGCCTGTCTCAGCCAGACCTTAATTTTATCTTCAGCCAGCCTGTTGACGGTATCTCTCGTTTGTTCGTTAATTCGCACAGCATCTGCAAATTAGACAACAGTATTGAGACATCAAATACTGTTGATTTGAAATACTAAAATATATAATTTTCTCTCAATAATACCTCATGTAATATTCACCTAAAGTTGCATTCTAGATGATGTATACCTATGGGTAAAACATGCTAATCTACTCTGAGTTTCTCTAAGAAGATGCGTCTGCATTAGCTCATACCAGCCACAGCTGCTAACGATTGGTATCTCAAGCAAGTTGGTCAATGTATTTACAAGTCACTAGAAGCCTGCACTATTGCAGCAACACTATCCATGGTCTCGACAGTAACTGAAGGAGCTGCACAGTACAAGCAATTACAACAAAAGACATAACACCTAAATATTGGCACTGGTCAATTTAATATGAAGCCTGACATCAGCATATATTTGGGTGAGCAGTAATAATATGCTTTATTATTATTATTATTATTATTATTATTATTATTATTATTATTATTATTATTATTATTATTATTAACAACGTACTGATCAAGAGTTTGGTGTAATTGGACTTCTAGCTTGCTGCTCTGGAATCATTATGGTGCATAGTCTGTTAGTTTAACCAACTTCCTACACATAACTGCAAATCACTTTGTATTGTTTTAAGCCCATTACAGTCAGTGTCAATAAATAAAGTTTGTCTGTAACAGCTGTTTTGAAGACGTATTGTGAAAAAATGCAATCTATTGCAATGACTCAAACTCTTATCAAATATATACAAACACAACCACTGTGACCTGAAATCTGCAAACAAAATAAAGAGTGCATATACCACATATGGAAGGTGACAATCCCAGTGCTTGGAAGCTGTGCTTTCCCTGTTTCCAGCCCAGTTGAATTGGCAGGACAATTCATTCATCATAATCGCCTTCATCATACCATTAACTGTATCGGTGATAGTTGTCGCTCCAAACGTTGACAAGTATCTTGCCTAAACAGTTCCAGTTAAACCTTCATAAAGTACGTCGTATTTTACTAAGTAGGCTACATATAATGTACCGGTACACACACATCAATACATGATAGCATTGGCTAAAGTATAAATTTTGGGCCCTGCTATCATGTTCAATGTTCTCGGCAGAGTACATCATCTTGCTGTAGGATAATTTGAGACATAAGCCGAATTTTGCATATTTAAATGGCTCAAATAGGGTAAAAGAAGGCCCATTAAGAGATAAACACCTGAATATTTATTCAGAAATAAATATCAGAGATGAAATGTGGGGCACACTCAACCTGGATCTTACTGTACCAGTTAATAAAATTAACACCATCTAACCAAGCCTTGTCCAGCTTGCTCATTCTGCTTGACAAAAGATGCTGCATCCTTCAAATCTTTGACTACATCAGCTGGCAGTTTCATTCCTTCAGGCATAGTGGGAACATCCAAGCTGCTGCCTCTTGTTCCACCTCTGTTGACAAGTATAGTGACACTCCGCGACAATATCTCAATTTTGGAATCAATTCGATTTAATTTTGCAAAAATCATTCAGTACTCTTCAGAGGTAGCAAATGCTGGAACAACACATCCACAACAGTACTGGACAGCATGTTGATTTAATATAATATAATAATATATATAATATAATAATAATATAACAAGGTTTAAAGTGGTTCGGTAGGGACTGCCCTGTGTGAGAACCACTGTTGTTCCTGTCCAATATAATATCCTAAACTACTGAGGTTTATTTTGAACCCATTCACAGTTGTAACCGTTACTATCCCCTCATCCAGTTCATTCCATCTGTCCACCACTCTTGCACTAAAAAAGTGCTGTTTGTGTTTCATGTTCTCTATATAAGTGAGTCTCTATATGAGTCTCTATATAAGAAAGAATAGTAAAATGCTTTTAAAATTACCGTTAACAAACTGGAGAACATGCTAATTGTGTCTATTCAAGCAATTCCTTATATTTGCATAATGTTAATTGCATCTATTAAAACAATTCCTTATATTTGCATAATGCATCTGTTGGACCAGCTGACATTCAATGCTGTTATACTATAGGCCAACATTTTAAATTTTGAACCCATTTCACAATATTTTGCACCAACTGGCTGTACATAAGCATCATAAGCATGTCATATTCTTATGCAAGTACACACATATCAGCAACACGGACCCGTACTGTCCAGAGTATCTCGCCTCTGTTGTAAAGAGACCGCAGTGCAGTGATAGGAGATTGTCACTCCGTTCGAGTCGTTGGGTCAAACTTCAGGTTTCTTCTCCCTCCAAGACTACTAAGTTTGGAGAGAGATCTTTTACACGCAGCAACCCCATCTTGTGGAACTCTCTTCCCGACGATGTCACCACGGCTAATACTCCTGAGCACTTCATCAAGAGCTTAAAAATGCATCTGTTTGGGTTGGGGTATAGTTGAGATGTTAAAGCGCTTTTGTTGTGGGCCTCAGCCTTGTTACAGCGCTATAGAAATCGTCCAAGAATTAATGAATGAATGAACACATTGACACGACTTTCCGATACTAGATGCTTACACTTTTATACACAACAGTGAATAGAGAAACCAGAGAATTACAGGTGTAACAGTAAGCAGTGGGTTCTAATCGCCAGTTTCCGCCCACCCCTCCACAATTATAATTATAGATCGCGTACGTGCTACATATACCACCACATGGCGGCGCAACAGCGCATGACAATGTTTTAAGAGCCAAGTCAAATTTCATAGGGAAGCCTCAAATTGCAAAGTTCACCACTCACACATTAAGTGCAGACAATTGAACTACAAGATTTGTTTTAAAAATGAACTTGTTACAAAAATAAATTCAACTCACTTCACAGCGTTTAACGAGAGCAGCAGATCGCGGCCATATATCAGTCCCGCAGTAACATTTATTTGAATTACAAAAACTTCTAAAAGTTATGATTAAGTGTTATTCAAAACAAGGATGCACTAATTTAATTTATAATTAATATAAGTATAATTAATTATAACTTTATGATAATATTATGCGTTATTTGTTGATTTACACTTGATTAAGCAGCTAAAATAGTGCACGGGAACTATACTGCGTATTACTACGCCGGTAAGCATTAAGCGTCGACTGGCCGCGGCTGGGCCAGCTTCATTGGCCCACTGTGGGCATAAATCTGTTGGCGGGTCTTCGGCCAATATCGCCATGTGGCCCGCACTTACACGCGTCGGCCCTGCAATGGCCCAACGTTTGGTGTTTATTGGGTAGGGACTAATTGTTACTGTAAGTATATTTACACTGTAGGCCCCTATCTCATAGATCAAGTCAATAATATTACAGTAGTACCTCCTTCATCAATTATTGGTCTTGCGACCAATTGACCTCGCGATCAATTTTGCGCGACCAATTTGTGTCGATCAGTTGGCATGCGAACAATTGACCCGACACCCAAAGACGAACATACATGGTCATCCAGTGTTGCATGCACTTCCTCTGCCATCGAGGGAATCGATGTTTTATCCAGGCCTGCTAGGGGTGAGAATCCGCCCCAAGAAAAAACATCTAAATCCCCCCTTAAAAAATTTCAGCACTGACCAGGGGCTTAGCGACGGGGTATATCGGTATATACATCTCCAAAATCAGTCTACCTCAAAGTTTTTATGTGATTTATATGTGATTTATTTAATTATGGTTTCTGTGGTTTATTGTCAAGATTATACCCCCCAAATATTTATACCCCTTACCCCCCCCCCACCCCCAATCAAATTCTTGACTACGTCCCTGGCACTGACATACATTTTTGCATTGAACTGTGTCTCTCTTCCCCTCCAGCAAAGTCAATTTGCCCCTCCAAATGTCTGGAGCCTGGATAAAACACCGGAAGGATTTATGGCAGTGGGTGGGGGAGGAGGCGTGGTTTCTGGTGGAGTCGCGAGAAATTGTCATCGCATGGCACACTGGTATATAATTTTATTTTGGTGGGGAATCTATGACTTTGAAGTGATTGCCCCCTATCCGTACTGTATGCAACACTATGGCCGTCCGTTGATGCTGCTGCTGCTGCTGCTCTGCTGTTTGTTTGTTTATGTGCGTCGGAATAGCTTCAAAGCTGGACGATCTAAAAGAGAATGACATTTTTACATCCTTCCTTCCTTCGTTCTTTCTTCTTCCGTTCCTCTCCCGTCTCATTGCTGTAGACACTTTCCTCTGTCACGAAATGCTTGCCTTAATTATTGCAATGGGGGGGGGTCTAAGACTGGGGAGAATTTTCCCATATCCGACCAGTACGCAACACTGCCCCCTCCTTCCCTTCTTCTGGCCATCGCGTCGATCGCCTTTGCTTCTTCGGTCTTCCTTGATCCTAATCTGTCCACATCCCGTTCCGTGCATTTACCTGCTCTATTTCTCTCGCTCTCCTTCCGTAGGTTCTGCTGAATTCTTCCGTTCCAATCTTCCTCTTTTAAAGCGCCTAATATGTCCGCAATTTGCTCATTTCCTCGTTTTCCTCTAATTTATCCTAGGCGCTTTGCGAAGGAAGCGACAAAATTCCGACCGATTTAAGCCCGCTAAGAATCAGACAAACGAATAGATTAATTATTGCAAAATCTCCTTCGAAATTTCACCAAATGCAATGTATTGTCTTCGCAAAATTTGTTTTGCAACTACAGGTCCGGGTTGTAAGCAGGGTTATTTCTATGATTATCAATTTGGGGGTGTTGGTATATTCTGGGGGTCTCTTGCAGAAAAAGTCTGACAAGCAAAATAAAAGGTCATCTGGCTCTCAGATGGGGTGGGGGTGCTGAGAGGTGTCGGTCTCAGATTTGAGAGGCGTTCGGGGTGTTAGGGAGTGTACAAATATCCCTGGTTGTGATTTATTGGGTCTCTGATGTATACGTTCGTCCAAATTTGCGTGAAATTGAAGTTCAGCCCCCCCCTGTGCAATTTGTTCATTTGACCTTAACGTATACTCCCACTTTTCGAGTTCGGACCCTTGACGGAGAGCGAAAATATCGAGGTGCTGGCACAGTTCGACGCCAATAATTTTTAAAAATTTATCACTTCCGTTAATATCTCCTCCAGAACACCAACGAGAATGGTGTTTGGGGAACTGGTGTGAACGAATTAATACAACTTTTCTATGTTACGTCGTAGTCCTACGACCTACATATACTGTACACCAAATTTTTTCAAATGATATTTTGAGTTTCTGTGTTCCCGTAGATGACAACAGAGCAGTGGCGGCTCCACCGGGGGGAGGGGGGCAGGGGGCCCGTGCCCCCCTATTGAGTGCCTGCCCCCCCAGTGGCTCCCCAGTTGGGACCCTATACTTAATGCTATGTACATTAAACAATAAATGGTTGGCCCCCCATGATTAGAAGTTGCCACCCCAACGGCCCCCCACTTGCCAAAACCTAGAGCCGTCACTGAAACAGAGGAGCAAACTTGGATGAAAAAGTGAGGGGCCTCAGCCCTATACCATGCCCCAGTGCTTCCCTAACCTACCCCAGTGCTTCCCAAGCTTTTTCCAGCCACGGCACACTATCCAAGAAACATACAGTCAACGGGGCGCACTGCAGCCGACAAGCAAAAACCCCTCATCTGTGATCTCTCCATTTTCCCCAACTGACAAACAAAAAAGGGTCGTCAACTTATTAGTTAGATCGGATTCTAAGTCTAAGAGAAAAGAAATAGTTTTCCATCATTTTACCGCGGCACACTTCTGAAAGTTGCTGCGGCGCACTTGTGTACCGCGGCACACAGGTTGGGAAGCACTACCTTACCCAGTCAGTCCCTAACTTAGCCTCTCGAAAAGTGGGGGTGGGGCGGGGGCTCGAGTCTAGTGGCATAATAAATGCCCACATGATCTATGGATGATAAAATCAAGCTGCGTATGTAACTATAATATGGAGTTCTCAGTTCTGTTTACTGGGAAGGCTTTGTCTACAGGTAAATTAATTGCGATATGAATGACATTCTATAGATATTGCTCGTTTACCTTGTCTGAAGTTCGTGTTGAAGCAGGTGTAGATGATGGGGTTGATGGAGCTGTTCGAATAGGCGAGTACGTTTGCATAATAGTTCAGTTTCAGGTACCACCAGGGCAGCTGTATCAGTCGCCACGTGCATTAATAATGAGAAAAACACATGTTAAGCATTAGGCTATAGTCAGGCAAGGTAAATAATTAATCAACAGTAATACTTTAAAATTATTAAACGACGTAGCATGTTTCTTGGTTACCCATGAACCCCCGCACTTAATTCTGTGTCCGACTCTCCACCAGTGGCGGCTCTAGGATTTGGCAAGTGGGGGGCGTTGGGGTGGCAACTTCTAATCATGGGGGGCCAACCATTTGTTGTTTAATGTATGTAGCATTAAGTATAGGGTCCCAACTGGGGGGGCACTGGGGGCCAGGCACTCAGTAGGGGGCACGGGCCCCCTGCCCTCCGGTGGAGCCGCCACTGCTCTCCACTGGAGGGTGAAGATTTTGCGGTGGGAGTAACTTAGTCAACGTATAAGTTTTCCGATTTCACGCTTCTTTTCTGAAAAAATCGACTACTGTTTACTGGAATATGGGCTTCGACTACGCTCCAGGCTCAGATTGGGGGGGGGTGGGTGGGTGTTAGGGGGTGTTGGTGGTCTTAGGGGGGTGTACAAATGTCCCTATACAACAACATCATCTGTATCAACGCTGACTATCAGTTACGATCGATGTGCCATCGAAAGACCTCTGCGATCTTTCCACTGGAAAAATTTGCCATTCACTTTGTCAGACTCAGTGGCGGCTCCACATGGAGGGTCCGGGGAGAGAGCGTTCCCCCTTATTGAATGCCTGCCCTCCCCAGTGCACCCTGGTTGGACCCTATACTTACTACTACAGATCCTGGAGCCGCCACTGGTCAGACTTGAATTCTGTCCTCGTTGCTGTCTTTTCTCGACGACATTTCGTTAATAATTGCGTCGCACATTAACCCCTTAACTGGGGATCCCCGATATATCCGTCCATTTACATTGAGTTACAGTTAAATACACGGTGCCCCAGTTGGGTTAAATGTGTGCTCTACATTAAACAACAAAACACAACGTCGATCCGTGACTACACCGGAGCCCGATAAACGAGGGACCGAATATAATGCTGATTGTAAGACTATAGGGTGGAAAGTGAATACGGCATGACAGTCATTTAACAGAGTCGTACACTTGAGAGTTAAACACCCCTGTGTCTAACCCATCAGTGCTTTATCTGCAGGGCTCCAGGCCTTGGGGGTGAGTGGATGGGGCGATTGACTTGGCCGGAGGACAAGAGACACAGTTCAATGCGAAACTTTATGTCAATGCGCTGGGATTATTTGGTGGGGAGAATTTCCCACCTCTAAATTCCCCCAAATCACAAAAAGCACGGAATCCCATGAAATCAGGTCAGTTGGGAAAGAATTTTCAAGCGCGTCGTTCCGTTAAATAAATTGGTTAAACAAGATAATGACTGCGTGAAAATTCGCCGTTGCCATTTATAGGGTGGACTAGTGGAGAATGGGGTAGGGTGGGGGTGGGGTGGGAGTCAGTAGGCAGAGGCCAGGAATTTTCCATTTCCATCTACAGATAGGCCTACCTACTACCTGCTGATTGAACGTCAGCCATGAAAGAGTCGCCTTCTAAAAGTCGCTAATTGAAACGCAGTCAGTGTATTATTCAGGAATCGTCAGTGGGAAGATATGAACGATGGACGAATGGATTCCCTGCCATTTACTGTCGTCGATCCGCGTTTCGGAGCGCTGTTTTAGGGACAATATTTTTAGGCGCTAAAAATATTAATGTATAATTGTCGCAAAAAGGAAAAACAGCAGGAAGAAATAATGTCTGATTATAGTTGACTAGTGTACAACGAAGACAGTAAGCTCGAAATCTAGTCATGCAAAGTATATCTATAATATTAAGATCGTTATCTGTATGTCTCTCTGTTACCTTCAAGCGTTCTGATTGGTTGACTGTTGGTAGACGGTTTAGACCGTTTAGTCCTTACGTCGCGATGCGTTGGTGGGCGAGCGTTGACTATTGGTAGACCAGTTTAGTCCTTACGTCGCGCGATGCGTTGGTGGACGATGTTCGAAGACGACGTTGCTATTGGTAACAATTGTTCGTAGAACCGGTTTAGTCGAGTCATTGCAGCGTCAGAGGGCTGGGCGTGCGACGACGTTGCTATTGGTAACAATTGTTCGCAGCCTGAGGTAGTTGCAACGTACATTTTAACGTACACAAAAAATACGTGTACAGCGTCACAAATGGTCACAGTTGCGTGATTTTAAAATACATAGGCAAATTATTACGTGGCGCAGAGCTTGGCTAGGTGGCGATCATAAAATGTTGTTCAGCATGAATTCAATGATTGGGTATTAGGTAAGGTATTGGATTAGTATTATCCTGCACTGCGAGCAAAGCGAGGGAAAATGGCATCTTTCTAGTATATATATATATATATATATATATATATATATATATATATATATATATATATATATTGCTGTACAGTATATTATATATACTGTTTTACAGCAATATATACGAAATAATACAAAGATCTTGCTTCCATTCGTCTCTCTTTTCTCTTTCTTTCTCCCTTTCTCTTCCACTGTCTGTCTCTGTCAGTATGCACCTCTCTCCTCTCCTCTGTCTGTCTGTCTGTCTCTCCCTCTCTCTCTCTCTCTCTCTCTCTCTCTCTCTCTCTCTCTCTCTCTCTCTCTCAACATCTGCCTTAAAAATTAACATTTGAAGGCGCAAAGGAAGCAATATGATCTAAACACTCTTTAAAAAACGAAAGAAGCGGCAAACAGCTTCAAGATCAGCAACTGCTCCTGTTTCCTCTCCGTCGTTAACGGAGGAGTTTGGAGTGGCTAATTAGAAGAAGACGGCTTCGTCGCTCTCCTCCTCTGACTCTTCTTCTCGCCTCTTCTTCCCTCCGTCGGCGGTTTCGTCTAATTGCCCTTTTAGAGATCGGGAGAGCTCCCGATCACGGTGGCTTGCACAGGTGAGTGACGGTTCGCGCTCTGCCAAGTCTGACCAGTGGGTTGGGAGTAGGGGGGGTGGAGGGAAGCAGGCTAGTGAGGCAGTGTTTATTCTAGGCCTTCTTTGGGGGAATTTCCTTTCCCCCCAAAGTTTGAATTTTCACAAACTTTTTTGACATTTGGCAAGTAGTATGACCTCCCCAATGTCTTTTACCCCACTCCAAAAAAATTTAAACTCTCCCCATTGTCTAGGTGGCGCTAGAATAGCCATTGTTAGTGAGGCAACAGAATTTTCGAATTTTTCGCTATAATAAATAAACGACAGGAAGCACGAAATTCTCCGTTGCTAGTTAATCCCTTAACTGGGTATTTAACTGTAACTCAATGTAAAATGGACGGATATATCCGGGGTCCCCAGTTAAGGGGTTAAGTCTATAGGCCTAGAGCAGAGTCCATGCGGAAGAGACGACGTTTCAAGCCACAATTGCATCGTGGACGTGAACAAGGAATGACTGCCGTCGTCACCATCTGCGTTTCGCAGATCTTTCAGAACTTATTGTTTCGTGTTGAGCACCACTTTAAAGATCATGTTAAAACGAAAGTTAAATTCTTGAATAGGAAGAGTCTCTCTCTTAGGACCGTTTCTATCAATTTTCGAACCCCGTGCAGTGGTGTAGCCGGTGTTCCAGAGTTGTCCATGGGTCGTTTTTTTTAACCCAAACCCAACCCACCAATTTCTCAACCCAACCCAACCTACAGAAAATTCCTGCCTGCGGACCCAACCTATCGCGACCCGTTCAATCCATTAATTTTTTCAAAATCTGTACCCAACCCAATCCAACCAAACCATGGGTTAACCCAACCCATGAACAACTCTGCGGTGTCCAGGACTAGGCAGGAGCATCGTCATTTTCGAGTGAAAAAGTCTAAGAGGAAAAGGTCGTCAGGGAGTTCTTGGCCCATTCACGCTTTCTGTTCTTATCATCCCTCTCATCCTCCTGTTTTCTACCCCAGAAAAATGACTCGGTTTTCGCAAATCCCAGCCATACTAGGGACCCGCCCCCTCACCCTCGCGGCCAGAGGCGCAGCCAGGAATTTGATTTCGGGGAGGTATAAATATTTTGTTGGGGTTATAAATCTTCACTATAAACCTCATAAACCATATAGTTCACATATAACAACATATAAACCAATAAAAACTTTAAAGTAGACTGATTGGGGGGGTTATATATAAATCACATATAACAACATATAAACCAATAAAAACTTTAAAGTAGACTGATTGGGGTTATATATAAATCACATATAACAACATATAAACCAATAAAAACTTTAAAGTAGACTGATTGGGGGGGTTATATATAAATCACATATAACAACATATAAACCAATAAAAACTTTAAAGTAGACTGATTGGGGGGGGGTTATATATAAATCACATATAACAACATATAAACCAATAAAAACTTTAAGGTAGACTGATTGGGGGGGTTATATATAAATCACATATAACAACATATAAACCACATAAAAACTTTAAGGTAGACTGATTGGGGGGTTATATATAAATCACATATAACCACATATAAACCACATAAAAACTTTAAGGTAGACTGATTTTGGGAGTATTTATACATAAATATCCCCCCGTCGCTACGCCCCTGTTTGCGGCTATGCCAATGCCCGCCCCCCGCAGAAATAATCACAGACCGTAGTTTGAATACCGCTGTTCAAGACTGGAGCTCACATTAGCCTAATAGGAAAGCTGTCGCCGAATTCCATAAGATAACAACAACACTGCGGGGGCGTTGTCAGTCATTGTAAAATGGGTCTAACGTCGAGCATGCCCCCCACCGGAGCTCATAGAAATGTGAGAGAAAGCCGATGGTGTTTTCCATGAAAGACAGCCTATGGAAATGCCAATATGCTTCCGACGTATTAATTATTGAAAATCTCTTCCCAGGAATCCGATGCATGGAAATCTCACAGCGCGACATTAATAATTATCGACGGAGGTCAGCCAATGTATTTTGGGTGGTATTTGAGTCAGACCAGTGGGGGAGGTGAAGGGGCAGGCAGGGGCGTAGCGACGGGGTACATCAGTATACATATACCCCTAAATCAGTCTACCTTAAAGTTTTTTATGTGATTTACATGTGGTTATAATATGTGGTTTATATGGTTTATGCGGTTTATAGTTAAGATTTATACCCACCCAAAATATTAATACCCTCCCAAATCAAATTCCTGGCTATGCCCCTGGGGCAGGGCGAATCCCAGATCAGCTGTGGGGAACTAATTTCGATTTGTTTCATTATGCTGAATAAGTTGGTTAAATAAGTCAATGACAATCAGTGGCGTAGCGAGGGGCGGTGGGGCGAACCGCCCCGGGCGGCACTGGCTATAGGGGCGGCAGTTTCGAGAAAATCCTTTTTGCATGTGAAAAATTTTAGCAGGTTGTCATAAGGTTTTTTTGCTTGTCAAGAACTTTAGTATGTTTGTTGGTAAGTTTTTTTTGCTTCTCAAGAATTTTACGAAGAGGCGGCGAAGAGGCGGAATTTTGTTCGCCTCGGGCGGCACTCTGCCTCGCTACGCCACGGATGACAAGTAGGCAGCTTAAGCCTTGTGATGTGTAGAGTGGATCAGTCGGGGAGTCAGTAAACAGTGTCCAATAATCCCCAACCTCTTTCTCCATGTAAATGCGAATTCACACATAAAAAATATCAGACCAGAGTTGTCCATGGGTTGGGTTGGATTGAGTTGGGTTGGGTCAGATTTCACCATATTTATGGTGGGTTGGGTTAGGTCAGAAAATAAGTAATGGTTTAAGAAATTACAATGTATTACAGTGGGATGCATGGGTTGGGTCAAGTAACCCTATTGCCGGCATGGGTTGGGTTGGAGATTTCATGGGTAGGGTTGGGTTCAAAAAAATGGACCCACGGACATCTCCGCATCAGACACAGAACTCAGACTTTGATACGAAAGCGTCTTTAAATAAACGATTTTCTTTTTTAAAAATCAGATCGTGACATTTAAAGAAAGGCTAATACGACCAGTGTTTTATACAGGCCTGATATAGGCGCCTAGCTATAGGGTGGAAATTCCACCTCCAGAACCACAAAAATCCCTCAAAATCCCAGCACTAACACTAATTTTCGCATTCAACTGTGTCTCTTCCCCTCCAGCTAAGTCAATTGAATGGCTGGGTGGAATACTGGCTAAGTAACTGTATCCGGCAAAACAATGGTTTAAGTATCAATAACAGAAGAGGGGTAACTGCATTTTTTCCTTATTTAACAGGACCCTTCAACTGATAATTTCACCACTAAGGGAGTTTGTCTAAAACGACTTCCTTATTCCTCATTTGGCTCTTCAATTTATCCCTAACCACGATGTTTTAAAAACTGCATTTAACTACTTGTTAAAACCCAACCATTCAATTTCCTCTTCCCCAAAGGCCTGGATAAAACACTGGCTAAGACGTTGACGCTCTGCAAAACATCGCCGCAGTATTAAACAGAAGAGTAATAATGTTTTCACATTTTAGTGCTTAAAATGAAACTCGTGTCATTTCCGCGAGCATTTGTCTAAAACGACTTTGTAGGTCATTTTGCAAATAATAGGCCTATTTATCCGCGACTAACGATGTTTTAAAAATTCTACCAAGTAGCGTGACCATTAAAATGAAAGCCTCACATCTTTGAGTCTCGTCCGAGACAACTCCAAAACACTTGTCCTAGCCAACTGCTGCTAGAAACGAGAATTTGATGAAAATGTTTACATGTTTTCTAAGGAGCATGGTATCATTTGGCCGTTGTCAATCACAGGGTTTTAGCTAAAGCTGAGCACATTTAAAACTCGCTACTCCTTGTAAAAACTCCCTGCAAAGCGCCCTTGACGCAACCCATAGCCCCTGCTCTTCTACGGCGCTATATAAATTGCCATGAACAATAACAATAACCATACTCCTTCTAATTCACCAGAATTCCAACATTAAAGCAGATCCGCAGTGATCAGTATTGGTTAAATTGGAAATCCAGTGAACGGCGTAAGATATCCTGTGAGATTACCTGGTCGTTCGTGCTGGAGCGATGTTCGGCGTAGAGGATTGAAATTTGAAACGGTAACCAACAGAAGACGAAGACGAATAGCACGACAAGAAGCATTTTGATGACCTAAGCAGAGACACAAAGAGAAACACAGCCAGATGGCACGGTTTATGCAAATCAACAAGTGAAGCGAATAACGTACTGCAAAATTCTAGCAATTAGTATAATCAATCTGAACTGAAACTGAATCAATCAATCAATCAATCAATCAATCAATCAATCAATCAATCAATTCAAAATGCCTTTATGGCGCCACTATCATAATGCCCAGGGCATCAGCCGATGGCGCACCAAATCCAATCTGAATTTGAGCCAGGTCAATCCGGAAAGGTCATTTCGATCGGTGGAGGAACGATCCAAGGTGGTGAGCCATGTCAAACAGGTACGTCTTAAGACCAGATCTAACAGATGATAATGTACTGGGTTTATGACGGGGCGGTGGTTAACGAAACCGCGCGAGAAAAGCGTCTAGAAACTACGATTTTGGTTAGACAAGACATCGTCCAACCTGCAATAATGTTTAAAATTGAGGATTTCGATGTTCTTTTGATCGTACATAAAGCGATCGCCTTAAAATTGCGTGCATAATCTTCTGTCTTTCGAAAACCCATTGCAATTAATTATCATTCAGCCGATGGTTAACATTCACGGCGTCATTTTTCGGGTTAAGTAAAGTAAAGTAAGGTAAAATCTCGTGGATTTCTATAGCGCCTGGGAAAGCAGCACAACAGTAGCTGCTTATTCTTAGGCGCTCAATTCTGTATATACGATCAATATTATATTTCAAAATCTACAGTCTCCGTTTAAAGTGAATTAATTTGTCAACGCTTCTAAATCTGTACGCAAGATCAGTGGCGGTTCCACGTGGGGGATGAGTGAGGATGCATCCCCCACCGGACTTTCGAAGTTACTTTTTTTCTTGTGGAAGCCTATTTTTGGGTAAAATTCTAGTAAAACTAACTGGGGATGATTTTTTACTTGTCAACCTATTTTTCAGTAAAAGCGTAGTGAAATTAGGAATAAAATTCTCTGTTTCAGTCTTTTTCGGCAAAGTTTATTGAGTTTTTGTCCTTCTATTCCCTTCCTACCAACTTTCTATAAATTCGTTCACCCCCTCCCCCCATCAAGAAATCCTGGAACCGCCACTGCACAAGATTTCAAATTAATCGCAATATAATTAATTATTATAATATTATTGACATTCTGAATAGACGAATCTTCACAGTTTCTTCTTGAAAGACTTTATAATTATAGTCTTTTTTGCGATGTGATATATCCGAAGGTATAGACAGTTCCAAACGCGAGAGGAGGCAAAAAAAATGCTCGCAAAGCCTGTGGTGGATAAGAATTATCCGTGTTCCTGGAGTTGAAGTCACATCCGGTGGAGAAGCGAGCGACCGAGTTCGTGATGAATCAATCGTCCGAGGCTAAGAGCGTCTTTAATAACTCGCCAGACAGACGATAGCAGAGCTTTGGTCCTAGATTTGCAATATTATATTCTCTCGCCCCTCCACCGCCCCCCCACCCCCAGAGGCTAGTAATCGTCTGGTACAGGTGTAAGAACGGTGAACGGAAAGACATTCGACCGAATCCGTTGTATTTCCACCCACCCACCCACCCACCCACCCACGGCTATACACCAGCCTTTTTCTTCGTCCGTGTCTTTGACTTCGGTTTCCTGCAGACGTCGACAGGCGGCGCCACCTACCTCTTCGGTCGTCACGGCAACCCGTTAAGACGACGCCGGATATGACGTCAGAAAGACAGTCGCCCAAACGAATCCAATCAGGTTTTTAGCGAAAGAAAAGGAAGGAAGCCATCTTTTCCTATTGTAGTGGGGCGGAAGGGGTGGGGGTTGGAGTGAACGGCGACTTCTGCCGTCTCATTAGCGCGCTAATCTAATAACAGTGCGAGATGGCGATTGCGCGTCATGGCTTATTAGTCACCGATCACACTGGAGACACACTGGACCAAACTGTAAGCTTAGTGTTTTCCTCTTCACCTTTTGGGAGAGAGAGAAAAAAAGAAAAGAGAAAGAAAGAAAGAGAGAAGAGAGAGAGAGAGAGAAAGTGAGAGACAGACATTATGTCGACAGACGCCGAGAAACAGATACAGACAAACAGTGGCGTATTTAGGGGTTGGCTACTGAGCCATAGCGTACCCCTTTGGTCTTTGTGTTTTTCCTTGTCACCACGTTTTTAGAAGGGCGATAAGATTTTTTGTGCTTGTCACCACGTTTATTTTTCGAACTTCTTCAATTTCAGCATACCCCTTTGAGCCTTTCTAAATACGCCCATGCAGACAAAGGCAAACAGAGGACAGACAGACAGACAGACAGAGAGAGAGAGAGAGAGATGCACTCGGCATCAGCCGACGTTCGCTTCGGATTTGAATCGTAATAGCCATTGTCGAAACCAATAAGTGGATCTGCTAACATGCCAGATATAATAATAATAATAATAATAATAATAATAATAATAATAATAATAATAATAATAATAATTAATTATTATTATTATTATTAATTATTATTATTATTATTATTATTATTATTATTAACAACTGGGTTTTAAGTGATTTAGTTACTTCAGTGGTTTTCACACAGGTAAGCTTACTTAGCCTCCTAAACCACTTGAAATCACATTATTTAATTTAAATTTAGTAGGATTTCTTCTCTGTTGAAAAGCACCAAAACACAGCGAAACTTGCTTCATTACGTAGAACATATTAATTTTCACTCCGCTCCGCATCGCTGGACATGCAGAAGAATGAATGCCTGCTATTATAATATAATCAATTCTCTGATCGGAATCGAATCCAAGACGCCCAGCGTACAGTACATGGCATAGCCTACGTCACGTGTGTTTCTCTGTGACTAGCTGTACTCTACGCATGGCTGTATAGCGGGCTTTCAGGGAGTGTTTCAAATAGTTTGCTCATAAATTCGTAAATAAATTGAAGCGATGATTGCTTTTCTCGGAAGATTGATTGCTTTTCTCGGAAAGAAAGAAACACGCGTCTTTTCACAGGGAGACTGAAAAGCTTTGAAACTTTTTTAATTATCTCCTCTACCAAATTGCTCACTAGCATGCTTGAAACCTATGTCTGTCTGTCTGTCTGTCTGTCTGTCTGTCTGTCTGTCTGTCTGTCTGTCTGTCTGTCTTCTCTCTCTCTCTCTCTCTCTCTCTCTCTCTCTCTAAAGCGGCGCTACAGAAGTTCACTCATGAAGTGAACTAATATTGCGGTCTTTCAAAACTAGACCAAAGGCTGCGAATCTGCGAAGAGAAATGAAAAATTATATATTGAAGGTTAATATAATAATTAGGCCTATCATGTGCCTTTCATGAGATGTCAGAAAATTTAGCGAGACTAGCGAAAGACGGCCTTTCGTCTTTATCCTTGGCTCAGCGTGTCTTCCTTGTAATTATCTGCAGTGAAAGTTCGAACATCATCATCATCATCGTCATCATCATTGCTGCCATGTAATACTTTTGAGCAGGATGAATAGTGAAACCCTTTCGAATGTGAGGCTTCGTGAGCGTATATACCAATGACCTCGGGTATTTCGTAGATTGTAACGGAGTTCTTGTGTCACGCGATGGGGGCTCATAAGGCTTCACTTCCATTAACTTCCTTAGCGGCCATGGCTCAAACTTCGAATGAGCAGAAATTTCGCGTGAAAAATTGATTCGAAAGGTCTTGCATAAGAACCACGACCAACAAATCAGGTGCTATAGGTTAATTCTGGTCATCTGAAGTGGCATTGAGCTAAATCTCGCATTTATAATAATAATAATAATAATAATAATAATAATAATAATAATAATAATAATAATAATAATAATAATAATAATAATAATAATAATAATAATAATGACTGGATTTGAAGCGGCCAAAAGTCAATCACAGCATGTAATTATGTAATATTAAAAAAAAATGCATTTCGCCATCTGGCGGACGTTGGTTGAAAGGAATCTTCTGAGTTTTGAATAAATGGCAAAACTCAGATTCATTCGAGTGGAAAATGTGGCAAATATATTAGGCAGAAATATTCATATTTTTGCAAAAATAAGACCAAAGGAAAGAAATAAATATATAAATTTCTTTAAAATTATTTTGTTAAAAATTTTGCCAGGAACATACCTTTGTTACGCGTCTAAAAATCCTACGAGTATGGCAAAATCGCTTAGCCGCTAGGCTTACAAATCCAAGCCCTTCTTGTTAGCGTAGTTTCAGAGCAAAATGGTCGGAATACGCTTTCCTTGCGTTATTGCGAAATAAGATTAATTTTGAAAAGTACCATAGGCCAGGGTTTCCCAAACTTTTGGAACAGTATGGCCCACCTCAGCGGCTTTGTAACATGCCGTGGCTATGCAACTTATTGTCAACTAAATTCGATAAAACACTAATCATTTTAACATAAGCCGTATATATGGAGGATTGCAGGTATATAAATTTCTTAAAACCTAAGCCTACTTGCAAATTTAAAGTCTTATGACATTGTGGTATTGGTTAGTAAAATGACACTTCTGAATCGAATTTCGCGCCACCCCGCGACCCACTAGACTTCTCCCTGCGACCCACTTTTGGGTTGCGACCCACAGTTTGGGAACACTGATCTATTCCAACTTCCGTTTGTCCGCTACGACTGCTATCTTGACTCTTTGTCTGGATCTGCGAATTTTGGACACCTTGATATTGCTTCAGTCAGAAACAAGGCCACGTCATTGCGCAATTGCTTTATTGATTTTCCTCTTCACATTCTGTCGTTGAATGAGACGTGGCTGCGACCAAACGATACTCAGTCATACAGTGTTTAATCTAGACTCCTGGACTCCGGGGAGGAAAATTGAAAAAGCCGGGGGGACTGACAAAGCCGCGGGAGAATTCTGCTAGGGGCCGCTGTTAGTCCATGTAGTATTCCAAAATTTCCGGGGGGAAGGCCAATTCCCCCGGAAACGACCTAGATTAAACACTGCCGTCATATTTATCTGGATTGCATCCTTCTAATGTGTCGCTTTTTAGTAATCCATGGCAGCATGCTAATGGCGGAGGAATAACGTATTTGTCTAAACATACTTGAAAATTTCATTCAGCTGCAGTAGCTGATGATGCTCCTTTTAGTTGGCTTGAATTCGCTGCTGCCGGACACTTGGTTTGGAAATAACGAGACCATTTCTTTCATGATTATTAGTATTATTTATAGAGACTTAAGCGATCTGTTGCCAATTAGTATGAAGGCAGATTCTCGTAAGTAACGTAAAAGTAAAGTAAAAGTAAAAACAAATTTCTATAGCGCTGCCCGAAAGCTTGGCGCAGTGCACCAGCTTGTTCACGAGTGCTCCCCCATCTGGATGAAATCCATAGTCCGTAGTCCGTAGTCCGTGGTGGTCAAGGCTGTAGGCCTAGATCCAGGTAGGCAGTCGCAGCAAAGTATTTTTATGGAGGACGATAGGCCTAACAAGATTTGCGGCGGGTAGAATGCAGGCCCTTGCCCTTGGTAAGGATTACCCCATAAGATTTCTTGAAAAGAATAGTTGATTTAATTTAATTCTAGTCCTCTGGCTAGTAGAAAACCACGTTAACTGATAGCCTGACCACCCGAACAAATGCACATTAAAAAACTAAATCAATATTAAATTTGAATTATAAATATATATATATATATGTGTGTGTGTGTGTGTGTCGGTTTTTCTCTGCATGCTGAGTCTGACTCGCCTTCATTTTGAGTGCGACTTGAATCGACCGTTCGCTGACGTCACGACTTGCGTCACCCGGCACGCGGTGTGACCACAGCTTCACGATTATGATGACGTAGACGGCCGTCATGACGACCACCGGAACGAAGAACAGTACCAGGCAGACGAGCGTGTAATAGAACTTCCGGTACGGTGAGTAGCTGTACGAGAGGTTCGTGTCCGGGTCGACCCAGGCGCTGTTCGGCCACTCGTCTTCGCACCAGACCTCGACGTGGTCCAACCACTTCCGGGTCATCTGCTTCCGGTAGAAGAGCAGCGGGGAGGAGGTGGCGACCGACGCCAGCCAGACGACGAATATGAAGGCGGAAGGCCGTCTGTTCGCCAGGTGAGACTTGATGGCGAAGACGATGCCGAAGAAGCGGTCGCAGGCGATGGCGGTCAGGGTCAGAATGCTCGAGACGAGAGACAACACTGCAAAATAGAAGTCGAATTCAACACACCAGGGGTATTTTTACACACCCCTAACACCCAGTGGCGGCTCCACCGGAGGGGGTCATGGGAGGGGGCCCGTGCCCCTCATTGAGAGCCTGCCCCCACCCAGTGCCCCGCCAGTTGGGACCCTATACTTAATGCTACATACATTAAACAACAAATGGTTGGCCCCCATGATTAGAAGTTGCCACCCCAACGGCCCCCCACTTGCCAAATCCTAGAGCCGCCACTGCTAACACCCTCCCCCCATTTCAGACCGAAACCCCCTTCAACACCCCCCAATCTCAGCTAGAGGATTATCTTGTTTGCTCGTCAGACTTTTTGGGCAGGGGACCCCCAGAATTTACGACACCCCCAAATTGATAATGCTAGAAATAACCATGCAACACACGATCACAGAGATATTTTTACACCCCACCATCCTCCCACAAATCTGAGAGCAACATCTCCCTAATTCAGGGTTATTTCTAGGATTATCAATTTGGAGGGTTAGGTAAATTCTGGAGTATCTTACCAAAAAGTCTGACAAGCAAAATAAGGTTATCCCATAGCTGAGATTGGGTCGTGTTGGGGATGTCGGTGTCAAATTGGGGAGTGTTGGGGGTGTTAGGGGTGTAAAAATATCCCTGCCCTAATTATGATGCAGCTAAGGTGGTAGCGCTAACAAAGGGGAGGAAGGGGACCCCCAGAATATATTAACACCCCGAAATTGATAATCCTAGAAATAACCCTGCACGATCACCATCTGATCTGAACTAATATTTAACTTTTATAGCGCCGCTTCACGATGCACAGATGCATCAATCGATGGCACGCCGGATCGAAATAATTCGACATCAACGTCAAATCGAGGTTAAACCATTTGAACCAAAGCGAATCTCGTGACTAGAAATTGGAGAAGAATGGAAAGAAACCTATGCGCCTACTAAATGCATTGTGGAGTTTTTTAAAACGTCTTTACACAAAAATATCGACGCCAATTTCTCACGCCAGGAACGAACAAAATTCTGCACTTAACAGCGAAGACTCAGGGGTGCAACTGATTGCGTCCATTTACCATTGACGCAACCATGGGGGAGGCACGGGAGACCGGCCCTATTATCCCTAATGACCTAGTCGTTTATCAATCAAATCCGTTTATTAGCATCAGGTAACAGAACAACAAAGACAATTTGAAAGTTGATATTTTACAGAAACGTAATTTATTGGGTATGCAGTGAAAAGGTTAACATCGATAATTGACTCAGGCTGGATCAGTGCCTATAGAGTCCCGCGATACAGAGGGGCAGGGTTATTTCTAGGATTATCAATTTGGGGGAGGGGTGCTGGTATTTTCTGGGGTGCCTGCCGAAAAAGTCTGACAAGCAAAAACAAAAAGGTCATCCGGCTCTCAGATTGAGGGGTGTTGGGGGTATCGGTCTCAGATTGGGGGTGGGAGGGTGTTAGGGGAGTGTAAAAATATCCCTGAAGAGGGATCTCAGGGGGCCGGCGGTCAGTTTGTCTGCATCGCGAAAACACAACGTGTAACAATCTGATTTCCAGATATACAGTAGTCTAGTGCATGCAAATGCTAAAGGTTACCGCGTGGTGACTCGTGAGGGTCAAATTTACACAACTTTCAACTGATCGTTATACTAGTTATAGTCAATCAGATAGCGCCATAATAAATCCACAATTGCATTTTCCTAATTTTAAATGTAATTCCCGAGAATGTCGTGCTTACAGAACCATCAAAGAAATTTGTCCTGGTCAGTTCGTATTCGTACTAAAACAAAAGAAATAGACTTGAAAATGTTCCTGTGCCCCAGGGATATTTTCGCATCCTCTAAAACCCCCAAACACCCCCCAAATCTGAGAGTCGGATGACCTTTTTATGCTTGTCATACTTTTTCGGCAGGGCACCCCCAGAAAATACCCAATACTCCCAAATTGACAATCCTAGAAATAACACTGGCTCCCCATATTTTGGAACCCTGGCTACGCCACTGGTTCAGACAGTCGGGCAGCGGCGGTACCGCCTGCCAGAGATATTTTCCACCCACTAACATCCCACTCAACACCCCATAAATTGATAATTCTAGAAATAGCCCAGCCGCCCTCCTACCTTGAGCGAAACTGTTGAAGACGCAGAAGAAAGATCCGAGCGCCCAGTCGTCGGTCAGGTCCTCGACCAGGTTGACCCAGGTGCACGACAGACTGACCATAAGGTCGGACACGGCCAGGTTGACGATGTAACAGTTGGTCGCCGTGCGCATCCGTCTGTTTCTCGCGACGGTCACGATAACGGACACGTTGCCGACAACGGCGACGAACATCAGCACGACGGTACACGAGATCTTCAGTCCTGCTTCGAGGGGCGAAAGCGCCGTGTGGTTGAGTGGGTAGGGGATGAGGCTCGTGTCCGAGACCATCGCCGCCGTCTTCTCCTCTCGCCGCCGTTCGGTCTCGTAGTTGTCTACGCTTTCCGTGCTCATCGCGCGTAATAATTCAGATTCGGCCGTTCATCTCTGTAACAGATGTTGTAATTAACGCCGTCTGCAGGCCCCACCCCCCGGCGAATTTTGCCGGATAGTTTTTTTCCCGGATAGTCTTTTTTACCGGATAGTCTTTTTCCCGGATAGTCTTTTTTACCGGATAGTCTTTTTCTCGGATAGTCTTTTTCCCGGATAGTCTTTTTCCCGGATAGTCTTTTTTACCGGATAGTCTTTTTCCCGGATAGTCTTTTTCCCGGATAGTCTTTTTCCCGGATAGTCTTTTTTCCGGATAGTTTTTCGCTCGTCTGTTGAACATGTCATTTTTTCTGACAAAGTTAGTCCGGAGTATGCGCGTGAATGCATGAATTGTTTAAACACTGTAGTATATAGCAGAAGAGACGACAACTAGCTCATTCGCAGATTTCGTATAAGGAAAATAAAGTTAATGTCATTTGTTCCGTTAAAAATACGCAATGCCTACCATCGGAAACAGACAATTGAACTAAAATATAACCCTATAGCGTAACTGACGTTCAGTTTTTAAAATTATTCAAATAGTTTAATTTTTTTAAATTCAGGTAATGGCCAAACGGGTTTTATGCAGCTGATGTGATAAAGGCAAATGGAAAGCCCACTGAATGCTACAAATCAGGTAGCCTATATTATTATAAAGAGATGTAGGTCTATTTTTAATTAGGCCTATTACTTACGAAATTTAAATCTCGTAAAATGTGAATTATGCCACATCACAAATTTCACGACGAATGCAAATACTTTTCTGAACGATTTCTCGCATTAAATTCGCATAAATCGAAGACCCACAAGTGCCATTTCTTAGAACTACTCCGTCATCTCTGGCCCTAACATTAGCTTCTAAATGCTCCTAATAAGAAGTCTTTCGAAATACCTCTCTAGACTAAATAATCCGGAGAATTCGCCGAATCGCCAACTGCGACTCGAAGCAAACGTCACATGACGGGAAGTCGCCGTCCACTTCTTCTTGTCATGCCACGTGACTTATATAGCGCCAAGTCTCTACAGCCGCACGCTCAACGTTCCTGATTGCATCGACCGCTGCTGTGGCCCGCGGTGTATTCAGTATAAGCATTATGTGTCTATAGCGTCATAATGTGCTACGCACCATATATGCACTATCATCATCATCATCATCACCATCACCATCATCATCATCACCACCACCACCACCACCACCACCACCATCATCATCACCAACACCATCATCATCATCACCAACCAGCATTATTATTATTATTATCATCATCACCACCACCATTATCATAATAATCAATTATTATTATTATTATTATTTTATTATTATTATTATTTTATTATTATTATTATTATTATTATTATTATTATTATTATTATTATTATTATTATTATTATTATTATTATTATTATTATTATTATTATTATTATTATTATTATTATTATCATCATCATCATCAGCAGCAGCAACAGCATCATCATCACCACCACCACCATCATCATCTTAATCATCATCATCATCATCATCATCACACTCCATAGTCCATATATGTCGAAGCCATTCAGTGGTCCTTTCCTTTCTTTGGCCATTTGTATCGCAGTCCATTCAAGAATTTCATCAATACATCTTCTCTTTGGTCTTCCTCTTCTTCGCAAACCCAAACCGTCTGATCTTCCCATCATCACTGTCTTTATTCGTCTTTCATCTTTCATTCTGCAAATGTGTCCAAATGTTGATAGTTTTCTGTCTTCGATCTTGTCCATAACAGTCTTTGTTCGTCTCAGGTTTTTGCAAATGGCATAGGACTTGTGCATATTATGTACATTGCGTATACACAGTACAGTATAACACAGGTTTCCCAAACATTTTGGAACCGCGACCCACTTCAGCGGCTTTGTAACGTGCCAGGCGGCCTAATCATAGCAGGTAATATAAGACTGCCGTGTTCGGTGACAGATCAGTCTGGTTTTCAGCCCTTGGAACTCGTTGAACAAGCGACTGTTATTAATGCGAAGTCCGTCTTTGTTTTGAGAAGCTCTCACTTATTTAACATCTCTTATAATGACTCCTTTGTAAAGAGCTCTTGACTTTAGCTCCAGTTATGCTACTGCGCTATATAAATTGTATAATAATAATAGGTTAATAATAATAATTTAATAATAATAATAACTTCAATAATAATAATAATAATAATAATAATAATAATAATAATAATAATAAAAATAATATGTTTTAGGCTATTTGGCTAGCGTTAGTTGAAAAAATCTTCTGAGTTTTGAATAAATGGCAAAACAAAAGCTCTGATTCAATTCGAATGAAAATATGGCAAATACATTAGGCAGAATCTTTCATATTTTCTCCAAATAAAACAAAATTAGATAAATAGATATTGAAATTTCTTGAAAATTATGTTTTATAAATTTTGCCAGAACACACCTTTGTTACGCGTCTTAAAAATCCTATGAGTAAGGCAAAATCGCTTAATCGCAAGGTTGGTCAGTAATATCTTGGAGTTGTTGTTGGAGTTTCAGAGCAAAATGGTCGGAATACGCTTTCCTTGAGTTATTGCGAAATAAGATTAATTTTTAAAAGTACTATAGGTCAGAGTTCCCAAACTTTTTGGAACTGTTTGCCTCAATTCAACGGCTTTATAACATGCCGCTACCCTGCAAACTTATTGTCAACTAAAATTGAATAAAACTTTAAAACTGTAATCGTTTTAATAGTCCATAAGTCGCGTATGGAGGATTGCAGGCATATAAATTTCTTACAACCTAAGCCTACTTGCAACTTTCAAGGTTTGTGACATTGTGGTTTGGCTAGAAAATGACACTTTTGAATCTAATTTCGCGCTACTCTCGTGACTCACTAGACTGAGCCCTCCGACCCACTTTTGGGTCGCGACCCACAGTTTGGAAAACACTGGTATAACACATATAACCTGACACTGCACACATTTTGCATATATGTACACTTGTACAGTATTGGTCCTATGTAGTCCGTGAATCCATGAAGTTAGCAGATTGGTAACAACACTGGACGACGGAGCAGAAGGTCGCGGGTGCGATCCCCGCAGAAGCCCTAAGGTCGACTCAGCCTTACTCGCTAGAGAGCGGTGGCAAACTGAGGAACAGCGTTAAGCTGCGAAGGTTAAACGTGGGCCTGGGGAAAGTAATGGCAACCTACCCCAGATTAATGGCTTAGATCACCTCTTCGTAGCTGATTGTCCAGGCCAGAGACAGTGGCGGTTCCAGGATTTCTTGGTGCATGGGGGGATGAAATGAATTTACAGGAAGTTGGTGGGGATGAAAATAGAAGGAAAAATCAATAAACTTTGCCGGGGCTGACAAAGAGAGTTTTATCCTAATTTCACTACACTTTTACCGAAAAAAAGTTTGACAAGCAAAAAAGGTCATCCGCAGCTTTTCTTCGTAGTTTTACTAGACTTTTACCCCAAAATAGGTTTCACAAGCAAAAAAAGGTCCCGAAAAGTCCGGTGGGGATGCATTCCCACTCATCCCCCACCGTGGAACCGACACTGACCGGAGATAAGCGCCGGAACCCAACGCTCGAGTTCGAATGCGGAACCTACCTTTACCTTTTATGTGTATAGATCTTTGTCTGTTACTCAAGTTTTCCTGCGTTATTGTTCTGTTTTTCAGCTAAGCTTGCTTAACGACCGGTGACCGGCGCCGCCTCTGGTCGGCGTAGGTCAGCGCCGTCATGGGTGGGGGGGGGTGGGGGCGTCCGGAACGACTTTCCACTGCGTCTCCGTCGGGCATTCGGAAGATCCGCCGATGCACGCGAAGTGAAATACGATCGGCCAGCCGCGTCTAGGGACGACGTCGAATCTAAAAGCAGACGACGAATGAAAAGACTACTGCAGAGACGACACCGTGAATCTTGCAAAGACTGATTCGCCCTTGCATGCTAGCGAACAGACAGACAGACAGACAGACAGACAGACAGAGAAGATAGACAGACAGACAGACAGACAGACAGACAGACAGACAGACAGACAGACAGACAGACAGACAGACAGAGAAGATAGACAGACAGAGAAGATAGACAGACAGACAGACAGACAGACAGACAGACAGCCAGAGAAGATAGAGACAGATAGACAGACAGACAGACAGAGAAGATAGACAGACAGACAGACAGACAGACAGCCAGAGAAGATAGACAGATAGACAGACAGACAGAGAAGATAGACAGACAGACAGCCAGAGAAGACAAACAGACAGACAGAGAAGATAGACAGACAGACAGACAGACAGAGAAGATAGATAGACAGACAGACAGACAGAGAAGATAGATAAATAGATGGATTAATGGATGGATGACTTCTGTAAGTGGGGATAGAAGCCAGCTGAAATCACTGTTTACGTGCAGAGACTCTTTCAGATGTGATCGCATAACGCATTGTGAAGTCAGGGAATATAATGGATTATAAATTATTTACATTTGAAATATTCCATCACAAGCGATGCGGATGCGTGTGGATCTTCGTGAATCGCTTTCTCTTCGTTGCAGTTCTCCCAATAATTGCTCCAGAATTTCAATCACCAGTTCAGTTACCTTTGGAAAACACGGACTTACCTTCTCTCAGAAAACAACTGAGGGCGTTCATCATTCTTGTTTGTTTGATCCGGTTCGCAACTGACATTAGCGCATTTGCTGCTTTGCGATTATTTGCGCTCTATAAATAATAATAATAATAATAATAATAATAATAATAATAATAATAATAATAATAATAATAATAATAATACCTTATCAATGCCAGACAACCAAACGCCTTGATTCTCTGTGAAGCAGGCGCTTTCGTTCAAAATTTAGTTTCGCAAAAATTTAATCTTCTATCAGTGGTCATGGGTGCCCGCACATTAGGGCTAGAGGACACTTCCCTTTCCCCTGGAAAATGCAAATACCAGTATTTCACAGAGACATTTGAAAATCTTGATAAAATATTAACCGTGACCATTGTGTTAAAATGTGTTTTGCCCCCCTGGAAAAATTTCTGTGAGTGCCCATGTCAGTGGTGTAGACAAAATAGGATGGGGAGGAGGGGGCATTCCATTGCATTTACTTTCTTTTTAATCGACATTTTTATGAAAAAATTCTCCAACGAGCAAAAACGTTGTCAAGGTGTTATAGTTACACATTTTCACGTACTTCTCTTCAATCGTGCCGCCAATCCCCAAACTGCTCGACGATTTTACGCACATCCCACGAAAGGTCTATACGCCAGTGTCTTGTATATTGTCATGTGAAGTTGATACTACTGAAGGCTAACGACTTTTGCCTTGTAACGTTTAAAATGACGTTGTAATCAAGTGAGGTCTTCTTTGGAATCTAGATATTAACAACACGGACGGTGGCAATGAGAAAGGAAGATTCCAGAATAGGGGGGATTTGGGCAAATCCTCGACATTTTCGACCCAAAAGTCTGACAAGCAAAAAAGGTCGGCCATCGCTTTGGAGTCCGGTGGGTCCTCTTCGATATGATACTACCCTAACGAAGGAAAAATGGAGGGAACCCCATCTACTCACCGGTTTTGAAGTGATGATGAATAAAGGATACCAGGAAATCTCATCGACCGATACCTGACCTGTCGAACAGGTGGACCGGGTCCCTCCAGTACCGCCTTAATTCTCTTCCCTTTCGTTCAAAATTTAGTTTCCAAAAAATTTAATCTTCTATCCTCGACTGCGTCATTGAGCAGGGTTGTTGGAAAATGGGAAGTAAAACATTTGAAACTTTTGCAACATCAACGGTTAAAATGTGTTTTTACCCCTGGATAGTATATGATGTCAAACAGACAGAACTGTATAGCAATACTCGAAACAGTCCAAAGAAAAAAGAAAACTTCAATCGCGTCGCCAATCCCCAAACTGCGGACATTTTATGAAAGGAACAGTGTCAGAAATGTCTGGATAAGTTGATATAAAGGCTAACGACTTTTGGGTAACAATGCCTGGATCACGAAAATTGAGCGCAGACCAAGAAAAAGATATTAACAACACGAACGGTGACGTAGCCAGGATTCCAGGAAGACAGCATCAAAGAGTGGACAGGACTCACTATTGAGGAGGCGATAAGAAGAGCTAAACCCCATCTACTCTGGTTTTGCACGAAGATCGTAACATCTGGAAGATGACCGGGTCCTCCGTTCATACCCCCACCTCAATCTTCGGAGCAAAAGACTTTTGAAGACGGTATGACAAGACATCTGATGCAAAATAGACTAATAGCAATAGTTTCAATAGTTTTAATGACGTATTTTCTTGCAGTTCAACTCAATGGTCGCGCTCAAACCTTCATCGTTACACGTTCAATCAAACCAGTAAGGCCCATGAATCAATGAACTTACTAAGAGCTTTTTTATAGCGTAATTAGCGGGTCTGTAAAATTGAGTACGCTGTATGGGAGGTACGTTTATAGTACAGTACAGTACCATCCAATACGGTTGCGCATCACACAGGACCGTATATTATTACGGTACTTTATAATGAAGCGTATGTTATATAACCGAGCCAGTTATAACGAAGTTCTACTGTAAATTATATTGAACCGACATGTTCGAGCATCATCCGTCTACTTTAAATCTTTGATCTTTTCCTATAATCCGCCCTAAATTGACCCTAATCCAAATGCTGACATTTCCGTTTTCGCTAACACCTCAGTCCCTTCAAATGGCGTGTTTTCACGAAACTGTTGGAAATCCTGGCTGCTTATTAAAGCAGAACTTATGACACACGAAACCTTCATAATATACTGTAATTCTAACTGCAGTTATTTCGGGGGGAAACCTGCATAAGACATGTCGGGAGTCTAAATCCTAATCCGGGAGGAAATCCGTGACGGCTATCACGGAGCTTTGCCTGGCTTCGTCGGCGACTGTCGAAACACGAACGTCGAATGACAAAATTGCGAAGGTCTTAACCCCTTAACCGTGTATTTAACTGTAACTCAATGTAAAATGGACGGATATATCCGGGATCCCCAGTTAAGGGGTTAAACAAAGACGCACAGGAGCCGCAAACTTCGCGTTGAACAGGTAGCAATGTCTGTAGCAGCCATGGGCGTCGCACATTAGGGCAAGAGGGGCACTTGCCATCCCCCCTGGAAAATGCAAATACCAATATTTCACATTGAAATTTGAAAACCTTGCTAAAATATTAACAGTAACCATTGTGTTAAAATGTGTTTTGCCCCCTCCTGGAAAAATTTCTGCCGGCGCTCATGGTATAGCATCCCTCGACGACGCCGATTAAACTAATCTGGATCAAGTCAGCTCGTAATCTTTGCCCAACAGTGCAAGCGACTGCGCTGCCGAAACCTCCGCAGTACGCCGAACAAGTTGAAATCTTCATTTCAAAAAAATATAACCGAAGATTACTTATGTCACGAAGAGACTGTCTTAGGGGCCGTCCATTAATTACGTCAACAATTTAGGGGAAGGGGTTTGGAAAAGTTTGACAGTTGGTGACAGGGGAGGGGGTCAAGAGAAGTTGACGTCAACAATTTCACTTTTTTCAAATAATCAAAAAACAGGAAATTTCATAGAATACTACTTATTACAATGGAAAAAAGCATTAGAAAAAAGGTCATCACCACCAAATTTTGACACTCGATGAGGAAAAAAGGGAAAATGGTCATTACCACAAAAATAATAACCTTGTTATTGGGACCTGTCATTGATCTTTTGGGGGGGGGTCAAGAGTTGTTGAGGTAATTATGGGGGGGGAGGTAAGTGAAAGTTGACAGTTGTTGACAACGGGGAGGGGGTCAAAAATTGCCCAAAAATTGTTGACATAATTAATGGACAGCCCCTTAGTTTCTGGCAATCTTCCTTGACTGTCACCGCGTGTCAGAAGCGTTACATTGAGTCTAAAAGCCGACAGCGTAATATATAGGCCATTATCGCAAACTCAACGTAATAGGCCCTATTGGCGACATAGACATGATGTTTGGCCTTAAGAAGTGAAAAGCTCGGCCGATTCATACCTGAGACACGTCTCGGGGTCATTACCTTCTTTTTTGGTTTCACCGGTCATATATCTTCGGTAAGACGCGTGCAAAGAAAACGCACCGTTGGCCGCAAAGTGGCAACTCGATAACATTATTTTTCTGCTTTTAACGTTCGATTTGACGTAAAATTGTCAGACGCAAACGCGCTATGATAGGCCCTTTTCTCTCTCTCTCTCTCTCTCTCTCTCTCTCTCTCTCTCTCTCTCTCCCTCCCTCTCTCTCCCTCTCTCTCCCTCTCTCTCCCTCTCTCTCCCCTCTCTATCTATCTATCTATCTATCTATCTATCTATCTATCTATCTATCTATCTATCTATCTATCTATCTATCTATCTATCTATCTATCTATCTATCTATCTATCTATCTATCTATCTATCTATCTATCTATCTATCTATCTATCTATCTATCTATCTATCTATCTATCTATCTATCTATCTATCTATCTATCTATCTATCTATCTATCTATCTATCTATCTATCTATCTATCTATCTATCTATCTATCTATCTATCTATCTATCTATCTATCTATCTATCTATCTATCTATCTATCTATCTATCTATCTATCTATCTATCTATCTATCTATCTATCTATCTATCTATCTATCTATCTATCTATCTATCTATCTATCTATCTATCTATCTATCTATCTATCTTTCTATCTATTCATTAATTTTTCGACCCCTCATAGAAATTTGTGTACCCTTCGAAATGCGGCCCCTAAAACCCCCACCCCCACCCTTCCTACGCCACTGTTTAGTAGGACTTAAAGTAATGTCAGTCAACGTCGGCACATTGTCTGTGACCCCTGACCAAGCAATAGAGACAGCAGTTAAGATAGAGAAAGACAGGCACCAGAGACTGTTCATTCGACGACACCCCAGCATGCTCCTCCGCAAGAGAAAAAATCTGGGGGAAACGAGGATCGTGGATTTCTACCCCTCCGCCCGCTGTTTACGATTGCTCGCATTACACGCCTAAGCCTACGTAAGTAAGTATGTAAAAACTGGTGATTTTTTGCGGAGCGCAATCGAGAGTGGTACCGTATAGTGACTTCTTACAATCCTATTCGAGCCATATATTGCTCAAAATTCTAGCATCGCTTCTAATCGCATGCAATCGGCGAAGCTGAGACATCTCTTTGACGACATCAACATTCTACGGGCTGTCAATGCAGTGACCGGCCACAGCGTTCACTCGTCAGGCGGTCTCTCTTCTGTCTCTGCAATTGACGTGTCTCGAAGGCATTTAATTCACGCGAGTCATATACATATAAAGCATATTGAGCGTTCGCAGCAGCCGTCTGGCGGTAGAGCACCTGAAGGGGCCATGGAGGGCAATATAGGGCGAACGGGCTTCGATTGAACGGGAACTTCCGTTTCCGTGAATAAACGAGTTACGGACACCCTCCATTTCCCTTCCTCCCCCGTCGCTGTCAAATCCAGGGCACTTCCTGTGAGTGGCCGTCCTCTGGAACCTGGTCTTAAGAGGAAGAGGAGGAGAAGGAGGAGGAGGAGGAGGAGGAGGAGGAGGAAAAAAGGGGAGGAGGAGCAAGATGAGGAGGAAGATGAGGAAGAGGAAAAAGAGGAGGAGGAAGAGCAGGAGGAAGAGGAAGAGAAGGAGGAAGAGGAAGAGAAGTCGGAAGAGGGGAAAAGAGGAGGAAGAGGAAGAAGATGCGGAAGACGAGGATAAGAAAGAGAAGGAGGAGGAAGAGTAGGAGGAGAAGGAAGAGGGGAACGAGAATAAAGAGGAGGAGGAAGAGGAAGAGAAGAAGGAAGAGGAAGTGGAGGAAGAGGAGGAATCGAGGAGGAAGAGGAGGAGGAAGAGGAGGAAGAAGAGGAGAAGGAGGAGGCGACATTTTGTTCATCCCAATGCCGCATCGATCAGAGGCGATGGCCCTGTACCAACCCACCCACCCACCCACCCACGACCAGCTCTGCTCCGCGTACAAAGGAAACGGAGGAGTGCATTTCAATTTAAAACGTTAATGACATATTTTCGACGACGGATCTCCGACTGCGATGAAAGATGCATCGCCAAAACCGATTGCGTTCGTCCCCTAAGCCCCGGCTCTCAGCAGCAGAGAACTATTACACGGCGGTCTCTCTAGGCTGTCTTATCGCAGTCACAGAATATTGCATTATTATTTCAACTTTTCGTCATTTCCAGAGAGAGAGAGAGAGAGAGAGAGAGACAGAGAGACAGAGAGACAGAGAGACAGAGAGAGAGACAGAGAGAGAGACAGAGAGACAGAGAGACAGAGAGACAGAGAGAGAGAGAGAGAGAGAGAGAGAGAGAGAGAGAGAGACAGAGACAGAGACAGAGAGACAGAGAGACAGAGACAGAGAGAGAGAGGCAGAGAGGCAGAGACAGAGACAGAGACAGAGACAGAGACAGAGACAGAGACAGAGACAGACAGAGACAGAGACAGAGACAGAGACAGAGAGACAGAGAGACAGAGACAGAGACAGAGACAGACAGAGACAGAGACAGAGACAGATACAGACAGACAGACAGAGACAGACAGACAGACAGATAGACAGACAGACAAATAGACAGAAAGATACAAACAGATAGACAGAAAGAGGCAGACAGATAGAGACAGAGACAGACAGAGACAGAGAAAGAGACTAAGAGAGAAAAAGAGACAGACAGAGACACCAGGAGACTCAAAGTAGCCTACTGCAGCCGTGAGATGTACTAAGCCCCAATCGCATTTCAATGTTGAATGATCTCATTCTAAAACAGAAAATTGAATCTAGCTGACTTGACGACGCGTTTTTCTGATTGATCAGAGGCCTTAGACGGCTTAGGTCCTCAATCCTCTAATTTTTTCAACAGAATGGACAGCGTGGACGCTTCGTTCGAAGACTGTTGTTAAATTTAAATTACTTCGAAATTGATTTCATTTGCATCCTTATACTTTGGAAAAAACAAATAGATCCCACTATCCCCGGGCTCGAGATCTGTAGGCCCTACACTGCATGTATTCGTCAGTTTGGGGTTCGTCAGGGGCGTAGCGACGGGGGGAAGGTATATCGGTATTTTTCCCAACCCCAAAGAAATCAGTCTACCTTAAAGTTTGTTATGTGGTTTATATGTGGTTTATATGGTTTATGCGGTTTATTATGAAGATTTCTTCTTCAGGTGTTCTGTCCAAAGACAGGTTCCATACTCCAGCGTCGCCACTCCTCTCTATCTTGAGCTGTTATCTTCAGGGCTTAATACTTGTTTTTTCCGCAGTGTCGAACATCCACTCCAGCATCGATGTCCTTGGTCGCCCTGTCTGTGCTTTCCCATTCATCTTTCCTTCTAGTACTTCTCTTAGTAGGTTTGATTCTTCTCTCAGAACATGGCCTATCCACTTCTTTTGTCTTGTACGAATAGTGTTAATTAGACTTTTCTTCTCTTCTACCCTCTCCGAGACTTCTTCGTTTGTTATTTTTTCCGTCCAGCTAATTTTTTCCATTCTTCGCCAGATCCACATTTCGAATGGAGATAAATTAATAATAATAAATAAATGAAGATTTATACCCCCAAATATATTATCACGTAATTAATGACGGAAGAACAAGGGCGTCGCCGCGCCGTCAGGAGAACGAAAGCGTGTCCGCACTGCGAAAACGTGGGCGTCGCTACGAAGACGTCGCTGCGTCAACAAGAACTCGAGGGCGTCACCAGAGGTTCGATTCCGCCACGACGAGCGACGAACGTGGGCGACTCCATGTCTAGCGTAACGTGAAACTAGATCGAGCAGTACTGATGACAGGCGTTCGCTTCGCTTTCTAGTCGAAACTCTGGTCAAACAGTACCAAAATTAATGAGAGAAATAGATATTGAAATTTCTTGAAAATTATTTTTTTTCAAATTTTGCCAGAAACATACCTTTGTTACGCGTCCTAAAAATCCTATGAGTACGGCAAAATCGCTTAACGGCTAGGCGACTTTCTACAGATAAACCAAGGAAGAGATTCCTGTTATTATTATTGGAGTTTCACAGCAAAATGGTTGGAATACGCTTTAATTTTTTATTAATTTTAAACTTTTTGGAACTGTTTGCCTCAATTCAACGGCTTTGTAACATGCCTCGAACCTGCAAACTAATTGTCAACTAAAATTGAATAAAACTCTAATCATTTTTAATATAAGTTATGGAGGATTGCAGGCATATAAATTTCTTAAAATCTAAGCCTACTTGCAACTTTCAAGGTTTGTGACATTGTGGTATTGGCTAGAAAATGACACTTTTGGATCTAATTTCGCGCTATCCCGCGACCCACTAGACTGAGCCCTGCGACCCACTTTTGGGTCGTGACTCACAGTTTGAGAAACACTGATGTAATGAACGCTTCCCACCACCAGGGCCGACAAAAGGGGGGACAAGGATACATTTTCCCCCGGGCCCTTGGATAAACAAAGGGCCCGCGCTGACCAGAAAAAAATATATAAATTATTTCAATGTAAAAGATGTGACGACCTTTTTTTGCTTGTCAGCATTTATTTAACATGAGACGACCTTTTTGCTTGTCATGATTTTGAAACAAGAGGCCCGGAATCAATATTTGTCCCCCGGCCCCCGTATTTTCTCTCGACGGCTCTGTCCACCACTAGCCTTGTTCTCGCTAGGTGGCGCCGTTGAACTTTGGTGGAATTTGAAAGAGAGACTAAAAATGACTGCATTCAGATATGATGCTGCAGAAGTACAAGCCAGATTTCATGCATTTGACCCTGCCCGCAGTGTTTAATCTAGGCCGTTTCCGGGAGGGGGATTGCCCTTTCCCTCCCCGGAAATTTTGGCATACTAGATGGACTAACAGCCACCCCTAGCAGAATTCCCCCGGAAATTTCATATTCCCTCCCCCGGATTTGTCAGTTCCCCGGAGCCCAAGAGTCTAGATTAGACACTGCCTGCCCGTTGTGAAAATATTCATAATGAAACAGGGTGCTGCCTGTTTTATTGGCACACCCTGTCCATGCAACGAAATAATGAGATTTTTGTGATAGTGGGGGTTTATTTTACGGAACGGCGCCCCGGCGACGAAAGGGCGAACTGAAGTAGGCCTAATGCACGAATGACATATAGGCCTAACGACGACAACGACAGCCTGGAAGACCTCGACGGCGACAACATAATTATTATTTCGAAGACGCCGGGTGAAACTGACAAGAAGCGCTATACAAAGGTCATGCCAGCGGAAAGAATTCGATCTTTTTCGATCGGAGAGAGAGAGAGAGAAAGAGAGAGAGACAGACAGACAGACAGACAGACAGAGACAGAGACAGACAGACAAAGACAGAGAGAAACACGTCGTAAACTCGTAGAGACACTGTACTGCGATAGAAACACAAGCGAAGCAGAAACATCATCGCAGAATGCGTAGACTGTTTTATGCAGGAATTTCAGAGATGCTCTTGTCTAGAATGCCGTCATGACTTTGATCGTTTCTGACGACCTGTAAAATTAAGACGAGTTTCGATTCGACCGCACAACGCCCCCTCCCCGTGCGCTTATCAGGGGCGTAGGAATGGGGGAGGTGGGTATGGGCTCGTCCACAAATGACACAATTAACGCGCCTAGCGGGGAGGAGGTCCGGACATTTGTGCGACGAGGGGGGATGGGGTTCCGTAAATGTGACGTAACGCAACATAAAATATTTAAGTGACGACCTTTTTTTATATATTTGCTTGTCAGGGTATTTGGATAGGGAAAAATACAAGGATGACTTTCTTGCTTGTCAATATGGTTGGAGAGGGAAAATAGAAGGACGGATTACCTTTTTTGCTTGTCAAGACTTTTCGGAAGACGAAAAGGGGGGTCGGCCCGTTGTTACGTCATATTTTAGAGAGTCTGACTTTTTGTTACGTTGCGTTACGTAGGGGGAGGGGGTCAAAAAGTGTCATAGTCGCGTTACGTCATTTATGGACGACCCCTATATTGGTATAATTATATACCCACAAATCAGACTACCTTAAAATTTTTAATGTTTTTTAAGATTTTCAAAGTTTTTTTAAAGATTTATACTCCTCCCCCAATCACATTGTACCCCCCCCCACCCACCCAAAATCAAATTCCTGGCTACGCCCTGTGCGCTTATTACGAAAACGTCCATGAAAATTGGTTGAGATACATTAGTAAACTTGTACAACCTGTAGCGCAAATTACAATGAACTCGCATTAGGGGCCATCCACAAATGACGTAGCGCACTTAGGGAAGTTAGGGAGATTCAAACATTTATGGCGATGTGTGACGACGGGGGGGGGTCCAGAAATGTGACGATACATGATGCTAAATTCTTTAGGTGGCGACTTCTTTTTTTGCTTTTCAAGATTCTTCAAAAGACGAGAAGACGGGGAGGGGGTTAACGCGTTTTTACGTCGACGTCATATTTGACAGGGGCCGGGTCTGACTTTTTGTGATGAAGGGGGAGTAAAAAACTGCCAAAATCGTGTTACGTCATTTATGGATGGCCCTTCATTATAATTAAGGACACACGGAAATTCAGGAATTCTCTATTTCTCACGAGACAGGAATCTTGAAAGTTCCACTGAAGACAAAAGGCAAACTCTATAGAGTATACGGATCAGCTTGCAATGAACTGGAGACGATTTTGGAACAATACAATCCAAAAATCACTTTAAATCCAATTATTTCAGGTGATTTTGTATATAGACACGCGGGAGGCTATATAGGCTATCTAATAGGGCCCAAGCCAGAATAGGGGGACCCTGCCCCTGGTTGTGGGATTTGTGCAAAACCGTTGAGTATATAGTTGGGGGTTATCATCGACAAAAAATTTTCACCTGGAAATGTCGATGGGCCCCCTATTCCGGAATCCTGGCTACGCCACTGATATTAATTGATGACACAGACAACCAGTAAGACGTGAAACAGTGGCGGTCCCACGTTGGGAATGACTGGGGATGCATCCCCACCGAACTTTTTTCCTTGTTATCAGCGTTTGACGCTAGGTATCTGTAGGCCTAGGCTCTATACAAAATAGGGCTGATGACCTTTTTTGCTTAATTGTCAGTCTTTTTCAGTCAATCTTATATACATTTGTCGGTAAACACTGTTAATGACCGTTTTTTGCTTGCCAACCTTATTCGGGATTTCATTTCATCCCCCCTCCCACCAACTTCCTACAAATTCATTGTATCCCCCCACCAAGAATTCTTGGAACCGCCACTGACCTGAAACAGCATTTGGAAACACTCAGAGACTAAAGAAAGTAGGCTTAGGCCACGACTTCGTTGACAATGATGAATTCCACTTATTGCAGGACCTACAGCCCAGTAGCGTATCGGGGCCCAAGTTCGCCGAACGACTCAATTTTATTTGGAAGCCACTCGATTTGAGTCACGTACGTAGGCCATACCCGCCATATTGCTGTTACGCCACTGCTTCGGACAAGTCGCTTCACCGCCATACGAATAATACATTGAATTTTGTGTTTGACTAGATATAAAAGCAGAAATTAGTCTACCGTAATGGTTAGTTGAGACGACTGCATATAGGCCTAGATCAAGGGTTAAAATTGACGGAGAAGAAATATTACTTTCGGACCATCCTCTTGTAAGCTAAAAAAACCTTTCGATATGTGACAGCCAAATATTTTGTAATTTTCAGATTGAAGTTTGCAATATTGTGGAGAGTTACTGCGCTGGTTTTCACACAGGCTTACTTAACCTCCTAAACCACTTTAAATCAAATTATTATTATTATTATTATTATTATTATTATTATTATTATTATTATTATTATTATTATTATTATTATTATTATTATTATTATTATTATTATTATTATTATTATTATTATTATTATTATTATTATTATTATTATTATTATTATTATTATTATTATTATTATTATTATTATTATTATTATTATTATTATTATTATTATTATTATTATTATTATTATTATTATTATTATTATATTGAATCTACACAATACCAGATATTTAACCAGCGTCCTATTAAATATGCCAGCGCCGCCCAGCGGCAACACGCCGCAACAGTGGGTAAGATGGTCGCAGTTCGGAAACTGCGACTGCATAAAAATACTCGGTTGATGTTTTTATTTTAATTGTTTCAAAAATGTTTACTTGAAAAATATAGAACTTTTGCGTACTGAGTTAATCGAAGTCCTTTGTACGAAACATCATTTTCGTATGTATTACTGTGTTCAGAGTTTGTTATTTGATCGTGGAACCGGTATGACGTGCCCGACTGAATTTTTCTAGCGCCTGCGTTGTGGACTGTGACCACTGGATGACTCATCGACGCTTTTAAATTAGTCATTTGTTTTGAATCTCTGGCATTCGTTGACATTTAGTACGTTGTTTGTTTAGAATGAAGTTTTACTTTATTAAATCGCCCTTATTAGTATAGCATGTAGCTTTGAAACTCTCAGATGATATACGCAAATAATCGGTTTTGCTTTTACTGAACAAATTGAAGTTTTATGGTGTATGATAGAAAATGTATGCTTATTTATGGATATTATAATTTTGATCTTGAAGTGCTGGATTTTGATTTGAGTTTATTTTCAGATCAACATAAATGTATTTTGTTTAGTTTTAGTTTTAGATTGTTTAATAGTCTTTGTTCAGTGCTTGGCTGTAATAATTTGCAGATTTGAATGATTGAAAGTTTGAGAATGATATTAATTATACTGGCAGATTAGTTTTTATTAAGGTTATGATGACAATTTTGAGCGGCATAATTCAAACAGTTAATGTTCTTGTTACTGGATATCTTTTTTGTTACTTAAGAATGCAAGCATCATTTTGCTTTTCATGTGCTATTTAAATTTGAGCTGTTTCACTGTATAAGTGCAAACCTTGACAATTAATATAGTACAGAAGAGAATTTTGAGATATTGTAACATTTTCAGTGATCTGTTTCTCATATAGTTTCAGCACCACACTGTAAATGAACTTTCAAAATGATTCCAACAACTCGTTTTCCATCAGGCTCTTATCCTAGCAGCTTTCCAGCCCAGCATCGAGTGCATCTGTCTTCCAACAGTGCTGATGATGCATCCTATTCCTTGGCACATCAGAATGGCTCAGGTGCTTGGAAGCCAGCAAATATTCGGGCGAATATGAGTGGTAATTTGAGGGGCCATAATGAAATTAATGCCAACCAATTGAGTGGTAGTCAAAATCACAAGTCATTTTTGGCATCGCCAGGTGGCTTTTACTCGCCTGTCTCTGATCTTTTTGAACATATGTATAAATCCTCCATATCAAGTGACTCCGTTCCAAATAACCTCTCAACCAAAAAATTTGAAGGTGATGAAAACCGAAACAGTCCCACTCTAAATGGTGATTCAGTTGCGTCATATGCGACACCTTTGCGTGGTTACAGCAGTCAAGGTGATCTGAGTCGCGTTGATTCACGACAGGCGGGTGTGATGTCGAGGGATGTACGAGAAATGCCGCAGATGTCAGACTATGACAATGTAATTTCATGTCAGAACAGATATCCTAGAAAGTTTTCGGACAAAGGTTTGAAATTCCAGGCTGTAGAGAGTGTTTCCGGTAGAGACGCAATCCTTCCAACGTCATCGTCCGCTTTGGATGGTAGGAGCAGTGGGAAAGAATCGATCAGTAGTTCGTATTCGAAGAGTATTTCACCGCTAGATCTGGACAGTGGCATCGATCAGGATTTTGTTGATTCTGAGGAACCTCTTCCGCATGACAGAAGACCAGAGCATGCCTCACGTTTTGGTGAAAGCAAGTCATCTTTGTCCAGTAACTCTGCACTGTCCCAGTTGCCGAATCTCAGAGACGTTCACTTAACGGTGTTCATGAGAGATGCAGCCGCCAATAAATCGTTTGACTTGGGCGCATCAAAATTTGTCAACGCAGCCTTCCAGCGTCCGCCTGGAAATGTAAGAACTGGTTCTATGCCTTACCGGGTCAAAAGTACCAGCTCAGTAATGGTGCAGAAGTCCGGCACACCGACTAAAGTTACACGAACTTTCGGCAGACCAGAGGCATTTACTCCACTGACCCCGTTGAAATATCAGAAGACTTATGAAACAGTAAAGCCACCAGAAGAGATGTCAGATGGAAAAGTTTCCGCATCGGAAAACATGGAAAACTCGAGCCGTCCGTTGGCCTACGAGGGTCCACGATTGATTTCGGTGGGAGAAATTCGCTATGACTTGGATCGCCAGAGTTCGTTACGTTCGAATCCAGACTCAAACGATAAGACAAACGCGTTCAGGCTTGCAAGAAGACTCTATGAACTGGATGGATTTAGAAAATCAGATGTGGCAGCACATCTTGGGAAGAGGTTTCTGAGTTCTTTCTTTAAGTTTGTTGTTCTAGTGTAATATTTGCTGAAGCTCGTTCATCAAACCAAGTTCTATCTTATACTCTGCGTATTATATCTACAGTATATAAATCTGCTTATTTTGAAATGAATAATGCAAATCATATATATGTATATATATATTTATTTATATATATTTATATATTATATATTTATATATATTTATATGTGTGTGTGTGTGCACACAAACTCATGAATTAAAGAAGTTTTATCCTCTTTATTGTATTGCTGTCCATTATGTAGCACTGCAAGTGTATTGCATCTATGGTTTGGATATATAGGGACTAGTGATCTATAGGCAACTTGTTTGATGTTCAGAGTTGTCATGCAAATGACCTGCCATCAGATTTTAATTTGCATCTGTCTCGTGAGCAAAAGTTATGGCATGCCAAAAATGGCAAAATTTGATGCACTTATTCATGACATTTTCTGCATTCTGCACAGTCTAAATTCACAGTAACAGCATAAAATATCTGTCTAACATTTTGTGAACTCATTTTACTGGATTTTACTGCGTTCAACATATTAGTTTCAAGGCAACGTTAATGATAGGCAAGAAAAGCCTAGACTTTTATTTGGTTCAGTTCACAAACTACTAAAAACCGAAAAGAGAAGCGTGTCCAAACTTTTGCTCACCACTGTACCTCTACATCGTTCTGAGTTCAACTGGCAGTATGGTGTTAAAAGTTGTTAATGCCTTGCAATGTTGTGTTCTATATTGGATAAAACACCAGCTGTGTCACAGTTAGGCTCTTGTGCAATATAACAAGTTATGTCTTAGCTTCGGCTTAATGTTTCCTCCAATTCTTGAATTTTTGTTTAGCTCTGACTTTGCACAGTTGGTACGGGAGGCATATCTGCAACAGTTTGATTTCTCTTCACTTTCTCTGGACGAATCTTTGCGTCACTTTTTGACGCACCTCGTTCTCTCTGGCGAAACTCAAGAGCGAGAACGCATTCTCGCCGAGTTCTCTAGTCGTTTTGTTGAGTGTAATCCGCATTTCTTTGGCTCCCAAGGTTATAAATGAATTTTCTTTTGAAGTCATTGGCTTATAATGTTTAACCTTGTACCTTGTACCCTGTTGCAGCTAGACTTGTGGTCTGTCTGCGATGATGGTATAATGTTTATAGACTTTGAGTAAATAATCAGATTTCTGTCTTCATAAATCATTAGTTGGAAATGCATTTTCTTATTTGCTGTTAGGTTAACCTGTCTTGAAGATCTACCTTTTGGCATATAATCCTAAGATCTATTACTTTGTGAGTTGCCATAGAATGCATATGTGAGATTGTGAATACAACTTGTAGTTTAATATAAGTTAATGTTGAATCCAGCAGAAGATTTATTTCATTGACTGTAAATATTTTTTATAGTTGCTGATGGGTTGACATTAGAGAGAGAGCGAGAGAGAGAGAGAGAGAGAGAGAGAGAGAGAGAGAGAGAGAGAGAGAGAGAGAGAGAGAGAGAGAGAGAGAGAGAGAGAGAGAGAGAGAGAGAGAGTTATGAAATTCCATTACCTTTAATATTTTGAAAATTCTGGCCTGTGAGACACTCTTATGCTTAAGACTGTTCATGGAAAATAAATTGTAGGATGTGCAGGGTCCTTGTTCCTTTCAAGTTCCTTTCAAGTGTTAACTGAATTTACTTCTTAGAGAAATCTTGCTATGGACCATGTGATCATGTTGAACATTACTAATTGAATCATACCTTTTCTGTACCATATCTTGTAGATTCGTGTCACATGCTTGTATGTAGCATTATGCTTCTCAACACAGACCTTCATGGCAAGGTACATTTTGCAAGCTTTTCCTTGTGATATGGAATTTATTTTCTCAAGTATTAACCCTTAAACTGCCTGAACCGAGAGTACTTGGTTCCCATTGCATATGGATCCAGAGTATGTCATTTTAAGGGTTAAATTCCTGTGTTTTTTATGATGCATTTCCATGTTTTGGATAAATATTTCTTGATTTCTTGTTATGTCTTTGTTTAAATTTTTAATTGCTGTTTTAAATGTCTTTTTTATTTATTATTATTATTTATTATATTATAATATATTATATTATTTATTTGAAAAGAATGGAAGGAAGAAAATGACAGTCCATGAGTTTGTGGAAAACCTATCGGGTCTGAATGGTGGAGCAGATTTCCCAAAGGACCTTCTTAAGACAATCTACAATTCCATCAGAAATGAACCCATTGAATTCATAACGTAAGATTATTTCATGGCTATCCTTATGTTAATGCACGTATTCAGATGTTTGCTTTGTTTTCTTGTTTCCTGTGTAACTGACATTTTATTTTGACGACAGGGTGCTACTACTAATGTTGTTAACGGTTAACCGGTCCTAAGAGCAAGGACTGGTAGTTTTAACCTTGGCCAGTTAACCGTAATTTCAATTTGAAACATCAAAACGCTTTGATGTAGGCCCCGCAGGATGCCGGCATAGGCGCCGGCAACATAAAAGCACTTTGATGTAGGCAGGACACCAGGCTGCTGCTAACGACCGGTTAACCGGTCTTTTGTGAACGGTTGAATGGACCTTTAAAACCAGCGGTTTTAACAACCTTAGCTGCTACCATATAGGATATAGCAGATGACACCCTTTCCGACATTATTTGAGCAAGTTGGTCCCCTTGGTAGAAACAAATAAAATAATTCTTTATGCTGTAGTTGTAGCTTGATCCTAAGGCCTCCGGACTGGTGAACCAGTTGAAGTCTATGCACTGTACTACAGCATCACCCACAGTGCTGTTGATGGATAATTATTTGATTGTGCACTGCATTGGCAGTTTTCGTTTTTATCATAGCAACAAATTTGAACATCTATTATTAATGTATAAAAGTATTTCTTATTGATTGTCGTGTGCCGTGTCTGTGAAGTATACGGATGATGTAAGATGTCATAATGAAATAAAGAGAAGGATTCTGAGAAATGGATTTCAGAAAGAGCTAAAGAAAAGATTAGTGAAGGTGCTAGTACGAAGCATGGTGCTGTATATTAAGCAGAGTCATGGATGTTGAAGAAAAGGGACGTCAAAGCACTTGAAGCATTCAAAATCTAGATATGGAGAGGAATGGAAAAAATCAGTTGGGGTGAGCAGGTCTCAAATGAGGAAGTGCTAAAAAGTAGATGCAAGATGAATATTTGTAGAAAAAATAAAATATAACAGCACCAATAGATCAGTCTTGCCTTAAGATGAAACTTGATGACAAAGATTTATCGATGGACATTTAAAAGGATGCAAAACAAAGGGACCATGAATGACGCTGTGCAGCAGCTTTACGATGGACGACTACAGCATAACAGTTACTGTACAAGGCACTCGAGGAAAGAACTCAGAACTGAGTTGAATAGCTAGGCTACATAAGGACCTGCACGATGCAGAGAACTCGAAGAAGAAGAGTTTTATAGTTTAAAATTGTACTATTTACTTTGGATATCGAATGTTTGAATTTGATTTTTAAAGGTACAATTAATGTCACTGTCTTACCTGTTTTATTAGTGATGAAAATGATGGAAGCTCTGATTTATTGAAAGATGGACAGTCAGCTCAGTCACAGTCCAATCCTTTTCTGGATGTATGTTTCAAGGCATTTCTTTTCTTATCTATTTCTTCCTATTAACCTCTTTTGCCAGGTTGAAATTGGTATGGTAATACTGGCTACCGAAGTTGTTCAAATTCTAGGCTCACTTGTTACCAGTAACTATGCATTGTACAATTACCGTAGCTGCATCTATTGTATTATTTAGATTGTTCATGTTTTGTTAGATTCCTGATCCTACTAAAGCAAATGAATTCAAAACTGGATATCTGATGCGAAAATGCTGTCTTGAGTCAGACGGTCGACAAAGTGAGTTCTGCTTAAATTTGTCGACTTCATTAAAGTGACTTGCTTTGTGATCTTTTTCTGTCTTAAAATAGAAAGCCTGGTACTTGCTGCTTATCAGAATTCTATAATGGTATTGTTGTGGCTCATTAAAAAGGATGGATGATGGATTATATTGGTATCATGATGTCATTGCAAGATGTCTAGATGTATGAGATTTGAAAGCAAATGTGTATTTTGTAATAGACATATGGTGTGCATTGAACCTCTGTTGATCATATAGCTAGTGCTAAATAATGATGCTCCAGTAATACGTTTGTAATTAATATGCTGTGCATGACACAGTTGTGCCGTGGTGATTGGTCTCGTGAAAATCTGTGTGTGATAAAATCTTCAAACGAAGAAAAATCATTTGAACACGTTTTGAGTTCAATCATAGTTTGTGTCAAGGCATGAGGCAGTGATTTTTTATTTGTAACAGAATGCCAGGTTAGTAATACTGACATAAGAATTGTTCCAATTTTGTTGAACATCTTTAACCCTTCACCTCGCAAAACCGCAAAGGCAGCTTTTGCTACCGATACCAGTCCCCGTAAGGCCATTTTTTGGGTTTCTGTGTCTTTTCCTAATCCTCGCACGGCCGGTTTTGATTTTCTTCATGGTATTAACACGTTGACTGCGGCCTATTAAATAACTCAGACGCGGCTACTATTGACGAGAGTCTACGACCTCCGTGGCTTTCCAGTTCCTATACAAAATGCGTGCGATCATGCGTGAAGTGAGTGACAGCCGTTAGATTATTCCCAAGGCCCGATCACGTTAGACGCCTACAGAGGAAAATACCTTGAAACAGATGCAAGTCCTTAGAGACATCTGTTACTAGAATGATGTTCTCTTTCCTCAGGTATGCACCAATTCATACGAAAAAATGCAGGTGGTCTGTAATGTGCTCCATAACCGCGCTACGTAGACTTTGTCAGGGACTAGTAGTTATCTCAACAATGGCGATTGGATAAAACAATCAATGTCACGGGTCAAGAATGAAAAGCATGGCAATTACTGTGGCAAAATGGACGCTATAGCCGATATAAATTCCAGGACCTTAGTAAGGACTTCAATTATCTGGTCCAAAAACGCTGACGGCATTACGTCTATGGTGATACAAGTTATTTGGGGTATTTATATTGAAGCTGAGGCGTGGGGTTTAGAAGGTGGGCCTTTTAGAAGGCCAATCGACGTTCTTCAGTAGAATGTGGCGCTTCCGATTGGTCATTTAGTCCACCTGCTGCAATAGACGGCGCACCTATATCAAGTGAAACCAAGACTGCTATTATAATTAGCATGGAGCGAATTGAGCTTCTTTATTGAGGCAGCAGAGCATGAGTATATTGTGGTTTTTTGAACAGGTGTTTATAGGACAAATGTTCATACATTTTCCAGAAAATTTGCTTTTCTTGATTGGTCACTCATTCTAGTAGCTAGCGGAAGCAGAATTATGACTCCAAGATCCGTATAAGCTAAACTATTTGGCACTGAACCAAGGACGTCATCTGACGTCCCTAGCGCCCTGAGAAACCAAAATAAGGACGTCAGTTGACGTCCCTAGCGTTCAACGTGTTAAATATTCTATGCTGGAAGTAAACACAGTTCAATTCTGAGGAAACTGGTGAAAACATTTTTGTTCTATGTTAACATTTGCTCAAGATATTTGAGTTTATGTGGGGGCCCCAAACAACCCCATAATTTTCCCCAGGAGCCCTAGGGGACAGGGAACGGACGCACAGGAGCCATAGGGGTGAAAGGGTTAAAATTTATACCCCTAGGTAAATGTTGGTGTGTTGATGAAATATTTATTATATATGTATTTTTTAAATTTTATTTTTCCTATAAAAATTATATTGAGCCAAATATGTACTTGTGTATTTTTGCAATTATGTAGACTATACCAGGCACAGGCCCAAGCTGAGTGTTTACCACTGATACTTTTTCTGTAACTAAATTCCTATTCTGGTGCCAACCCTACCTGAGGATTTTTGAGAGCCTACAATTTCTGGGCAGGGGATGCAGACCTCCGGAGATACGATAGTCAGTCTTGTTTACCATAGATTTTATAAATTGACGCGAGTAGCTGCATTTCTGGCCATCTAGCGCCAATGGGTAAGCGTGGATGGAAAAAGTTCCGTTCTAGTCTTCGAGACCTGATACTCTACCTCCATAAGGATGAGCATGGCTTCAGCTGTGGAACAACTTTCGACGACACCTCAAATGCCATTCGTGTCCACCACTCGCTTGCGATGGACGCTTCCGACTACACCAAGCGACACTGCGTGTTTCGACTGCGTACCGCCGACTGGTCGGAATACCTCTTTCAGGCGAGGTAGGACTTGAAAGTGGTGATAGCTCTGGATGCCATGAAAATATCTTGTTTTTTCATAGAATACATTGAGTGTGTTGTAAATAAGTTAGCAAGTGAATTTTGATGTTATACTACTTTTGTGACCGAGTATTTATACTAGGTCATCTTTAGCATGTAGTTGTTTTTTTCATCTTGGGATTTAGCATTGAATATTCTGTCTTTTGCTGATTTGTGTAGCTGTTGAAATGTGCTTTAATGATTGAATGTAAGATGTTAAATTGAGAACTAAAACAGTGGACTGGTTTGTAAAATTATTTAGACTTTGTTTCTAATTTTTGTTGTTCATAAGACTGGTTTGATATTCATGGCTGCTACTGAATGGCTTGCCTGAATTGCTTTCCGTTTAGAATAATTTACATCAAAGACTTATTAATGTCTACAGGAATAGTTGTCTGGATTCTTGGATTTTTGTAACTCTGTGAAATAATGATGATTCGTTGATAGTGACAGCAGTGAATGCCAGGCCTGGGTTGATGTCATCAACCAGGTGGCAGCCACCTTGTCTGCCCCACCGCTTCCCGGTGCTGTTGGATCGCAGATGAAGTTCCAGCGCCCCCTGATGCCGTCCACCTGCACAAGATTGTCGTTGGTATGAATACGACATCTTGGCTTTGCACAGTAACGTTTGCCATTGTTTGACTGACTGTTGCAGTGCAACACAATTGCTTGTGGATGAAATGTTGGCATTTATTAACCCCTTAACCGGCCAATTATTTATAACTCGATGTAAAATGGACGAGTTTACTCATCGTGTCCGGTTAAGGGTTAAGAGGACAGTTTTGCTTTCTCCTTGCTTGGTTAACTTACTGAATAAATTGGCCTTCAATGTATGAAATTGTTTTTAAATTCGAAGGATCATACTTAATTTAGTGTCATCATTGTTGTTTCACTTCAGTAATAAGTTTAAAGTAAAATATCGCCTAGAACAATGGTTCTTAAAGTGGTGGACCACGGGTGGTCTGCAAAATACTGATTGGTGGTTTGCAGAGGAATCAGAAATAAATTAAAACTATTAACCAATTTAAGTAAAATTGGCAAATGATTTGAATTAATTTAATCTTTTATAAATTTACCTGATGTTTTCATTGCAGTTGTTAACTTCTTAATGCATATTCTAAATAATGTATCACTATCTATATTTTTGTGTATAAATGACATGATTAGGATTTGAGCTTTTACATGAATGCTTATATTTTTAATTATTTATTTGTTTATTTTGTGCATGTCATTTGACCCCTTAACTGGGCATTTATTTGTAACTCAATGTAAAATGGACGGATATATCCGACACGCCCGGTTAAGGGGTTAAGCTGGTGGTCCACCAGCTTGAAGAAAAGTGTTTATTGTCAGTCCGTGGCCTTAAAAAGCTTAAGAACCGCTGGCTTAGAATTATTATTATTATTATTATTATTATTATTACCTGGGCAATTTATATAACACAATATGCATGGCAAAATGGCCAAAGACAAGAGTGCTTTACAATACTACATAGTACATATACCCGATGGTGAATAGGTGAGTCTTAAGATTACTTAGGAAAAGTCCGAGAGAGTCAGAGTTCACAACATAGTCCAGTAGTGAGAATGTGCTGTGTTGGTCTGCATGTGTGTATAACAAATACATGGATATGGTAAAATGTTTCTGTCTTTGGTAATAATATCTTTTAACAGTGGCTGACTTAGCCTCTTAAACCACTTTAATTCATATTATTATTATTATTATTATTATTATTATTATTATTATTATGTCTGTGCAGAAAGATCAGTTAGCACAGCACCAGCAAACGTTGACTCGGATCGAAAAAGATCTTGCAGATCATCGAGAGTCGTGTCCAGACAAGGGTTCCAGACAGCGCGACATTCAGGACTATCTTGAGAAAGAAGCCTATCTCAATTTCGAAGTAACTCTCTGTGCATTTGCTGACTGCGTTTTACCTCTTTTTAGATTTTAGTGTACTATGAGGCATCGTTAAATTGTGCTGCTTGCCTCTAGAATCTTGCTGTCTGTGATTATTCGTTTGGAAGTTGGAGCTGTTGTAAATTGTAGAAATTGAGGATGTGAAACGAACAGTATAATGTGATCAGATCAGGTGCACAGTTTTTTAATGGGACATTTACGGCAGAAATAAGAGATTGATCTAATTATTTGGTTTCTTGCATATATCATGAAAGTAAGACATGGCGCAAAATTGTATTCTTTCTATTGTCAAGTGGCCTGCTTAGAAAATTGCTTTACTTTACATGGAAGTTTCAGCATAACAAAAACTTATCTAGTGTTTCACAAAAATAAATGTTTTAAGAATTTTTTCAATCACTTCCTTGCTTCCCAGCCAAATCCTAAAATATTAGTGTTCAAATCTTTAACGACTTATGCATGGCTGTTTCAAAGGTGTTAACTTCTCGTGAACTGTAGGTCTCTAATATAGCAGTTGCACTGAATCTGTATCTAACTTGTATAGGAAACATTTTGATGATGATAAGCAGTTTGTAATTTTCATCCATTTTTCTTTCCTACAGCAACGCCGGTTTCAGACATACTGTCGTGTTGTCGAAAAGCAAATCATTTCCAATGCGGATCCAAATAAGTTGGCGATAAATGAGGAATATTTTCAGCGTGCAAAATCTTCTCAAATCTCTGTTCATTCCCCGAAGAAACTGAAAGATGTCTCTGACCACTCCGAAACAGATGGGTAAAATCATTATTGTAGTCTTATTGTATGTTTTTTATTGATGTTATTGTTGTTGTTGCTGTTGTTGTTGTTGTAAATGATATACACAAAGATCTGTAGTAATGTTATTACTACTATAGTGGTGGAGCTGTTGCTGTGTGCTATAAAATTCCAGCTTTTTTGTTAAATGCTTGTAGCAGCTCAAGAGAAACTAGAAATCACGTTATATGATTAGTAGTTATAATTAATTGATGAATAAGCTGCTTTTGTTTTTAATTTGCTTTTGTACAACTGAAATTAGAATTGATTTATATTTTGTTTTTGTCAATTAGTTTTCCAAGTCATCAGCCATTGTTTGCCACTGTTGCTATGTTTAGTGGCCCAATGTGAATGTTTCTTTTAATACAAGAAATGAAGTTGGAGACATTTGCCTTAGTTTATACATATACAAGATATTTATTGTTTACTGATTAATTATTTTGAGCTGGTGTTCATATTGTATTGAAATGATGCTAGTTTGATGTGCTGTTAAATCTTGACTTGTTGCTACGTGGTTTTTGGCAGTGAAAAGAAAAATCTATCACCAAGTATGACACATACTTCTGTTCCGCACAGCCGCGGTCTCCACCCAGCAAAATCCGTGCCAGTGCTATTATTCGAAAGCCGAGTGTGATGCGATTTGCTGCCAAGTCTGGTTACGTGGTTCAGCGGCAACGAGAACAAACATTCTTGTCAAAGATGTTCAAATTTTAGATTGTTTTTGCCGTTTTAAGCCTTGTGAACACAACAGTTTTTGTTTCTGATGTAATTTTGCCCTGATTTGTATTTGGAAGATGTTTTCACTAATACGATTTGAGTTTTTTAATTATAATTCAGTGGTAATGATTCAGTGACGGTTATCTCTTGAGAGAAATGCAGTATTTATTCTGATAGATACCTGGGTTTATATTAAATGTACACATTTTCAACACTAACCAATGGATTCTAGAAGAAATTTCTGATATTCCAGGCCCTTATTTGGAAGCATGACTATAAGCCGGTAAAAAAACCACTTCACATCTTGTTAGGAGTAACAATTTCTCTGTTTGCAGAAGAATTCTCTCGTCCTCAGACATATTTAATTAGATTTTCTTTTATAAGACAGTGCCTTTCTCAGAAAATTTCAGTGAAATTGCTTGATCTGTTGGTGGACTTTTAATAATTTTAATTTTTGAAGTCAACAATATCCAGATATTGTTCAAAATTCGAGGGTGTGATTGTATTTGTGAGTGGGCAATATATTAGAATGAAATATGGCATTTGTTATTATGTTTGTCATTTGCTCCAAATTCAAATTTAAGTGTAATAGGGGCTTAATAAGATGTTGGCACTGAATGTTGTTGAATGTGCTGCAGCAGTGAATTGAAAAGGGTCCTGCAGATTTGATTGTTTTTATTTCCGTTTTCATGGTGTTATTTGTGCTGTGGATTTACTGAGGGTAAGCATGAAACTATTTGAACAGAGTATATTGCAAATTGGAACTGAATGCTTTATTTTGGTCTGTTCTCATTGAAAGTATGAGATTAATTATAAGTTTATATCTTTGAGATTAATTATAAGTTTATAAGTTTTATTTTATATTTATTAAGGTAAATTTAAGGCAGATTTTTATTGTAAACATTCTTTTGTTGTTAACTGTTTAGAATAAGGACAGGCAAATTCTTTGAAGCTAGTTATTATAGCTGTAAGATCAAATTGGCATGACAAATGAATGCAATAAATTTGACTAGAATTGTAGGCAACTTGTAATAGATAACCATTCATCATTATAATGGTTGGTACTTTCACAATGCTCAATGAAATGTATTTTGTGAGAGTAGAAACATTTGGTATATTTGTCTGGTACTAAGAAAGTTTGTGAAACAGCACATAATTTTATTATTGTTTATGAGTAGCAAATGATGTGACTTGGATATTTTATTCTGAAATTATTGCTTACTTTATGTTGTTCAAATGTGCTTTATTTTCAAATAATGAATTTGGTTTAAAATTCTTAAAATAGCTATGACAGAGTTAGCTAGCTTCTAAATATTTTAGAATTATTTTAAGTTATTTCCTAAGACTATAAGTTTATTTATTTGTAACTTGTTAACTGCCTTGATAGCTGAGTTGGTAGAGTCATCTATATGGGTTTGCTTCTCTGGATAGGAGTTACATTCAGTATCAGACATTCACATGTCCACAAATTCTGAGTGAACGTAAATGTGTTTTGTTCTTTAGACTATAATGCTCAGTACTCGATAAATATATTGAGTTGAATATTTACATTACATTTTGCATTTGTCTTGCTATTTTAGTTTTGCAATTATTTGTTCTTTGTCGTAAATTTTAAGAATGATATTACCGATTAATTTTTTACGCATTTACTCATGTTTATGTTTGTAATCATAAGTTCTAAGCATTTTTCTGATTTTAGCACTTCAACTACGACATTGCTTTGTTCCAAATTTAAATTTGCATCGTTGTTTTCAAAGCAAAATTAGTCATTATGAAAATATTGAGTTCTTGTTAATTGTTTTTGGTTGAAGGGTAAAAGAAAGATAGAAAGAAAGGGGGCAAGATTTTAAAATTGGCAGAGATTTGGCCCATCTGTAAAAATAATGGCACGATTAATAACTTAGGGCTGTCCATTAATTACGTCAACAATTTAGGGGGAGGGGTTTGAAAAAGTTTGACAGTTGTTGACAGGGGGAGGGGTCAAGAGAAGTTGGCATCAACAATTTCACTTTTTACAAATAATCAAAAATAGGAAATTTCATGGAATACTACTTATTACAATGGAAAAAAGCATGGCAAAAAAGGTCATCACCACCACATTTTGACACTCGAGCAAAACGGGAAAATGGTCATCGCTGCAAAAAATAATCTTGTTAATGGAACCTGTCATTGATCTTGGGGGGGGTTCAAAAGTTTTTGACGTAATTATGGGGGTGGGTTAAGTGAAAGTTGACAAGGGGAGGGGGTCAAAAATTGTTGACATAATTAATGGACATCCCCTAACTTAAGTGGACGTATAGACATTTTTCAAAGATCCTTTAACAGAAGACACCCAAGTGGTTTGCTGTACAGTAAATCCTAGCCTAGACTTGTCTAGTAAAAGCTGTATCAGAACAGGCGGCTTAATTAAGTAGAATTATAGTCGTGCCTATAAACTACAGTGGCATGCAAATGTTTGTACACACTTGTCAAAAATGGCAAAATTCTGATAGAGAAGCAACAAATTAACAAATATTCAGCAGATCCTGGTGTTGCAAGTGCCTAGAAGTAGCCATTTATGATGACAAAACTGCTAACAGCCCAAAAAGAGATGGCGTATCCAAACTTTTGCAACGCCACTGTCTGTCATAAAACGTCATTATCGTCGTCATCATAGTTGTCTTCAGAGACCCGTTATTTTCTGTTACGGCCGTCTTTGCCTGGAGCGAGTAATAGAAACGATAATAATGGCGTCCTTTTAGGCTACGGTTCCATATTAAGGGGTATGTAACGTATGTTACCGGAATATATTCCCAATATCCCCACACGGGTTCATCACATTGTCCACGCGTAGAGTACGCGATTGATCCTAGGGTTAAAAAAGTAGCCACGCCTATTGTAAAGATGGCGGACGACAGGATGGTTGCAGTTGGAGTGCTGACAGTGTCGGTCCCACCATGTTGATGACTGGGGATGCATCCCCCACCAGAGTTTTTTGCTTGTCAACCTATTTTTGCGGTAAATTCGCCAAAAAACTACTGAAAAACCGCGGATGACGTTTTTCTTTTCCGGCAACGTTTATTAGCATTTAGGCCTGGTGGACATAACACTAAGAAGAATTGTCTTTTTTCTCTCATTTCTTTTTTAACTTTGCATCCCCTCACCAACTTCCTGTAAATTTTTCATCCCCCACCAAGAATTCCTGGAACCGCCACTGGGTGCTGATGTGCGTTTTAAAAGCTTCGTTTTCGATTGGAAGAGTGTTGCAAGCGTAGAACGTTTCGGTCAGACCGTGGATGCTGTTTTGGGAAGTTGTTATTTTGTCAACACGTTTTAATGTCCCATAACCATTCGAGTTGACGCAAGACCTAGCAGTCAAGCGGACTATAATCTATTGACCTGGAAGCTGATTAGTCGAACGGCAAAGTGGTTCAGTGGTTTTCACACAGGCTTACTTAGCCTCCTAAACCACTTAAAATCACATTATTATTATTATTATTTATTATTATTAAAGATATCCGGCTAAATTATTATCCGCTTAAATGTGCAAGAGCATTCGCTCGGATATATCCGGGGTGGTATTTTTTGTCTCGAACAAAGATTTTGCAGATATATTTTTAAGTGGGAGCACCCGTCGATTAATCCCAGCTCATCATTCACGCGGATATTGTTCGGATAACTACCGGTACTTAGGGGATATATGACTCCGCAATTTCATATGCGTCTATAATAATTATACTAATGGCGTTCCATACCGACTACCGCGTCTGTTGCATCGCCTCCAGAATCCGCTCTCAATTCCAATAACTACGTTAACGGACGTCCCAGCCAGCAGAAGTTGGGCGCGTAAAAATGTCACACATGAATATGGAAGACCATTTCTCTCATAATAGGTCACAATCGTTTACCTTTAAGCGATTTCGCCTACCGGGTATACCGTTTGAAATTAAGATATTCTATCACGTCATTTGTGATACGATAGCTTCATAGCATGCAACGTTCCTAGAACTAGGATTTAAGATCGTCACAGCTGTTCTTGGGAGAAACCGGGCAGTTATCTGCATTTGACCAGGGCTGTTGGGGCTTAGTTTCTGAATGGCGGCTATCGAGGCCTATTAAGTATGGTACAGTAATAAACTACCGTAATAATGCAATACAACGTTTCAGAGAGTCGCGAGTATAGCTGGCAGCCAGGGCATAGGACTTTGAGTCTTTGACGTTCGCGTTGTTACATTGAGGAGCTTAACACAAAGGTAGAGTACACTGTACAGCTAGTCTTTGGAAGAATTCATCGGTGACTCATTCGGCAAAATGTAAGTTCTGAGCTCTATTTTAGATGACCGTCAACTTCTAACTTCGGTTCAATTCTCGAGCAAGAGACAACCAGGCAGACCAAAAAACAAAAAAGAAATGGCGGAACACGTTGACAAACGACCTGGAAAATAGAGATATAACGTAGAAAGAGCAGAAAGTTGCAAATGACAGAACACAGTGAAGAGGACTTGCTGACCAAAGTTGTACATTCTAATATATCCAATCTAACCTTAAACTCCTATCGCGTTATTTCATAATGCATAGAGACATCAGTCAACGGCACAACAAAACACAATCATACAAGATCCAGGTCAAATCCCGTAGCACTGTCCATAGGCCCTATTTGAATCAAGACTAAATATATTGGTGTATTCAAAAGTAGTCTTGCTGACCACATTAAATATTAATTGGTACTATATGCCCACAGGTTTGATTTTAATACTTAAATACAGTTTTGAATGAATTGCAGATTTTTAGTTTTGTTACTTCAGTGCATGTTGGCCTATTATTTAAATAGAACGTTTAGTATCAGCGATCGATTAATTACTACAACCGCAGCCATTGTGGCAAATTCAACAGTTTTCGAGACGCAGCAGTTTCGCCAAAACATTTACCGGTCCGCAGAGTGTTTTACGCAGGCCTGTTAGGAGGGGACATTCACCCCAAAAAACTCAAAATTTACCCCCGAAATCCCAGCACTTACACAAATTTTTCACTGAACTGTGTATTTTCCCCTCCAACCAAGTCGATTTTCCCCCGAAAGCCTCAATCCCTCCGGTCTGTCTATCAGCATCTAAGAATGTCTGTCAGTGTTTCTATCTGTGTGTGCGTCTGTCTCCATGTGTGTCTGTTTGCACGTACGTCCGTCCGTCTGTCCGTTCAGTCTGCTCTTGACAGGGAATATCAAACACTTGACCAATGGAATGGTGAATTGTCGTCTGCGTTAGATTTCGCCCCCCCCCCAACCCAACCCAAACCTCTGCTCCAGTTACTGCCATTGCCCTTCTGGTTGGTGGCGCCACCGTCGCTGCTTAAATGCGACGTTGTCCTCTGTGTCAGAGGCGTAGCCAGGAATTTGATTTGGGAGGGTATAAATGTTTGGGTGGGGGAGGGGTAATAAACCTTAACTCTAAACCATATAAATTACATATAACCACATATAACCACATATAAATCACATAAAAAACTTTAAGGTAGACTGATTTTGGAGGGGTATATATACCGATATACCCCCCCCCCGTCGCTACGCCCCTGCTCTGTGTGTGTGTGTGTGGGGGGGAGGGGTCCAATAGGCCACCACCGTGTAGAGACCTCTATGAGGCTCTATCGACGAGTAATGCAATTTACTGCCGGCCACTTCGACGACGACGACGACGACGACGCGCGTCACGTGACGACGCCCACCCGCTTGCAGCCAACCAGTGGCGCCCATACTCCGACAGCGTTTCCTGCCACGTCCGGATTACATAGCGCCGGCTTGCCAGCCAGTGAAGAAAATACGCGATACACGGGACAATATTGTGTGTGTGCGTGCGTGCGTGTGTGTGTGTGTGTGTGTGTGTGTGTGTGTGTGTGTGTGTACGAAAGCGAGGATCGACGCATATAGCTTACCCGGCGCGCCGAAGGAAAAATACATTTGCGTTCTGCCGCGAGTCGAGTTGACAAGGAAAAGAGTTCCTATTCTCGGATGATATGTTTGCTCATATCCTCGAATCGATAATAATCAATCGAAACGTTGAACTGTTGTTCCCAGCTCGTTTTCGCGTTCTGTTTGCTTCAGAGTTCGTCGACGGACAGACGTGTTTGACTTTGTAATATTCCTGAAAAGCGGTCGGAACGTGTAGATGGATTTACCGATTTCGGATTTCGATTGGCGTTTGATAGCCGCAAGAGGCGTTTTTATAACAATCAACTTAAAGCGTTGCCATCGACGGAATATTCCAGAAATCCTGGTTGACCGTGTTCTAAATACTCGTTGCGTGTTTACTATCGTTCTGAGTTTTCGGCATTGAGAGAAATGTTCAACTAATAATCGACCACGTCACACGAAATAGATTTTCGGGAGGATTTGATTTTAAGGGCATATCCTCTTTCACATAATTCCATAATAGGACCTAATCTATCGCGCTGACAGCTCTACTCTAGCTACTCGTTACTCTGTGTCTCTGAGCTGAACTCGTAATATTCGAGGATTATTTTGCTATCAGCCTGATCGTTTTTAAGCTGAAAAGTCGACAGAACTTGGAGCCATGTGTGATATATCTCAGTGTACGTCTCAGAGCCATAGATGGCTTTTGATATTTCTAAACTGAGCGCCATATCTTACCTGTTGGGATAGATAATGCAATAATTATTTAAAAAGGGAGGCGAGTGTGGCTCCACCTGGTGGCACGTACCACCCTATCGAGTGCCAGGCTTCCCAATGCCCCGCCCATACTTGAGCGAACTAGTTCTAAGCAACTGGACTGGTCTTAGTCTATGAAAAATAGTTGGTCCCATGATTAAAGTTGCCACCCCAACCACCCCCCCCCCACTTGCCAAATCCTGGAACCGCCACTGAAGAAAGGTGAGATGACGTTTCAATTCGCACACACACACACACACACTCTCACGCATATAGATGTATATTATTATTATTATTATTATTATTATTATTATTATTATTATTATTATTATTATTATTTAATGACAATTTATATAGCGCAGTAGGAATAGTGAAGGCTAAAGTCAAGCTCGTTTAGCAAGAGACGCTGTAGGAAATGTTAAATAAATGCGTCTTTTCTGGGGAGGTCACCATTGTCACATTCATCGGCAGTGAGTTCCACAGCCCCGGGTTGCCCCTCGAGAAGGACCTGTCCCCGAAAACCGCCGTCTTGGACGGAGGGGGACCACTAATTGAAGACGGCTAGTCGGCTATTTGATCGAAGCTGCGAGCGCCGATCGGTCGACGTAGGCTTGCTGATCAGATACGATAAATAATAATAATTTGGGCAGAAAGGGTCATTCAACGCCCGAAACGTTAGCCAACAACGCTTGAAGATTATTCGATCCGGAATCCGGAGCCAGTGAAGGCGATCCCGTAGTAGCCGGGTCACGTGTTCGTTCCAATCTCGTGCCAAACATCAGCCGATCTGAGACATTTAACACCGACTGCAGACGATTGAGTTGGCTAACAGGAAGTCCGAGCAAGACGCTATTGCAATAATCCACTCATATATGCGCACGGACCAATGTAATCACATCCAGTGGCGGCTCTAGGATTTGGCAAGTGGGGGGGCGTTGGGGTGGCAACTTCTAATCATGGGGGTGCCAACCATTTGTTGTTTAATGTATGTAGCATTAAGTATAGGGTCCCAACTGGGAGGGCCACTAGGGAGCCAGACACTCAATAGGGGGGCACGGGCCCTCTGGCCCCCCGGTGGAGCCGCCACTGATCACATCTGGTGTTGGCAAGTAACGGCGGATCTCCCTGATCTTCCTTCGTAGATTATATATATATATATATATATATATATATATATATATATATATATATATCGCGCCCACATCAGCGGTTTTGTAACGTACTGCGACCCTAATCATAGCATGTAGTATATAAAAATGCATTTGGCCATCTGGCGACCGTTAGTCGAAAAGAATCTTATGAGTTTTGAATGAATGGCAAAAGAAAAGCTCTGATTCAATTCTAATGAAAATATGGCAAATAAATTAGGCAGAATTATTTATATATTTGCCAAAAAGAGGGAAATTGATATTTAATTTTTTAAATTATCTTTCTTAAAATTTTGCTACGAACATACCTTTGTTACACGGCTTAGAAATCCTATGAATATGGCAAAATCGTTTAATCGTGATCATGGGCGTCCGCAGAAATTTTTCCAAGGGGGTGCAAAACAAGGTTTGTGACGAAAGAATCAAGTAATTTTAATTTTTTCATAACTCCACAATTTTTCCAGGGGGTGCAATTGCACCCTCTTGCACCCCCTTCCGGACGCCCATGATCGTGATAGGCCTAAGTAGTGAATCAAATTACAAGAGATTTCCTATTGTCAGCGAAGTTTCAGAGCAAAATGGTCGGAATACGCTTTCCTTGCGTTATTGAGAAATAAGATTAAATTTAAAAAGTACTAAGGCCAAGGTAACAGGTTTCATAAACTGTTTGGAACTGCGGCCACTTCAGCGGCTTTGTAACATGCCGCGACCCTACAAACTTATTGTCAACTTAAACTGGATAAAACAGTAATCATTTTAACCCCTTAACCGTGTATTTAACTGTAACTCAATGTAAACTGGACGGATATATCCGGGATCCCCAGTTAAGGGGTTAATATAAACCGTGTATGGAAGATTGCAGGAACATACTAAGTTTCTTAAAACCTAAGCCTATTTGCAACTTTCAAGGCTTGTGACATTGTGACATTGGCTAGAAAATGACACTTTTGAATTTAATTTCGTGCTACTCCGCGACTAATTAGACAGAGCCATGCGACCCACAGTTTGGGAAACACTAGTTTAGACGATCATCTTCCATTGAAGACGCATTTTTGGTAGGCTGGTAGGGGATGCATCCCCAGTCATCCCCAACGTGGAACCGCACCTGCATATACATGTAGTGTTTTGAATTAGTTAAATTAAGCCAACTAATGCACGCATAGGTCTTTTTATCGTCGTTTACGCTGTATGCCGAGATCTCTTTTTCGTTAAATGAGTAATTAAATTAAAATTTAAAATAAATTAATAGTTGTTCCAATTTTTAAAAAAATTCAGACTGACTGCTGAATAATGTAAGGAGAGATAACGTTTCGGAAGAGCGATGCGCTGACTACGTCATACGATCGTAATTGTCGTCTGCTATCACTATGCGCCACCTACCGGCGAATTCTCGAATCACTCAACAGAACACGATATGGATAGCAGAAAGACGGATCAAAGAACGCGCGGAGTCACCATCAACTCGAGGAATTCCACAAATTCGAGGAACTATCAATCGACCAGCAAAAAGTAGGTTCAATATCAACTGATTCAACTTATGCCTATATCAAAAGGATTTTAGCGTTGCAACTATAGAGTACCGTAGTAGGGGCATAAATGGAAAATTTCCGCATTTTTCATCGCAATTTTAGGACCTCTGAGTCCCGCACTTTTCCGCAAAAAAATCCTCGCACTAAACCGGACAGTTGCCAGCGGTATGCTACTAAAGCAACATGGCTGTCTGTTTTTACTGAACAGTTAACCACCATCAAAGAGACGATAATTGATCACAGACGCTCGTCGTGTTCATGGCCGCCATCTTAGTTCTCAGCCGCCAGAGGAACAATTGCGGTTCTCACTTCTCTAAGTTCTCTTCGCTCCGTTTTCGAAGCATAAAAATTCCTGCATTTGGAAGGCGGGCGTCTTGCTCCCCCGTCTTAAAAAGAAGAAATGATCGTCGTTGTCGTCATCGTCGTCGTCGTCGTCGTCGTCGTCGTCGTCGTCGTCGTAGCAGCGTTTTCCTTTGAAAGCGATGATTTATGGGAATTAGGTTTGCGTGCGATTGTGCGTTCTCTCTTCGTCTGGTTTACGAGGAAGGCGGTGGTGTCGGTGAAAGTGGTAGCGGTGGCGGCGGCGGTGGGGGTAATGAATGACCCTATTTCTAGTTACCTAAGATTCCTGTCATCCTGCACCTCCTCCTCCTCCTCCTCCGGTTGCAATACGAGAGGACGTTAGCGGTGTCCGTGAAATATCCCCGCCGCTGGGGAGAGAGAGAGAGAGAGAGAGAGAGAGAGAGAGAGAGAGAGAGAGAGACAGAGACAGACAGTCAGACAGACAGATAGAGAGACAGACAGACAGAGACAGACAGACAGATACAAATACAGAGACAGACAAGGACAGACAGACAAAGAGAAAAGAGAAAGAGAAATACACATAGACGGAGGGAGGGATGGAGGGAGAAAGAGAGAGAGGGAGAGAACGAGGGAGGCTGGGACGGAGATAGGGATGGATGGAGGGAGGAACGGACGGACGGACGGAGGAATGGATGGAGGTAGAGGAGAGAGAGAGAGAGAGAGACAGACAGAGACAGAGACAGAGACAGAGACAGACAGACAGAGGCAGTCAGACAGAGATGAAGAGGAGAGACAGACAGAAAGAGACAGAGACAGAGAGTTAGAAAGATTGCTACAGAGAAAGAAACAGAGACAGGAAGCGAGAGCGAGAGAGGGAGAGACAGAGAAGAAGAAGACAGAGAAAATGAACGGAGACAGAGAGGATGATGGAGAGACACGGACGATGTCTTTCATCCTGTACCAGCCAGCCAGCCAGCCAGCCAGCCAGCCAGACAGCGCCGGCGCTTGTTTTATTGCGCAAAATTGCGACTGTCGCCTGATTGAAGATTGTCGGCTTTACGCGACGGAGTTCCATCCACGGCTGCTGGTTGGTCATCACGTGTCCGGCTTCTTCTCCTCCTCCAAATCCGCGAATTTCTCGATCCATTAACTCCAACGGGGCCCTCCTCTGCCTTTAGCCTATACGTGGGCGAGGTGGCGAAGGGACTGCGGCATGCAGACAAGCCCTGATTCACGATGTCTGTGATTCGTGCAACTGAGTTTTGAGCGCTCGGCCGAAACCGCTAATAGAGGTTCGTTACTGTGAGAATATCTCTCGATTCCAACTTTAGAAAAAAGAACACGCGGTAAAAAAACCAGCGACTTGAGTGTTTTAGCCTCTCAGCCGATGGATTATTGTTATCAGGGTCGGAGATGGACGATGAAGATATATAGCTCCATAAGGGGATATGTTGCTGGATATATATATATATATATATATATATATATATATATATATATATATATATATGTGTGTGTGTGTGTGTGTGTGTGTGTGTGTGTGTATGTGTGTGTCCTTTTACGAGTCCATGACATTGTCTCCGGAGAGTAGACGGATGGATCATAGGATAAAAAGTAGCCAGGCCTATTGTAAAGATGGCGGACGACAGGATGGTTGCAGTTGGAGTGTTAACAGTTTAACAGTGGTGGTTCTAGGATTTTTTGGTGGGGATGATGTGCGTTTTAAAAGTCGCGTTTTAGAAGCGTCTCAAACGCGTTTTCAGACCTTGGACGCTGTTTTGGAAAGTAATCTGGAGTAGTACCGCAAGACTGGAGAGACGCATTAGTCAGCCCACTGTTCGAACAAGCAATTACAGACCAGTGAGCCTAACATCTCTGTTTGGAAAAATACTGAAAGAAAGCATTTTGGAACATTTTGCATAAAATTGTTAAAGATAGTCAGCATGGATTTACAAATTTTCATGCCTGACCAACCTGTTGGACTTTCTGGAGGAGGTTTTGATAATCTAGACAAGGGCAAGGGAGTAGACATAAATATTTAGATTTTGCCAAAGCTTTTTGATGTACCATATAAGGCTGGCTGCCTGCAATATTCTCAGATGGATTGAAAATTGGTTGAAGGAAGAAGACAGAAGGTTGGTTGGGAGGCCATTCGCAATGGGCAAGAGTTATCAGTGGAGTGCCTCAGGGCTCAGTGCTTGGGCCATTACTTTTTCTAATATATATAAATGATATCGATGAAGGATTACTGTCCAAAATTTCAAAGTTTGCCGATGACACAAAGTTATGCAGAAATATAGACTCGGAGGATGATGCAAAAATTTTACAAGAAGATCTAAGGAAATTGTTTCAGTGGTTGGACTGGCAGATGCTTTTCAATATTGATAAATGTTCTGTAATGCATGTTATCTTAATGGTAATGAATATTCTTTAGGGGAAGGTTCAACAACAGAAAAAAGAAAGAGACGGGATAATCACCCATAGAAGTATGAATCCATCTCACCAATGCATGGAGGCAGCAAAAAGGGAAACCAAATGTTGGGAATGGTGAAAAGGACAATTGTGAGTCGTGACAAAGAGATAATCATTAAACTTTATAAGTCATTAGTAAGGCCTCATCTGGAATACTGTGTTCAGGCTTGGAATCCATTCTTGAAAAAGATATAGAACTTTTAGAAAAAGTGCAAAGACGAGCAACGAAGATGGTCAATGGGTGCTATAATTTAAGCTACGAAAAAAGACTTCAATATTGTGGACTGTCATTAGAAAGGAGAAGAGAGAGAGGGGATTTGATAGAAACATACAAAATAATGACTGGGAAAGTAGATGCCATATGATCGATTCTTTACATTGGCACACTATAGCAGCACAAGAGGCCACAAGTGCAAATTGTTTAAGCAGAGGGTTGGTCCAAGAAAGAAAAACTTTTTTAGTGCAAGGGTTGTGGACAAATGGAACAGTTTGGACGAGGTGGGAGTGACAGTTGAAACAGTGAACGGATTCAAAGGCTATCTAGATAAACTAGGTTATTGAATGCAGATGGTTACATCAGTGGTTTTCACACAGGCTTACTTAGCCTCCTAAACCACTTAAAATCACATTATTATTATTATTATTATTATTATTATTATTATTATTATTATTATAATCATTTTGCGAACGCATTTTAATGTCGCATAGCCATTCGAGCTGACGCAAGACCTAGAAGCAAGTCTGCCGATGACCTATTGACCTGGAGGCTGATTGGTTGAACGGCAAAGGTACCCGGCTGAATTATCCGCTTGAATGTGCAAGCGCATTGGTCCGGATAAATCCGCGTGTGATTTTTGTTCCAAACAAATATTCTGCGGATATATTTGTGGAGCACCCGTCGATTAATGCCAGCTCGTCATTCACGCGGATATTGTACGGGTAACTATTTTTCGGATATATTCCCGTTTTCTAATGGGGCCGTAAAAAGGCGGGCGCCGCAAAACTTGTTGTCTCTGAGCCCGAGGACATGATGCTGAAACCTGAAGATTACGCGGAGCATGGATGTATTATCCCTGGAGACGGCATTACGTCATTTCGGTGAAGCCAACTATAGCTGGAAACTAGACGGCAGCCACAGTTTGGGTCTACCAAGATTAAATGATCAGGTCTACCAAGATAGCCATTTTTATGTTATTCAGCCTGCTACTGGTCAGCCTGGGCTAAAAATGACGTAATGCCGTCTCCTGGGATAATACCTCCATGATACGGAGTCTTTCAAACATTATTTGTGCTCAACGAAAGTTTTCCGACAAAGCTTTGACGAGCAAAAACGTCATCCACTATACCGCTTCATTAAGTTTCATGCATTAACAGTGGCGGTTCCAGGATTTCTTGGTGGGGATGAGAGAATTCATAGGAAGTTGGTGGGGGAAGGTTGAAAATAGAAAGAAAAATCAATAAACTTTACTCACAAAAGGCTGACAAAAGGGAATGTATCAAAAGGAAGGTTGAAAATAGAAGGAAAAAATCAATAAACTTTACTCACAAAAGGCTGACAAAAGGGAATGTATCCATAATTTTACTACACTTTTACCGCGAAAAATAGGTTGACAAGAAAAAAGGTAATTCGCAGTTTTTTCCCGTAGTTTACTAAACTTTTACCAAAAAATAGGGGTTTCAAGCAAAAAAGCAAGTCCGGAAGTCCGGTGGGAGGGGGATGCATCCCCACTCATCCTCCAAGTGGAACCGCCACGGCAAAGTGTACCGTTGGCGCCCCCAACACTGCTGACGAGTAAAAAAGGTCATCACATCGTTCTCTCAGCGCCCCTTCCCTCAACTCTCTACGGCGCCCCTCTCCTTATACTCCTGACTAGCAAAAAAAGGTCGCTGCACTTCTTTCTTCTTATTTATTATGTATTTGACTGTTTAACTTACCCCTAAAACCCGATTTTGGCGGCCGCCCCTCACCTCGGCGCCCGGAAGCATATGCCCCCACCTGCCCCCCCATCGCTTCGCCTCTGTTCAGAGTGGCCATGAAGACTTAAAATGGCGGAGCTCTCTCTTGTATCAGAGCGTCCTCTAAATCTACATCCACGACCCTCTTCTCATTCCTTATTACAACCCCCCGGCTGCTAACAGACTAGGTCTACCTGACTGTAGAGTGTAGAACCTGTCTAACGAAAGACTCGGGTAATCCAAGCGCTTTAAAATATGCGTTTAATAAAGCGCCTCGAACGTGTCTTCAACTCAGTAACTTAGCGTGGATTGCAGGGTTATTTCCAGGATTCTCAATTTGGGGTGCCGGTGAATTATGGGGGTCTCCTGCAAAAATGTCTGACAAGCAAAAAAGGTCATCCCATGCCTGAGATGGGGAGGGGGTGTTAGGGGTGTCGTCTCAAATGGGGGGGCTAACTTATGAGCTGGGTGGGGACTTCTGACCTGAAAAAACCGACAAGCAAAAACTTCTTCGCCCCAATAAATCTGCTGTTTCAATTTTTACCCCTTAGATGCAGTGGCGGCTCCAGGATTTGGCAATTGGGGTCGGGGGGGGGGGACGTTGGGTGGCAACTTCTAAGCATGGGGCCAAGTTGGCCAACCATTTGTTGATAGATATGTAGTTGTAAGTATAGGGTTCCAACAGGAGGCCACTGGGTGCCAGGCATTCAATAGGGGAGCACGGGCCTCACGGACCCCCAATGTAAAACCGTCACTGCTTAGATGCCGCCACTTGACACGTGCCACCCTGGGGACCCTCCCCACCACGCCCTATTACTACGCCACTGTTTCAACTGCTTAACTACAAAGTGCGCAAATTTATAGCACACAATTAGACCGAGATTAGCATAAATGATCAGTTTGCAGGCACAAAACTCTATCGGAAAAAACTGCCAAAAACAACAATCATGTATGTAGATAAACTTCGTGTGGTGAGTTCTACAATAAGGCTAAAGCGATTGACTCTTCGCTATCGTTTATCATACAGAAAAAGGCAAATCCGTAACAGGGGCGTAGCCAGAAATTTTATTTGGGAGTATAATTTGATGGGGTGGGAGTATAAATCTTTAGAAACGTTGAAAATCTTAAAAAGCACATACAAACTTTAAGGTAGCCTGATTTTGGGGGTATATGTACCGATATACGCCCCGTCGCTATGCCCCTGCTTCTTCCATAACATTCGAATTTCAAATCTTGCCGTTAACGATTCTTTCTTCTCTGATCGTCGGTTGGTTTCTCGTTCGCAGAGGAACTCGAAGCAACGGAGAGGATTGGTTTCGAGCCGGAGCGCCAGTAGGAGGAGGCGGAGGAGGAAGAGGAGGAGGAGGAAAAGGAGGAGGAGGAGGGTCGCTGGCGCCAGATATTCGGTGTCGTCTGTCGCCGGAGTCAGACAATGACTTCGATGACGTCAGCGGAGAGGATGATGACGTTCACTTCGCGCATAAACACGAACCGAAGTAAGTCAACGATTCTGTAAAAATGAACGAACGAACGAACGAACGAAACAGCCAGTGAACATTATTGAACACCATTTTAAGACCCTAAGTCTTTTACCCCATAGCCCTAACCAACTTGGAGAACATTTCAGCGCAATATTATAGTGAAGACCTGTTTTGTTGTTTCTTGTAACACCACAAAATTAGAAGTTTTGCTTCGTAAGAACTGAGAATGGAAGAGGAAGAGGAAGAGGAAGAGGAAGAGGAGGAGGTGGGGGTAGATGTAAGACGTGTAGGAGTGAGCGGCGAATCGACGCCAAAACAGTGACCAGAAACCGGGATTTCGTTGGATCGGTCGCCGAATGATTGGTCTTTTGGGGTCGTCGGGAAATCAGTTGTCGCTTGTACGGTGTTCTGTAGCGGCGACATCGTGGCATGCACCACCGACGGAACGCTAGAGCGGCGGCTCTCGTGGCGGCGGATATCATTTTCACTTTGTAGCAATACCCGACACGTTGTTGTCAGCCATGGCAGAAAATTGCTGCTGTTAGATCGGGAAAGGCAGATTCTTCGGACCAGTGTTTAATCTAGACTCCTGGACTCCGGGGGGAGACTGAAAAAGCCGGGGGGAACTGACAAAGCCGGGGGGAATTCTGCTAGGGGCCGCTGTTAGTTCATGTAGTATTCCAAAATTTCCGGGGTGGAATTTGAAATTTCCGGGGGGAAGGGCAATTTCCCCCGGAAACGGCTTAGATTAAACACTGCTTCGGACAGAAACTGAAATACGCGGCTACATGGCTGTTTTTCTGCCCGATTTTTATGCAAATGTTCTACTATTTTGCCCGAGGGCGGAATAATGATTCTCGCGAACATGGATTCTGTCGAGTGCAAAGGGACAAATTTGTCTAAATCATCCAGGGGTTGGGAATAACCACGAGGTGGCACGGGCGTGGGTTCTGGTTGGGACCGGTCGGGTTATTTGGGCAAAACCATCGACATTTTCGAGTGGAAGAATATCTCGCGAAAGTGCTAAGAGCTGCTTAGCGAGATATTTTAACCCGAAAATGTCGATTCGATCGCGCTACCCCAAACCCACCCACATTACTCGATGGTTCTGCGAATCATTGTCAAATTCTGTACACTCAAAAAATAATCCGTTACCGGTCCCTATAGCCAGAATATCACTTTGAGGGGGCCAGGACAAACACAAAGTGACACCTGAGTGGTTAAGTTTTAGAGAAAAATTAGGAAAAATGGACGAAAGTGGCTTTTGATTTTTGTTTTTAATATACTATATAAATTATCCTGGTAATAATAATAATAGTAATTTAATAATAATAATAATAATAATAATAATAATTAAGACAAATTTAAAATAATGCCTCAAAAATACACAAGTACATACAGAGGTAATATTTAGTAAAAATGACTGTTGCAAACGCATAAAACATTACGAACTTATCATCCAAATGGATATGCCAATACAGTGGTGTTTATGTGGAATAACGATAAATTCTGCCTACAATTATAATTAAAACTACAGTTCATTGCTAGTCGACTGTCACTGATAAGTCAATATGCTTGATACAATAAAACTGGAAAGCCTAAAACACTTTCAAATACAATCAAATACAAAACTACAATACCCTGATAAAAACGCATTCGATTATAGCCCGAGGTGGCGGTATGATATGATTCCGTAAAATTTAGTTTAGGGAATTACTTCCCTCAACTTTTGGGCAAAATAGTAGAACATTTCTCAAGTGTTAAAAATCGGGCTTTGGCTTAGGGAATTACTTCCTCAAGCTTTGAGGGACAATTTTTGACGGGCAAAACATCTACAATTTTGACTACAAACTACTACTACTACTACTACTACTACTACTACTACTACTACTACTACTACTACTACTACTACTACTACTACTACTACTACTACTACTACTACTACTACTAATAATAATAATAATAATAATAATAACAGTAATAATAGAAATTCCTTCACAGTCGCTGCACCAAAAGTCCTGTGGCAGATTAAAACGATTGCAAATTGTGCAATTCGCTCTGCGCTTCCGTAGCGGGACTTCTTGTCACGTGACCGATTGGCGGCAAAACATCTGCTGCTGCTGCAGACGACACAAAGACAAACAGCCCGATCTCCCAGACGACATCCCTGAAGTGCCCCCCCCCCCCATACAACCGCAGTTTCCTCCTTCGACAGTAATTTGTAATTGACGTCACAAGATCACGGCGCGGTTTCTCAAAGGTCAAATGTCAGGCGAGCCTAAAATAATACAACGTCAGATGCTCGCATTATCGAATAATTCAATGAAAACAGAGTACAGTTACGATGGAAACAGGGCCATATTCAGGCGGGGGCCTGAGGGGGCTGCAGCCCCCCGGCCCACCATGAAATAGGCCCACCGATTTTCCATCTGTTATTTAATTTTACGAGATAACGTTTTTTTGCTTGTCGACCCGATTTGGAAGGAAGGTAACCTTTTTTTGCTTCTCTGGGATTTTTTCAGTATAGGCGACGGCCTTTTTTTCCTCAGCCCCTCGGCCCACTCGGACCTTAATCCGGCCCTGGATGGAAACGGATGTGTCTAGCACTATCAGGATCAGCAGAGCAGAGCTTGGAAAATATTACTCACGCCTATACTGATTGACGAATTTATTACAAATTACGCCTGAGCTGTAATTTGAATTATACCAGATGTGTAAATCGTAACTGATTTTCACCCGAAATGTAAATAAGAAACGTAACTTAACATCAAATTATTACAAAATATTGCATCTGGGCATACTCTGAGGCGCTCGAGAAAAACTGTCTACGAACTTTTTTGTTGACGTTTATTTATACGCGCGAGTTTAATATATTTAATCAATTAATTATAATTATCATACAAGCGGTTGGTTTTATGCTATTACAACGGAAACGCCTTGTAATCTTGTCTTGTGTCCATCAAACCATTTTCAGATTACAGTGAATTAAACTATAGTTACTCTCACTACGCAGTGTTTATTCTAGCCACCTAGACATTGGGGGCAGACATTGGGGAGGTCATACTACTTGCCAAAATGTTTAAAACAATTGGGGGGATTTCAAACTTGGGGGAAATTCCCCCAGAGAAGGCCTAGAATAAACGCTGCTTACTACGTTACGATTACTGTAATAGGCCTAACTGTAGGCGCCCTCTTTAACATTTTAAGATGTAATGAGGGTGTTATTTATTATTATTATTATTATTATTATTATTGTTGTTGTTGTTGTATTTTAATAATAACTGCTTTCAGCTGCCGAAGCAGAACGCTTAGATTCCTCGAGACAAATCCTCTCCAGGTGGCGCTTTACCTGCTCGTTGTACTGGACGCAATCGTCGTCATCGCTGAAATACTCCTCGACCTGCACGCGTTGAGAAGTAGGCTACATCTTCTTCATCGTTCGATATGACGATCATACTAACCGTATGGACCGGCAGGGTTGGGGTTGAAACGAAAAAATAGGGATAAAATTGCGAGGTGAAAATGACGGGAACTGCAGGGGGATATCGACAAAAGATGCCTGTCACATACTACTACTACTACTACTACTACTACTACTACTACTACTACTACTACTACTACTACTACTACTACTACTACTACTACTACTACTAATAATAATAATAATAATAATAATAATAATGATAATAATAATAATAATAACAAGGTTTAGAGTGGTTCACGGTCTGTCTTGCGTTAGAACCACTGTTTAAGCCGTTCGGTCAGTCAATAATTTACATTATGGTCTTGACCTCTTGTTGTCCTCCAGTAGGTTTGTTCCTACATTCTCCTTCTTTGTCTTCTTTGCATCTACAGATAACGAAACTTTGCAGTAAAAATGCCTCATTCAGTTACTGTACTCACTACTTCTGCGGTACTTTATCTACAGTTTGCTTGCTTGCCCCCGACAGCAGGGCGCGATTTGTAGAGGGGAAGGGGGATTCCTCCCCCCACTGCCCAACTGCATCCCCCTACTGTTACATCCCCCCACCACTACATCCCCCCACTGCTACACTTCTCCAACAACTACATCCTCCCCAAGCTCGACATATCACCCCACTGCTCCAGGTCACAAATCGCACCCTGCCCGACAGCTACTGCTGCTGTCGGGGCAAGAAAGAAGCCGAGAGGTATATTGAAAGCAGACGATCTGTGATGCCACCGAGCCTCGAATGACGGAGGAAACACAACAGACGGCGGCTAGCCTTTAAAGATAGGGGGTGTGAGTGCAATCTCTGAAGTCATGACGGCAGCATTAGTCAAGCATCTCTGGTCAATACCATCGGGCAATGATTTTATGCGCTGCGTTATCTGAAATAAATGACGTCTTCTTGAACACTGCGGCTGTATGCAGTCGTCGACGTGTCTGGTCATAGTTTTAAAAAATGAAAAGGCAGTTAAATCGTTCGACGTTGTCAATTGGTCATAAGGAAGTTTTGAAAAAAAAATGAAAAGTAAATGCAGTTATTATATGGATATCCAGTCCTTTTACAGCAAATTATAGGGTATCCAGTGTTCACCAACGGTTGCTCCGCCCACTGGTGGGCAGAAACCATAGAAACCATTGTTGTCTATTAATAGACGCCAATGGCAGAAGCAGATTTCTTGCTGGTGGGCATAGATCAGTGACCATAGAGATTGTTCTGGATACTCCTATTGCGCATTTGTCTGCTTTGGATGAGATTTACGGTCGTGTCCTGTAACGCTATACGACCAACGACCACTCATTGAGCTAATATGACGTTTTCATGTCCGTTTCGTGATATTTACAGCGAATATTAAACACGATGAACAAAGCGAGCAAATAAAATCGATTGAGTTTCTCTAGAGCTATTTTTTCCGCTCGTCATCGTTTGACAGTCAGAACATTAAGGTCTTTCAGAACAAATATTAGCCAGACAGACAATTCAGATATTCGACCGATTTTATGAAGGCGCTTCTATAAGCGCTGAAACTCGCTGCCTCCATATGCAGCACACTGCAGACTCTCTATCAGGTTTAAGATACAGGCATTGGTCCAATCCGTTTGCTGTAGCTTATCCAGTGGCGGCTCCAGGATTTGGCAAGTGGGGAGGGGGCGTTGGGGTGGCAACTTCTAAGCATGGGGACCAACCAGGGATATTTTTACACCCCCTAACACCTCCCAACACTCCCAATTTGGGATCGACACCCTCCAACCCCCAATCTGAGCCTGAGGTGACCTTTTTATTGATTGTCAGACTTTTTCGGCATGGACCCCCAAAATATACCGACACTCCACCCCCCCCCTCCGAATTGATAATCCTAGAAATAGCCCTGGAACCAACCACTCGCTGATAGTTATGAAGTAATAAGTATAGGTCCCAACTGGGGGGCCACTGGGGACCAGGCATTCTATAGGGGTAACGGGCCCCCGTGGCCACATGTTGGGCCGCCACTGAGCTTATCCACTCCTGACTGTCATATTGATATCCGACCTGATTTCCTGGATCTGACTTGAATCTCATGCGATCTGCATTCAGTGCTCAATGCTCCATCGGCTGATCTTTATCTTTATCTTTATCTTCTTGACGACTTCTATAGCGCCGTACGCACGACGAAGGTCGAAGTCAAAGGCGCTTTGACATACTTTGGCATGCCGATGGGGAACGTCGGATAACAGAGACAGCGTAAAGTCAGCCCTGATGGAAACGACGGAAATCGCCGCCCAAACGCCCACGACAGCAATCCCGTAGAAAGGAGCCTTCCGCTGTAGAACCATCCACACCAGGCACGTCAAAGGAACAAATACACGGGATGAGATGTTGTAAATTCCGCGGATGTTGTGAGAACTGTCCGCGAGGCGAGCCACACGGAGAATTTCTGAGATGCGGACTCCCGTGAGTAAACCGTCGTCGATCTAGGTGAATCCGACTTTGGATGGAATTCCAGGTTACAATTAGAACGATGCTGATGCTTCCGTGTATTATGAAGCGGCGCTATAGAAGTCGATTGGAAAGCGCACCACATCCGACAACTCCAATATGCAGCTATTTAAGGGCAAAATATCAACGAGAAATCACATAACTCGTCTCATCCCTTTAGGTGGCGATATAATCAATTGGCCCTGCTCTGAGGCAGAGCTCGTCGTTACTATCATCATCATCAGCAGCAGCATAATTTTTGTCATCATCATCATCAGCAGCAGCAGCATCATCAGCAGCATTACCACCATCATCGTCATAATGCACATTTTGAGCATAATTATTATCATCATCACCATCATCAGCATCATCATCATCATCATCATCATCATTATCATCAAAATCATCATCATTTCCACCATCATCGTCATCATGAACATTTTGAGCATTATTATTACCATCATCACCATCATCGTCATCATCATCATATACGATGATCAACTTCATCATCATCATCAGCATCATGCGCCTGTAGGTCCAATCCTTTTGCTGTAGCTTATCCAGTGGCGGCTCCAGGATTTGGCAAGTGGGGGCGTTGGGGTGGCAACTTCTAAGCATGGGGACCAACCAGGGATATTTTTACACCCCCTAACACCTCCCAACACTCCCAATTTGGGATCGACACCCTCCAACCCCCAATCTGAGCCTGGGGTGACCTTTTTATTGATTGTCAGACTTTTTCGGCATGAACCCCCAAAATATACCGACACTCCGCACCACCCGAATTGATAATCTTAGAAATAGCCCTGGAACCAACCACTCGCTGATAGTTATGAAGTAATAAGTATAGGTCCCAACTGGGGGGCCACTGGGGACCAGGCATTCTATAGGGGTAACGGGCCCCCGTGGCCACATGTTGGGCCGCCACTGAGCTTATCCACCCTGACTGTCATATTGATATCCGACCTGATTTCCTGGATCTGACTTGAATCTCATGCGATCTGGATTCAGCGCTCAATGCTCCATCGGCTGATGCTTCCGTGTATTATGAAACGGCGCTATAGAAGTCGATTGGAAAGCGCACCACATCCGACAACTCCAATATGCAGCTATTTAAGGGCAAAATATCAACGAGAAATCACATAACTCGTCTCTTCCCTTTAGGTGGCGATATAATCAATTGGCCCTGCTCTGAGGCAGAGCTCGTCGTTATTATCATCATCAGCAGCAGCAGCATAATTTTTGTCATCATCATCATCAGCAGCAGCAGCATCATCAGCATTACCACCATCATCGTCATAATGCACATTTTGAGCATAATTATCATCATCACCATCATCATCAGCAGCATCATCATCATTATCATTATCATCAAAATCATCATCATTTCCACCATCATCGTCATCATGAACATTTTGAGCATTATTATTATTATCATCATCACCATCATCGTCATCATCATCATATACGATGATCAACTTCATCATCATCAGCATCATCATCAGCATCATTATCATTATCATCATCACCATCGTCATCGTAGTTATCATCATTATCATCATCGTCGTCATCATCATCATTCATTATCATCATCATCATCGTCGGTGTTCAATGTCTTCGATAGATTTGGGGTTTGTTGGTGACGAGTGAGACGGCCCTTCTTCTCTTCGTAGGTCAATATGGTGAGGCGACATCTGGCCTACAAGAGGCCATGGACTTTCTGAAGAGCGCCTACCAGATGGAGTTGGACGAATGCAGCAAGGACGACGTCCGTTACATACTCAGGACCCTCCGCGACCAACAGCAGCGACTCGCCAACGACTTTGCCAGAAACCTCCAGAACGCCTCGTCCGACTCCAGCCCATCATCATCATCATCATCACTCCGTCCATCAAATCGAGGATCCACGGCCATTATCCGCCACCGCCGCCGCCGCCCTGGGCATGATCCAAGTCCCAACCGCCGAGAAGGAAGTAGGGAAGCGTCTACATCTTACGTCGGAGGAAGAGAAGGAGGAGGAGGAGGAGGAGAAAGGGAAGCTTGGAGTTAATAAAGACGAACTGGTTAACGATCACCGAATGAAATCCGAGGAACGCCGCACACTGATATACGAACCTCACTCTGGCGGGGAAAATGTTCTCGTCGAAGTCGAGGAGACATCGTCACAGGGTGGCGAGAAAATGGTCGCGGGCGGTCTACAGGGTCCGAGGGCGAACGAGACAGCGGCGGCGGCGGCGGGGGGTGCTAAGAAGACGAGCACCTGTTCCAGCAATTCGCTGTACGTCGACCGGCTGCTAAAGATAGCGCACCTGTTCCATTACGCCGGCGTCGGGATACTGTCTTCGTTCGCAATACAGGTGGGTGTCGTCTGCTCTCCGTTGTGCAGGGGCAGGCCCTCCGAGAGGGGGGCAGGGGGGCAACTGCACAGGGGCCAGGCGGTCTGGAGGGGGCCCGGGCCGATGATGAATATGTATAATTAACAATAAAATGAATAATAACACTAAAGAATGGTTACAAATGTCAGTTCAGCAGAGGGGCCCGGCGAGCACAAGGGGGCCCGGGACACAATACTAAATAAAAGGCTGACGAGCAAAAAAATGGTCGTCAAGAAAAAATTATGACTTCTTAAGGGCCCGTCGGCCATTCTGCACAGGGGCCCGGAATTTCTCTCGGAGGGCCTGTGCAGGGGTCATTGGGGTCATTGACCGGCGAAAATCTATCTGTACACCTCGAAAAGATTACGCAAGGGAATATGAAATTACAGGGTGGCGCAAAACGCCGGACTATATTAAATGCAAACCTAAATGTGACTAGTCCGGTTTTTTGCGCCACCCTTCATGTTGGCGGATAAACAGAAATAATGATTCTAGGGTCGTTAAAGAATTTCGAAGTCGCAGAACAAGCAGTGGCGGCTCCAGGATTTGGTTAGTGGGGGGGGCGTTGGAGCGACAACTTCTAAGCATGGGGCCGACAATTTTACATAACTCAGCAAATAAAGGGAGAATAGCATCCTCGCTGGCGAAGGACTACGGGGGGCAGGCATGCAATGGGGGCACGGGCCCCCGTGGAGCCGCCTCTGAGGGCGCGAGTTAAGAAAATTCGATTAAGTGTCAAATGATAGTAATTAGACAAATACAGTGGATACCACTTAATCGCATACCGCTTAATTGCATAACCCGCATGATCGCAAATCAACATAAAACCCAAACCAGTGTTTTGTGCGTACAATTAATTATCAGACGTCCTGCCTATTCGCATAGCCCAGTTAATCGCATAAGCAAGGCTTGTACGGCACCTATGCAATTAAGCGGGTTTTAATGTACTAAATACTAAGACACGAAAAACATACTTTCATGATAATAATAACAGCAATAGCAATAATTAACTAATAATAGCAGGGTTTAGAGTGGTCAGCGGTTCGATAGGATGTGTTTCTGCGCGAAAACCAGGACTTTCACTCACGTTATTGATAAAAAATTATGACTGGTGTTTCTATGCCCTGTGCGGAGCGCAGCACAGCTTTTCATGTCCCTCCAGTGGCGGTTCAAGGAATTCTTGGTGGGGGGATGCAAAAAATGTGTAGGAAGTTGGTGGGGGATGCAAAGTTTAAAAAAAGAAATGAGAGGAAAAAGTAGGCCTAATTCTTCTTGGTGTTTTGTCCACTAAATGTTAATAAACCTTGCCGGAAAAGGCTGATAAGCAAAACAAACGCCATCCGCAGTATTTAACAATAATAATAATTATAATAAAAATAATAGTAATAATAATAATAATACAAGTAGTAGTAATAGTAATAATAAATATAATACAAATGATGATGATGATGATAATAATAATAATAATAATAATTTCATAATAATAATAATAATAGTAATAATAATCAATAATAATTCTTGTAGTAGGGGGATAGTAAAAGTAGTAGTGGTGGTGGTGGTGGTGGTGGAGTGCAAAGTTTAAAATTGAAATGCCAGACAAGTTTCATCAAAAGACAGAAGCTTTTAGCTTCTTGGTCCACTTGTCATCCGGAATGGCTGCAACTCGTGAACCCAAACGAACGCTTGAAAAGCATTAACGGTCACTCCACACAGCAGACACGCAATTCTTCGAGTGACGGCGTCGCATTTATAACGACTGCCAATATAATCGACGAAGCCGCGCAGCCATCAATCTTTTCTCCATCATATCGAATATACGACGACTGCCATGTTCTCTCTTTTTAATAGATGGACATGGGTAGTATGGGTTGGGTTAGTTGGATTGGGTTGGGTCATAAATTTAAGTTAAAAATGTTGAGTTGCAAAACGCTGATTTGCATAATAATAATATATAATTATAAAAATGGTTATCGTTTTCCGCATTTTCACGTAACAAATTGCTACCGAACTGTCGCTGGCAATACTGGCTTAGGACGGCTATTAGTAGCGATGGGTGGTGGGTGGTGGTGGTTATATTCAGGACTGTCTTGAGCCTCTGGTTCTATTGATCTAAACACAGTTGTTCCTATATAATAAAGCATTAAAGTCATATATCCTTTGATCTATAAAGCCCTCCTCGCCGTTGTGGCCCCCGTTGTGTTCTCGATATTGTGCAGCGTCATATGCCTATAGGTAGATGTTAATCCGCAGCCACGAGATATTTGCATAAGACCGGTGGAGGTAAATAATTCAAAGCATTGGAATCGAGAATCGAAATTGATGACTTAAGGTTATTATAGTCACTTTCTTTGAACCATTCACTGTAAATCCATCTTAATCCCCTTATTTCCTCCAATAACATTTATGAGCTACTGCGTGCGAACTTTCTAAGCATATGCTATACTGGCTCTAGGGTTCCTTATTCGTTAGCTGGATTTTAGAGAGGTCTGAGTACAAATCATAACTCGAACGTCAACCTTCCTTTGCACGTCACTCACAATTATAATGTCGAAATATAGAGCGAACGAGAGGTATTTTTAAAAATGATTTTTATGCAGTAATAGGCAAAGCCTTATCGATACATTTGCTGAATTTCCATCTTGGATGGATTGGGTTGGGTTGAGTGAATACTTACGACGCCGGCATGGGTTGGGTTGGGTTGGGTTGGAGATCTGATGGGTCGGGTTGGGTTGGGTTCTAAAAAATGGACCCATGTCCATCTCTGCGTACGGCAGTGCGTCGTCTCTCAGTCCAACTAAATTTTCGCGTCAGAGGCAGCGTGATGCATAGCGTCGATAAAGTACAATATATTGCACCACGATATAGGCCTATAGCGTACAGTGTGTGTGTCGAACACTGACAGAGGAATTAAATTTTACTGTCGCCCAGGCGCGCTATGGTACTCGGCAAAAAGGTTCTAAAAATGTCTGCCTTAATTTCGTCAGATAGATTTGTGCTGTGAGATGTACAATACCTCAGCAGCAAGGAAAGGTTTAAACTGCACCAAAGTTAGAGTAGAACTTTTACGATATAGGGACACAGCATCGAGCCTGAAGACTTATTATATTTGCATAGACAATCACTGAATTTAAAACATGCCGGGCTGGATCGAACTAAATTGCCACAGTATTATTATTATTATTATTATTATTATTATTATTATTATTATTATTATTATTATTATTATTATTATTATTAAATTATTATTATTATTATTATTAAATTATTATTATTATTATTATTATTATTATTAAATTTATTATTATTATTATCATCATCATCATCATCATCATCATCATGGTCATCGTCATCATCATCATCATCGTCATCAACATCATGGTCATCGTCATCATCATCATCATCATCATCATCATCATCATCATTATTATTATTATTATTATTATTATGACTTCTATGGCGCCGTGGCATAACGAAGATCGAAGTCAAGGGCGCTTTCTTTATTTGAAGACTCGGGATCATTGGAGAGATTCAGTCGAAAATCTGACTAATATTCGTCCAGATGTCACTTACAGATTCACCGAAACCAAGAACACTTTTCGAGACAGTACATGTCAAACTATGTACCACTGCTAGCTTATGTATCAGTCTTCTCATCTCTGTCTCTGTCTCTGTCTGTCTCTCTCTCTCTTCTTGCCTCCGTCTCTCTATCATACTTATTTCTACCAGATAATTGAAGGTGTTCTTATTTGATCTCTAGGTTTCGCTGAAGATATTTGGAATGGGGCTGGAGTTCTTCAAAAAGAAACTTGAGGTAAATGTTATGCACTTTGTATATTATCATGTATTTTGTATTATCATGTATTTGTATATTATCATGGGAGACAGGTCCAACGTACTCTACGTGATCCCACACACTCGTGATGCTTTACCGTAAAAGTTGAATTGTTGTCTTTCGAGATACCGTATAACTTCGTTATAACGTACTTAGCGAGTCCTTACGATTCGTACAATCGAGTACGTTATATGCGTGGTACGTTATGCCGTCTAATACGGTAGTGCATCACACGGGATCGTACAGTAGGGCAGTGGCGGCTCTAGGATTTGGCAAGTGGGGGCGTTGGTGTGGCACTTCTAATCATGGGGGCCAACCATTTGTTGCTTAATGTATGTAGCATTAAGTATAGGGTATTAGGGCCCCAACACGGGGCCACTGGGGCCAGGCACTCAATATGGGGCACGGGCCCCCTGCCCCCCCCCCGGTTGAGCCGCCACTGCAGTAGGGTGCGTTACAGCCGAGATATACGTCCGCACGTTTCTGGGCTAAATAAATCGTATTTAAATATGCGGAATGTGGGCCTAATGTCCCTTAAATATGCCAGAGAGAAAGATGATAAACCCACGAACGATCTTAGCGGCAATAAGCTTAAAGACATTTTTTTACGAATTGCAAACTGCAGTTTGTTCATCATTGACGTAGCCACGGTAGGGGGCCCTTTTCGGATGGTCGTCCAAAAGCGATGAGTAGTTGAGGTGGGGGTGGGGGGGAGGGGTAGGGGCAGAGGCAGTATTAGATCGAAGAAAACGCATCCGACTTTAAGCTCGTCGAGACATTTTTGGGTTGAGAATGTCGAATTGCCCCTATTCTTGAATTCTGGCTACGCCGCCACTGTTGTTCGTTGTGTAATATGACGCGCCGTTATCGCATGGTCGTCGTCGTCTTTGTCGTCGTCATCATTGTCGTCTTATCGTCGTCGTCGTCGTCGTCATCGTCATCGCCGTTCGTTTTTTTTTGGACGCAGCGTGAGCAGTACAGGGTGGCGCAGAAAAACCGGACTAGTCACATTTAGGTTTGCATTTAATATAGTCCGTTTTTTGCGCCACCCTGTATATACGGAGTGCCTCTTGAATCTTTTCCATCGACTTTCTTTCTCGCTCGTTTCCTTTCTGGAGATCTAATTATATGACGACGCAGAAACACGTGATTAATGCACGCGCGGACGTCGGAGAGATTCCACTTCCGTGTGTAGACAGTCTCTCTCTCTCTCTCTCTCTCTCTCTCTCTCTCTCTCTCTCTCTCTCTCTCTCTCCGTGCACTCGGTATTCGCTTCACGCAGCAGCCGCCATTTTGCAAAAGAAACACAATCGCGACGCCATTAACCGTCGTCGTCGACACCCCCAATGCATCCAGTCAGATCCAGATGTTGCAATAATCGTAAAATCGACACCGTTGAATTTTCTACGTTCGCCTTTCACGACTTTGTTTTGCGCCCTCGGCTGATCCCCTGGGCATTATGATAGTGGCACTATAGAAGTTGATTGATTGATTGATTGATGGCTTTATGCTCGTAGAAATGGGAGCAAATCTTTTTCTAGTGATAGCCATATATAATGACTAGTTGAGTTGAGAAGCATGTATGCAGTAATTTGTTTCGCTTGAGACACTTGTATGCAAACATATCCGCAGAAAATTCGTTTAGAGCATCTGGATGTGGGTCCAGATGGACCTACGGTGGGCAAGTAAGGAAATTCCTTGGCCGGATCAAAGAGGGATACGGTCCAGGAAGAACGGTCTCTATCCATCCACAGCTCTGCGCTTATTAGTTCCAAGATGAAAAGCGACGTGACGACCAACCGACTTCGTTCTTTTAGGAATTGAGAAGAATAACATCTTGATCCACAGTGGCGGTTCCAGGATTTCTTCGCGGGGAATGAAATGAATTCGTAGGAAGTTGATAGGAGGGGGAAGGTGAAAATAGAAGGAAACAAATCAAGAAACTTTGCCGGAAAAGGTTGACTAGAGGAGAATTTTATCCATAATTTTACTACACTTTTACCGAAAAATAGGCTGACGAGCAAAAAAAAAGGTCATCGTGGATTTACTAGAGACAAAGGTTTCACAAGCATAAAAAGTCCCCGATTCCAGTAATAAAAACTTCGACTTTTTTGACCATGAATTTGCGTCCAACATCAGACTAAAATGTGTTATTATCTTTTAAATCGCCATCGTTTTAACCATAGCCATGGGGGTAGGCACGGAGGGGCCGCCGTCCCATTCTGGGAGGAAAATTCTGAACATTATATTTTTAAAATCAAATCTACGAATTTTTCTAAACCGTTTATATATAATTCCTTTGACAATTGGCGGGATCTTTATAGAAATTCATTGCATCCCCCCACCACCACCAAGAGTTCTTGGAACCGCCACTCGGTAGGCAGCATGACCGAAGAGATTGCGTGAATGCAGCGGGAACTCCTTATGTCATCCGTATGTCATTGACTATATTCATCCCTTACCACGGTCATTCTATGTCACGTTTCAAGACTGGTTTCATCCTGAGCATTACGTTGAGCGAACATATTCTGTCCAAGCGGCGCAATATAAATTGTCTAATACCTTGCAATTAGTTAGCTGCCTCGATCGACGGCTCGCTCGGTTGAGCGTCAGCTCAGCGCTGGGACGACCTATCTATCGACCTGGGTTCAATACCAGAGTGATTTTAGATTTTATTTATAAGGTTGTCGCATACGATTTTATTTCTAGGGTTCTCACATGTTCGATAGCAGTGAAACTGATACATCTCGTAAATGTAGCTGTCACCAAAGACGGGCCGCTATAACAAAATATTTGACAGAACGTACGCGGCGTTCAGTTATCAAAACACGTTCCACAACCAAGGGTGATCATCTACTCGAACAGAAGTAGGAACCCATCTCGACAATGTACGGAGGCATGAATGGGAATGAAGATATATAGGACAATAGTGAGTCGATACAAAGAGATAACTGTAAAACTATGTACGACATTAGTAGGTACCGCCTCATCTAGTATGCCGTGTGCACTGTGCAGTGTGCAAGCATGGAATTCATGTTTGAGAACGACGGAGAGAGCTTTAGAAAGAAAGAGTGCAAAGACGAGCAACAGATGTGGCAAATGGATGGCATTATAATTTAGGTTATGACCAAAGACTTCGATACTGTGGATTGACAACATTAGAAATGAGAAGAGAGAGAGGGGATTTGATAGAAACACACAAAATAATGACTGCTATATACGATCGATTCTTTACATTGGCACGTTACAGTTGTGCAGGAGACAGCGGATGCAGATTGTTCAAGACAGAGGACAAGACAGAGGACAAGACAGAGGACAGGACAGAGGACAGGACGGAGGACAGAGAGGGCTCGAATATGGCAGATAACCACAGGAAAAAGCTGCTAGGCACACATTCATGCAGACACACGAACGCTAAAGAAAGCATAATTAATTAATCTAATATTGCTTTGCATTCTGTCACCTCTCTATCTCAGCACACTTGCTTTGTTCGTTTCCATAGAGACGGTTATCTACAAGTTTCCTCTTCTCATCATCTGGTCTGCTGACATTGTAGCGACATGTCAATGTAGGCCCTATGCCTTTTTTCTTCCGCTCGATGGCTGTTCGGAGCATATGTTTACTCCGTCCTGTTACTATTCATTCTAGTTTATGGTCTTCATTTTCGCGATCAGACTCCAAACAAGCCATTCGTCAAAATCACGACAATGCTTGGCGCGTTCCAGCTCTTACTCTTAAAAATATCATTCGCTTAATTCAAGATATCTGCCTAAAGATGAAATCCACCTTCGCAATTAGTTTCTTTCGGAAAGACCGACTCACATAACACAACGTCCTTTCGCCTAACAGCCTGTATGGCCACTTAAATGGATGCTTCGTTGTCTTCGAGTTAGCTGATTTACTACACAGTATATATATATATATATATATATATATATATATATATATATATGCATATATATAACCCTTGAGCGAAATATACACTCAGTCGAAATGTTTTTCATCTTACATCCATTTCCTGTTTCCGGTTTCCGGTGGCCTGCAGATTCTCTTGGCCATTTCTTTCGAGTCAATTATCTAGATGACGTCATTCGATCGAAAATTGCAAAGATTATTGCAGACCAGTACCCAGTGCAGACCGCAATGCAGATCATCAGTTACTGATAGTGAGATAGCAACATTCAAAGTAAAACCTAAGAGCAAGAAGACAAGGCCTATGTTTCGAAGTTTCGACCTGGAAAAACTAGGAGCTCTGGCTATACAATACGAAGCAGAAGTGGCATATAGATTTGAGGCTTTTAAATAGTATAGAAGAAAAGAAGGCACCAGAGACGATATGGAAACAGCCCAAAGAAATATTAACAGCAACTGTGGGAAGCATTGGTTTGGCCAGTTGTAACCGACTGAACAATTTTTTCATTGTGTTTCACCAATTTTTTTATTTTCAAACGCGGTTTTGAGGGTTAAACCCCCCGCCCTTGGATGCCCGACCCAAAATTGTTGAGCAAGCGTAATTAGGCAAGGTGACTTCGGTGACGACCTTTTTTCTTGTCAAGATTTTCCGAAGTTGAAAATCATAACCCCCTCCCCCCACCCACTTCCGAAAATCCTGGCTACGCCACTGCCTGCCACACATAGCAATCAAATTGTTCATGTAGGAACTCCTTAACCCCTTAACCGTGTATATTTAACTGTAACTCACTGTAAAATGGACGGATATATACGGGATTCCCAGTTAAGTGGTTAAGGCTGACGTCCTTTGGCAAAGAGTTTCTATCGCGTGCAAGATAGATCACTTCGGAAGCCGCACAATCAACAATCAACCGTCTTCAGACTTGCGGGGGCGGGCGGGGCGGGCGGGGGGGATGCGGGGCTATGCTCGAAACATTCTAACGCACTTCATTAACCAACAAGACAAAGTCTCAGTTCTTAGTGCAGCGGCGGCGGCGGCGGCGGCAGCAACAGTTACGCGGCCCTGGGTTCGACTTCATTGCCAAGTATATTGCTTGTTCGGAGCGATCGCTGCTGCAATAGACTGAAGCCGAGTGCAGGATTTACGATCTGTCGTTTCAGATCTTCGACGCCGTCATAGTGATGACGTCACTCGGTCTCGACCTCTTGTTCGTTTTCGAAGGAATCGACGTCACGGGGGAAGAGGCGATCGCGCTCTTGATCATCTTTCTTCTGTGGCGCATCCTTAGGATCATCAACGGTATGGATCTATGGATTCACTCGATGGATTCACTCGATGGATTCACTCAGAGGACCACAAAATATATGGAACCTCTCCCGTCATAAATGAATGACCCTGGCTATGAGAGCGCATATATATATATATATATATATATATATATATATATATATATATATATATGCGCTTTCTTTTTTAGTATGCATATCAATTAATTATGTGTCTCAACTAAACAACAAACTCTCATCTCATTTTACTGTCCGTCAGTGTTTCTCTCCTCTCTTTCCCTCTCTATTTTTCTGTTCTGTCTGTGTCTCTATCTATCTATCTATCTCTCTCTCTCTATCTATCTATCTATCTATCTATCTATCTATCTATCTATCTATCTATCTATCTATCTATCTATCTATCTATCTATCTATCTATCTATCTATCTATCTATCTATCTATCTATCTATCTATCTATCTATCTATCTATCTATCTATCTATCTATCTATCTATCTATCTATCTATCTATCTATCTATCTATCTATCTATCCATCCATCCTTCCTTCCTTCCTTCCTTCCATTTGACAAATAGCAGACACTGTTCTGCAGAGACAATATAAAAAGCCAATTTGCCTCAAAATCTTTGCCCTCCAACTTCAAATCAAAATTGAAGAAACTGGTTTTACCTGTGCCTCGAATGGCATAATGAGAGGCAAAGTAGACCAATTCGCGTTCTGCTTATATTCCGCGCTTTCACAATATTTCTTCTTTCGTTCCGTGCAGTGGCACAAATGGGCCGAACCTAAACGACAAAGAATTGCAAATTTTTCACAGGAATCTCTTGCCGGTCAACGACGTAACTAGTGTTTGCAATTCAAATTTGCCATTTGCCGATTCCAGGTCGCTTAGAATCGAAGCTTATGAGCTTTTAACTTCTCCGTCTGGTCGACGCAAACACAGTAGTGCTATGCTAAGAAAACGACCACATTATGGGACAAATGTGTTTCCAGTATTAACCCCTTAACTGGGCAACTATTTGTAACTCAATGTAAAATGGACGAGCGTTACTCGGGGCACCCAGTTAAGGGGTTAAGAGCTAAAAGAGAGGTTGAAAACGAATAAAAAAGAGTTGGATATTAGCTTTACAAATATTTGACAAAGATTCATCTAGGAAGATAAACGCAGGAGGAGGTATAGAATTCTACGTAAAAGAAACGAATGCTTCTGTGAGAACTATTTCATTACCCCAAACAGTGGCGGTTCCACGTGGGGGATGAGTAAGGATGCATCCCCCACAGGACTTTCTAACTATTTTTCGCTTGTGAGGCCCTATTTTTGGGTAAAAGTCTAGTAAAACTACGGGGAAAACTGCGAATGATACTTTTTGCTTGTCAACCTATTTTTTGGTGAAAGTGTAAGTGAAGTAAAATTAGGGGGAAAATTCCCTTTTGTCAGCCTTTTTCAGGGCAAAGTTTATTGATTTTTTCCTCCTCTTTTCATCCCCCACCAACTTCCTATGAATTCATTTCATCCCCCCACCAAGAAATCCTGGAACCGCCACTGACCCCAAATAGCATGTATTGAATTATAAAAAAATTGGAGGCCATCATTTTTCTCGTCAACTCTTTGAACTATTGAAAGCAATACGAATTCCAACGCATTGTTTTTATTAGCACCAACCCAACGTACATCTTGAAATTTCCTAACTGTACCCAGAACCGCCCAGACACAGAGTAGAGATTTTTATTTCTATAAATCTAATTTAACCGCTGATAAATCACATCAATTAATTATTTAATTGCATGGGTGTCCACAGAAATTTTACATTGGGGGAGGGCAAACACATTTTAACACAATGGTCACGGCTAATACTTTAGCAAGGTTTTCAAATTTCACTGTTAAATATTGGTATTTGCATTTTCCAGGGGGAGGCAAGTGCCCCCTTGCCTTGCCCTAATGTGCGGGCGCCCATGTCTAATTGTTTCAAATAGTTACGACCAATGTCTGTTTTCGTTTACAGGCATTATGGTTACGTCAAAGAAACGCCATGAACTGCGAATTCAGATGCTTAAGAGAGGACGCAGGAGAGCTCAGAAGAGGATCGAATACCTGGAAGACGACAAGAACTGGAAAGAGGCACGAGAAGAAAAGCGTAGATTACCATTTGAAAGCGGCCCCTAGCAGAATTCCCCCACGGCTTTGTCAGTGACCCCCTCTCTCCCCGAATATTATTGCCAATTTTTCCAGGGGGCGTAGCCAGGAATTTGATTTGAGGAGATATAATGTGATTTGGGGCATAAATCTTAAAAACTTCGAAAATCTAAAAAAACACGTTAAAAGTTTTAAGGTAGTCTGATTTTTTTTGGGGGTGAGTGGGTGTATATATATATCGATATCCCCCGTCGCTACGCCCCTGAATTGTTCTACAGGTGGTAGATGACCGCTTTGAGATTATCGTCATTTTGTTTGTTTTTTCATTTTAGAGAGAAATCGTCAATCTTCGACTTTTGTGCAGCGACCGCGGAGCGACCGAGGATGAGATAACGATGTGCAGACCTCACCGCAGAAGTAGGCGCTTGCATACACATTGGCCGCGGGATGGGGGAGAATGGCAGTGCTTAATCTAGACTCTGGACTCCGGGGGGGAAACTGACAAAGCCTTGGGGAAGTCAGCTAGGGGGCTGCTGTTAGTCGATGTAGTATGCCGGGAATTTGTAGTATTTCCGGGGGATTTGACAATTTCGGGAGGAATGGCAATTCCCCCGCCCCGGAAACGGCCTAGATTAAACCCTGGGGCAGGCGGTCGAACCCATGCTTTCTGGCTAGCCTCTTAGTTTAGGGGCACACGAACAAAAGTCGTCAAGAGAATTCTTACAGGAATTAACTACAGTGTTTAGAATATTTTAATATTCTCGTGTCATCTTAAAAATACAGAGAAATCTTTCTCTGAGTCGCCTGTCCTTTTATGGTTGTTATTTACATATTCAGAGCAAAATTTCTCTTAGAGTCGTCTCGAATTTGGAATAAAATCTTTTCTGTTTTTAAATTTCTCAAGTAAAATCTCGTGAATTTATATAGCTCTTTCGAAGGAGCATGCCTACCACAGTAGCTGCTTATTGCCAGGCGCTTAGTCCAGAGTTGAAATATCTATAGCCAAAAGAGGTTGCTTGGTAATGCTACAGCAATTTGAGTTATACTGACACCTTATAATAACGTAATTTTAAGAGGTTCGTGAGTTATTAGCGTGTGTAAATCCCACTATAATCAAAACCTTTTTCTGATAGATTCAAATTCCAACACTAGAATTGGTAAGAGAGCTTTTCCTATTTCAGGGCCCAAAATCTGGAACTCTCCATCCCTCTGGTTGTCAGATCTTCCAATAAACTGAGTATTTTCAGATCTAAGCTTTAAACACATCTCTTTCAATAATTAGCTTTTCCTCCACATAGTCTGCCCTGCTGTTTCCCTCTGACTGATCTCTGGAATGACCTGATCTTTTGCTGATAGAATTGAAGTACCATCGATTGATGCCCTTGGGTATTAGAACTGGTGCTATAGAAGTGCATTATTGCTGTTGTTATTATTATTATTATTATTATTATTATTATTATTATTATTATTATTATTATTATTATCATCATCATCATCATCATCATCATCATCATCATCATCATCATCATCATAATATTCATTATGATCATCATCATCATCATCATCATCATCATCATCATCATCATCATCATCATCATTATTCATTAAGTCTATTCCCACTTGCATGCTTAGCAATTTTCCAAAGGATGGACACATCATTCGGCCTGTCTACCATCGCTTCCCTTTCTCTCGGCATCTCCATGTCGATGACCGGATCTGGTCGCGCAGTCATCGAGAGTCTCAGCGCCACCGAGCTACGCCGGCCGACCGCGACCACAACACCGACGATTACGACGACGACCGTAGCGGGGACGGTGGGGGCAGCGGTAGGGACGGGGAGGTCGGAAGGAGACGACAGAGTTTCCAGCAGCTGTTCAACGTCGGTTCGATGCTCGGAGGAGGAGCAGGAGGAACGCAGAGGTCGGACGCGTCCGGGCGACGTCCCAGCTTCGTGGCGATCCTCCAGCAGATCTCGGAGCAGAACCGTCTTCTCGACAGCTGCGGCGGCGGCGGCGGCGGCGGCGGCGGCGGCGGCGGGGGCTCGGACGGTGGACCGACGGAGAGGCCTTTGGCCGACGTGGACCCGGCGCGTCCAGCAGCGACCGCCATGGATAAAGTCCCCGAAGAACAACGGACCGAGGAGGGGAAGAGGAAAGTGGGGACCGGCAGACGGGAGCGATCCACGGTGGACGATGGTGGCGCTGCGGTCGAGTGCAAAATGAACGACCGGTGGTCTGGAAAAGACGAATTGTGCGTCGATCATCAGGAAGGTAAACGTCTTTTGCTGCCTTCCTCTATTATTATTATTATTAACAATCGAATCGTTATAGGGTTGATTTTTTTAAAGAATAAAATAATTAATAAAATTGGAAGCAATTTCCAGGGGCGTAGCGACGGGGGGTAATATCGGTATATATAAACCCCCAAAATCAGTCTACCTTAAAGTTTTTTATGTGATTTATAAAGTGGTTATATGTAGTTTATATGGTTTATAGCTAAAGTTTATACCACCCCCCCCAATATGTATACCCTCCCAAATCAAATTCCTGGCTACGCCCCTGGCAATTTCTTTGAGATGAATGACAATTAGACGCAGTGCAGAATATTTTAGAATCGCTTAATTAACAGGACTTGTTGATGATAGCTTAAGCAGAAAAGGCGAATGTATAAAATGTATAAATAGTTATACGCAGGAAGTCGTGGCAACAGGATAAACGCTTGGCTCCGAAACTAACTTGACAAATCGTTTTTTAAATTTATCTTTTCCTCGTTTATACCTTGCCCCGGGCACCAGATACTCTCGCTACGGCTTTGTTTATTCCGGTGCGATTGTGATACAACATGCAGAAGTACAAGTAGGCCTACAAGTTACAATCCACTCATAAGTGGATACAGAATTTAATTCCCAATAAAACAATATCATATAAAAGAATTAGGTAAAATTTTCAAAATAATGTCGAAAATCACTTAATAATCACTTAATAATCCAGCTGATGCAAGACTTTTTCACACCACTGTAGATCAATAATTATATACAGGACATTGATATATGTGTTACGTGTACAGCTACTTCACTCCGTGTCGTCGACAAGTACCCGATGCCGGACGTCATTATCCACGCACCAGAATCGACGTCTCCAGGTACTCCAAGTCATTCGACCAGAAACATCCCCCCGGTTCCGGAAACGCCGGCGGCGCCCGAGGATTCTTCCCTCGTATTTTCCTCCGTCGGGTCCGACGATCCGGCGGAGTCCGTCAGCAATCCGGACACTCCGCCGAACGCCACCAGCTCGTCGCTCCCCCAGCTGTCCGTCTCCTCCAGGCACGCACCGCCGGTCGGTCGAGGGGCCGGTCGCCGCCAACGGGGCAACCTCTCCCTCGGGTGCCTGGTCGGTCGGGTGCCGAGGGTCTGGTGGAAGAGGTCGCCGAACAACGACAGCCGACGACGGCGGCGGTGGTAGGGACAGCAGGTGGTGGTGGTGGTACCGGTGGAATCATGCGTCGAAGACTGCAGACGATCTTCGGTCGTCGCGAACGGCGGGCAGAGACGCCGGCGGCGGCGGCGGCGGCGGCGGCGACCAGACGGCAACGTCGACGGAAGCCGAAGAGATGGCGCGCGGCGGCGCGAAGCGACCCGGATGCGGCTTCTCAGGGCCCCACGACGACGACGACGACGACGACACCGGTGCAGCGGCCGCCGAGTTCGAGACGACGACGACTGCGGGCGACGACGACGATCTTGTCCTCCGTCGTCACGACCTTCGCCGAACCAGAGGTGGTCAAGGTCATGCTCCGAGGACGACGACGATGACGACGACGACGAAGAAGAGAAGAGGGTCTTGGAGGTGGGCGTGGCGTGGTCGCGCAGTCAGGAACTGCAGCCGAGGAAGTCCCATCATCACGATGTCCTGGGGTTCTCGAAACTGGCCACTCGAAGAAGGAGTTCGCACTGCGTCTACAGCGAGAGCGTCGGTCCGGAACGCAACGCTCCGTACTTCCTATAGGCCTAATAATAATACCTTGTGCACCGCTATACACAATGCGATGTTACGACTAGAGAGTCCAGCGGTTCTCAAACTGGGGTCCGCGGTCCCATTTGGGAACCGCCAAGCGATTTCAGGGCCGCATGGGCGTATTTAGAAAGGCTTAAAGGGTTACGCTGAAATTTAAGAAGTTCGAAAAATAACTTTTATGCTATCTACTGCAAGCGGAAAAGGTTATCACCCTTCTCAAACGTGGTGACAAGCAAAAAAGGTTAACGTCCGCTTAGCAGTCTTTAAGTGCAATCGAAGAGAAGAACGAAAGACCAAAGGCCATAAACCAAAGGGGTACAGTGTACGCTATGGCTCAGGAGCATACCCCCTAAATACGCCACTGTTCAGGGGCAGGTCCGTCTTTTGCCAGTGTGAAGCCCCTGGCACCGGCCGGCCTGCGGGGCCCCGGATGGGTTGGATCCAGGGCTGTCTTAAGGCATAGGCAAGGTAGACACGTGCCTTTAGGACCCCGCGATATATAGCTGAGGGGCCCCGGCGTGGGTGAAAAAAGTTTGTTTTTCATCTGATGCTCGAAAAAGTTGACGAGCAAAATAAAGGTCTTCACGTTTATTGGTGCTTGATCTTTCAATTAATTTATTCTCCAGAAGTTGATAAGCAAAAAAGGTAAAACATAAAAAGGCTGGAGCGCGCGGGGCCCCTAAGATGCGCGGGACCCCGGGCACAGTGCCCAATTTCCAGCACATAAAGACGGGCCTGTTCAGGGGGACCGAAGAGGAATTACTTTCTCAAAATATCTCACCAACACCTAAGAACACAAAACACACTGATGGCTGGAAAATTGCTGATTCCATTTGAGTTTAAAATCGATGACTATGATTTGCAATTTTCTGATTAAATAATCGATTGACAAAACACGTAGCATATATATGTTGATTATGGTTAATTTAAAATTCAGATTTTATAAGGTCCGCGAGTCGTCACAAAAATTTCCAATGGACTACCACCGCGCAAGGAGTAATCTAAAAAGTTTGAGAACCGCTGGACTAGACAATGATTCGGTTTCTGAAACGTTGTTATTATGAGATGTAATTGTTTTCAACGCGCCAACCTTTAATAAAATTTGCCCCGTCCTCGTTTCGAACTGTATTCCAGAATCGCTGCACGTATTTTTTCGGGTTCCAACTGCCTAGAAGACCTAGAAAGAGTGTTTAAAGGACGCGCGCGGGAAATTGCCCTTTCCTTCGGAGAATGTTAATTTGAAATTTTTGAATACTACATGGACTAATGTCTGGCCCTTTGCAGAATTCCCCCGGCTTTGCTCGCTGATCTCAGTCCCCAATGTCAGGAGTCTAGATTCCGCAGAAAAACAATTATTCTTGATAATGTTAATTTGCTCACGATGAGATGTCTGGCTTTGCTCTGCTATGCTCGCTGATCTCCAATGTCAGGCGTCCGCAGAATGCCAGCATTGATTATTATAGTGGCGTAGCTAGGAATGGTGCAGGGAGAGCGGCAATTTTCAGAAAGTTGGAACCTTTTTCGTTTCTTGAAAATGTAATAAATTAAAAATTTAAATTTGAAAATTAAAGAGGAGCAGAAAAAACGGACTGTCGACTACGGGAACATTTTTGCTCGTCAAGAATTTGTAATCTGTCTCCGAAAAAATCGATTTGACGGCACGAATTTAAAAACTATAAAACTGGCGCCTTCCTATATAGCCTATGCTCGCCGCTCCTCCAGCTGGTGCTAAAACCTGGCTACTCCACTGGTCCTCGTCCAAATAGCCCCGTCCCTTCGTTTCTTTATGTCTTATTCATCTAGATTTATGACTTAGGCTATTCTGCAGGGGCGTAGCCAGGAATTTGATGATTTGGAAGGGTATAAATATTTGGGAGGGGGTATAAACCTTAACTATAAACCATATAAACTACATATAACCACATACAACCACATATAAATCACATAAAAAACTTTAAGGTAGACTGATTTTGGGGGTATGTATATATATACCGATATACCCCCCCCCCGTCGCTACGCCTCTGCTAATCTGGTGATATCAATATGGTAATAACTGATGATATTTATTACCGTATTATCGCGATATTAATATCTGCATCGCTGCCTCTTGATTATTTACTGAACTTTCGTCGCTTGTATGCATAAGCTAGCCAATAAGAATATTTTTGCACACCCTAATAACACCCCAACACCACCCCCACCCGAATTTTAGACCGACCCCCTCCCAGTTTCAGCTATGCGATGACCGTTTTGCTTGTCAGACTTTTTTGGCAGGGGACTCTCAGAATTTACCGACACCCACCCCCCCCCAATTGATAATCCTAGAAATAGCCCTGCTAGCCAGGAATTTATCTGTGCAAGTGGAATTTATTACTGATTTCTAATGATGACCATCTTTCTGTCTAGTCGAGAGACGCGTTCCCATCTTCTAAATTTTATGAACCAGGAGTGCAGAGGTGGCCAGAATTTTGAGAAACATGTTCCTATACTGCTTTACGAAAGCCATTCCTGCATTGCCCTTTTTGCTGCCTTTTAAATAAACATTTCCTGAATAATCCATAATCCATGTACTTAAAATAGGCCAGTGTTTTATACAGGCCAGATAGGGGGAATCCCCGAACCACAAACCCCCTCGGGCCCCTCCAAAAGGATCCCAGCATTGACACAAATTTTTGCAATGAACTGTGTCTCTTCCCCTCCAGCCAGGTCAATTCCCCCTCCCTCCAAAGGCCTGGGGTCTGGATAAAAGACCATTAGCGTCGCCACGGGGGAGGGACAAATGGGGCAACTGCCCACCCCAACCACCCAGACCACCTACCAGATTCGCGCAAATCCGGTGAGAAATTTTTCTGTGGAGGGAGGTGAGCGGTGGGTAAGGAATCTGACACGCTAGCCGCTTTTGCCCCCCACAACCAAAAATTCCTGGCGACGCCACTGTAAAAGACTGAAATAGATAGTACGATCGAACCTTGGCTGCAACTATGCTTGCCACTTACATGTATTTGCTTATCTGCATTAGTCAACTACAGTAGTCTTGCTTCTGCTAGTAGTAAATGCTCGGTTTATAATTAGGCTACACTGTATACGTCTATTGTTGCAAGTCAGTAGATGGCATTTTAGGGCCAGTGGTGTGTCTCATCGTTCGTGTAATCTGCTCTATTCTAAAATAATTTAATAAATTTACTAACTTTAGAAGCGTATATCTTAAATCATAAATATGCTTTCCATCGTTATTACTTACTTATTGATAGCGAAATATTATCATTTGATATCTACCTGGCGCCAACCGTGAAATGCCACCGGCCAGTGGCGGCTCCAGGATTTGGCAAGTGGGGGGCCGTTGGGGTGGCAACTTCTAATCATGGGGCCAACCATTTGTTGTTTAATGTATGCATCATTAAGTATAGGGTCCCAACAGGGGGCCACTGGGGGCCAGGCACTCAATAGGGGGCACGGGCCCCCTGGACCCCCGGTGGAGCCGCCACTGCCACCGGCTACGTTCCATTCGCCACATTGAAAATTAAGAAAATTAAGGCCAAGGTCATTTTCCGGTCACGAGGTACACCAGCCGCTTTAGGATTGGAGACTGAAAACAATAATTAGCCTATTATTCATTATTGAACTATACATTTTAAAATATGAACGCTATCGGGGGAATACAAACAAAACAAAACAGCTTCTTCATATCAAAGGTATGTCACTTAGGACCCTTTTCCCACGGAAAATCGAATATTTTAAAAAATGTCGCTTAGGTTCCTTTTTGCATGGAGACCTTCAATTTCATAACAGTCCATAACTAAAAGCAGTGTTTTATTCTAGCCACCTTAACATTGGGGGATTTTGAATTTTTTTTTTGGGGGGGGGGACAAGGTCTGAGTCTCCACACTTTTGGGGGGATTTCCATCCCCCAGCCAACATATAAAAAATGTGAGGGAATTTTGAAACTGGGGGGAATTCTCCCCAGAGAAGGTCTAGAATAAACACTGACTAGAGGGAGAGAGAAAAAGATTGGAATTAGAATGTAAAGTTCATGCCTACAGTGAACATTGTTTTTAAAAAGAAACCTTAGAGCCTAGGTTTTTAAAATAACGTTTTCCAGCCCTGTTTGTTGCCCTAGGCTACAGTCTAGTTGACCTAAAGGTTAATCCGGCCCTGTGGCTGTTTGCCAAAAAGGGACGCTCTGATAAATACCTGACAAGACAGCCACTCACAACACACGCGCAACAACCGGTCGGTCTCGGGGAACGCAGATCATCACAGAAAGGATTTAATATGGCGAGAAAGGCGATAGAGAAAAAGCGAATACGTAGGCATCAGGCTCACGAGCGTATAAGAATCAAGAAATAACCTTTATTTACATTACATTACATTTCAAGAATGCGGTTACCCATGGCGCCACCTGGCGGTCCGATTTGTCGATAATACACACCTGTGTAGGGCAGGTATTATTGACATCGGTGTACTGTACGTTGAAATAAAGGGAAAATGGAAGCGTTACGCCGTCATAAAACTGTACTTTTTATCACGATATGCATTATGTCAGGACTGATAAATACGTGAGCAAGAGTCCACCTTTCGTTATTTTATTATTTTGACACCTCTCAGTTCATTTTCATTTGTTGAATTCTCAGATCGTCACAGTGTGTGGTTTAATGTTTACAGGTGTGAGAAAAAGTTAGCCCGATCGGTCGGCAAATACAGCAGAATGCTTTCAGACTCTGATATAAAATCATTGAACTTTTAAGAATCATTAAGAATTTCTATACAATTACGAATGAAGAAGTGTCTGATTTATTAATTTCAAAGATTTTTAATGTAATAACTTCTATACTCTTTTCCCATCGGCTTATACAGGCCTAATATAGGCCTACTGTGGGGCCGATGGCTGAAAATGAAACCTCCATGTAGGGACGTCATTGGGGTGGGGCTTTAGCCCCCTGAATTTTAGGAGAAAATCTTTCGAAAATTTTGGTGTTTTTGAATTCATTTTGTTCTCAATTGTTTTTATAATTTCATTACAATCACTGGTATGTGCTATGTAGTATCATATGTAGCATGTACTATGGACAAAAACCAATTTGCATACTGCATAGGTATTTTAAAATATACTGCCTGCCTTGCAGTCAAAGTCTTGCTTCCCCCCTGGAAAACAATTAAATTACGGCCCTGCCTCCATGGACAGAAATTCAGCCAGCAATTGTGCAATTAGTAGTTTGGCTGACAATTCGAGCAAGATCGAAATGTCTCTTTAGCCGAAGATTTGCAGTGTCAACGTTTGCTGAATGCTTAAATTGATGACACTCCGGTGTCACTTACATTGATGACACTCTTGTGTTGCGGTGTCGCATTGAAAGAGATCCATACCTATTAAATTGTTATGAGTCTTGCTGGTAGACAGAGCGACTGACTAGATGCAGTTCACACGACAGCAGAAACACTGGGAAAGGCCAAGATAATCGCGAGCATATCGTGCATATGAATGATAGAAGTTAGATACATATATGAGCAAATTAGGAGAAAATGTGTTAAAATTCTCATAAATAATTATCGACAGATGTGAACATTTAGCAACAAGACCTAGAGAAGGAATCTTCTAAGTGCATACTATTGTTACAGCATGTTAAAGGCCACATAGTAATAGACCATTTTACATATTTCTTCTCTCTCTTTCTCTCTCTCTCTCTCTCTCTCTCTCATATATATATATATATATATATATATATATGTATATATATATACATACATACATATATATACATACATACATGAAACCGATTTGTAGGGGACCTCATCTCTCCCCACTGCCCAACTGCATCCCCCCACTGTTACATTTCCCCAACAACTACATCCCCTCAAGCTATATATATCCCCCTCCACTGCTGCTCCAGGTCACAAATCGCATATATATATATATATATATAAATATATATATATATATAATATATATATATATACATATGCAGTATATATATATAATTATATATATATATAGTATATATATATACAGAATATATATGAGCTTTTCTTATGATCAGATTCAGGTGATGATCTGAATTGCTGTTGTACATTTTGTTATTTTGCATTTGATTGAGTAGGCTAGTGGATTTATTAAAATAACTAATTAACTGAATTTCCTATTTGCTAGATGCTGGCATCCCATCGAAGATCGAAATGACCGACGCCTGCCAGTATCCCGTGGCAGTTGGCATTGAGAAAGGATACATACCGGATGAAAACCTGTGGGCCACTTCTGTCACCAATCAGGCGCGTGGGCCCAAGTACGCTCGCCTTCGTGGATGGAAAGGTATTGACCACATTGCATATGTTTCAATTTAGACGAGACTGTTCGTGACAAATTTTGTCAATCCAGGCACTGGAAGCGGTGGCGGCTCCAGGATTTGGCAAGTGGGGGCGTTGGGGTGGCAACTTCTAATCATGGGGGGTGGCCAACCATTTGTTGTTAGGTATGTACTATTAAGTATAGTGTCCCAACAGGGCGCGCCACTGGGGTGCCAGGCACTCAATAGGGGGGAATGGGCCCCCCCTGTGGAGCCGCCACTGACTGGAAGTAGTGAAGCATTGCTAGTTGATAATTTTTTTGGTTTGTTTTGAATAATACTGGAACAATAAAAATGAGATTCAGAAAAAAAATGAAGCACTGTTCTCATTCTCTTTAGGTGGTGGAGCATGGACTGCTGGAACGGCTGATAGCATGCAGTCATTGGGAATCGACCTTGGTTATCGCCAGGTCATTTCTTCTGTGTCTACCCAGGGTAGAAGAGGCAGCAATGAGTTTGTACTGGAGTACTACGTCTGGTTTTCGTCTGACAACCAGACTTGGAATGTCTATACCAATGAATACGGCACTCCGATGGTAAGCACATACCGACAGTTTGTGATTACCGTCTGACCATCTAAACAGCCTGTTTGCAATCCAGTTGCATAATTTTCATTTTATTTAATTTGTCTCTTGTTTGGTTCGATTCTGATGCGTGATCAATTTGCTGGGAATTGGGATTCAACTCCCGACCAGCCGATTTTGGTTTTCAACAGTCTGTCCCCCCTCCCACTAGAGGTTGAAAAATTTGTGGTAGGAGTAATCCAACTAAAATCAAACACTGATTTAGATTATTGCATTTGATGATGGTGTTTTAATACAGCTTAGTTTGATTATAACACTGAGTAACAAAAAAAAGTTTTTTTTCATTAACTGATAAGAATTGTGGTGATTTAATACAATTAGGCTATGCTAAATCGAAATATAACCACCAAAATCTTCTATCACGTCAGAATTTTTAGTTATGGGCAAATAGAAAAAAATGTATAGTCTACTGTAACTGAAGCACATGTCATAGCACTGGTTTACATGAAATTTTATGTCTAAGTTTTCTTAACAGATTTAGGACAATTCTGATGTCCTAAATTCAAATGTAACATTGGTTTTGCTCAATCAGGTCAACTTTTTTATATATCGCTATATGTGATTTTTTCATATACAGTATGCATGTATTTTCTATTTACGTAATGCAGATTTTATTATAATGAAATGGTCAACACACAGTTTGTTGCCTGCAAAGTAAGACCTGTTCTTGTGTAATTTTGGTGCCCTGATTCCAAGAATGTTATCCGTTTTACCCCATTGGCCCTAGTTTTTTGAGATACGGCTTGTCCTTATATTTTGTTCTACTAAAATGCGTTAAATGCAGAATCCTTAATCTATTTGAATTCTATCCTTGAACAGCAAAAAAACTTCTAAGCAACAACTATTACATATTTAGATACAACTATATTAATGAGTGAATTAGTTGTCATTTATTTTGTCACACTAGAAATCAGAAAAAAATGACACTTCAAGCATTTAACATGCAATTGTATGTCTAAATGTGTCCTAAATTGCTAGTCCACAATTACCTCAAAACAGTTGTCATGAATCATGCTTATTTAATTAAGTCATATAATTTATTATACTGCACATATTTCAATTGATTCCTTCTGGAAATATAAAACCTTTAATGTTATTAACAAAGACCTTTAGGTGAGAGCAATCAAAAGCTACATAGAGCAAATATATATAATCATGCACTTCCAATATACTGTAGGATATATGTATCGTATCTAAAAAACTAGAGCTAATAGAGGAAATCTGATGCCATAGTTGGAATCATGACCCATAAATATACTAAGAAACAGGTCTTACTTCTAAGGCAGCAGGGCAACACAAATTTTTTTGTTACCATGTGATATAGGCAATTATACATGCACGTCCGGTCTATAGAATATATTATCTAAAAAACTAGAGATGATAGAAAAATCTGATGCCATATTTGGAATCAGCACTCTAGATATGCCCAGCAAGAAGTCTAACTTTCTGAGACAACTGACAAAATGTTTTTTTTGGTTGCCCTCTAATTTTACATAATACAATCGATTTAGTTATAAGGCAAGATTTTTAAAAAGTTTTGCTAAAAAGCCTGACCTGATTCAAAGAAACCAGTATTATTTTCAATTTTAGCAGTACAAAATTGTCATAAAACAGTTGAAAAAACTTATACAATTTTCAAAAAATGTTTTTATAAACCAGTGTAATGCATGACATGACACTCTTGACAGTATACGCATGCAAAACAATTAGATGGGGATAACTTTTAAACCTGATTTAGATGCTTGCTTACAGATTTGGAATGATGTATCCCATCTGAATCACCTATTACCTTCTCAGTTAAGAAAATCGTGTTTTCCAGTGTTATGTAGACAGAGGTTAGTTGACATGAACTGGTCAATTTAATTTGTAAGCATCTTACTTGCTTATTCTGTTCTGCATTTTTGCATAATAATTTTGAAGGTCTTTTGATGTGTTTGATTTCATTGTGGAAAGTAATTGCCAACTTGATTGACTTTTAGATATTTTTTGGAAATATAAACGATAACTCGGTTGTGAATGTGGAGCTTCTTTATCCTGTTATTGCCCGATACATCAAGATCAACCCGCAGAGGTGGAATCGTTTCATATCGCTGCGAGTCGAACTGTACGGTTGTCGCTTTGGTTAGTTAATATTGGCTGCAGCCATTTTGAAGCAGTGTCTAAGGTCGGGGGGGGGGTCTTGCCTCTGTTATTCATGAATGACCCCAGTTGGTAGAAAATTTGGAATTTTAGCCATCCAGCCCTCACCTACTTGAGGTTTTTGATTTTGTGTTGGATGAGTCTGACTTCCAGTGGTTTCTTTGTGCATATTCAGCCACAGTTTGAAGCACTGAAAATGGCATTTAGAGATGCAAAAAGAGAGTTACAATAGTCCAGGTAGATACTAGATCATTGGCAGGTAGAACAGATATATTATTATTATTATTATTATTATTATTATTATTATTATTATTATTGCTACATGATTGTTAATGCACATTAAGCCATTCACAAAGTGAAGAATCATAAGTGCTGGGTGGGTCATGTGTATTAAACAGTGTAGACCAAACTGCAGAGTACAGTTTTCAGTCAGTGTTTAAAAAAAGTCAGCGAAACAGTTAAGTCCAAATTGACGGATTCCACTGTAGCGTCATTTCACACTTTTCTTGGGGGCGAGATAATTTGTTGGCAAATTTGTTGTCAATTTTTGTGATTTTGTGCACATTTCATATTTGTTTCTTTATTTAATATATTATGCATTATTTCTTCATATCCTTGGGGGCACGCTCCCCCATCCCCCCGCCCCCTCCCAAATGACGCCCCTGAGATTTCGGTAGATTGTTCCGAACAGACGGGCAGCACTAACGAAGGAACAGTCAGTGAGAGAAAGGCGAGTGCGAAGAAACACGGTGACTGATAGATCACGATTATGATAGTGCACCGACCTGTTTACAGTATCGATATACTTGTCAAATGACAATGCACTGATGTTCAAAAATTGATTTACTTGTTTTGATTTCTGTTGGAACTTGGATCAGAGAGAGAGAGAGAGTAAATCTCTTTAGTACCTTAAAACCCGAAAACTTTTCCATACAAATTTTATGTTGCCTTCTGATTTAGTGGTGACATTCCTGGAATGTGTATACCAGTGATTATGGCACTCCAATGGCAAACATGTGCTGTGCTGCTTGCACAGTCAAATAACTCCTGTCCAGAAGACACATTTTGTCATGTCCATGTTTGGTATAGACTGTCCAGCTTGCATGCTTGTATGTATTGTATGTATGTATGTAATGTATGTATGTATGTATGCTTGTGTGTAGGCAGATAATTTGAGTGACTTCCTTGAGAACCATTTTGGCTTTTGCCTTTTGTTAGCCTAGTAAACAAGTCAGTTTGGTTTAAGATTAATAGATTGTGACTAGTGCTTAGTGCATTAATTAGTGCTAGTTTGGAATGCTGGCCGTTGAAGTCACAACTCTGGAAAAATAAGTTACTCGTTAGTCTAAAAGTAAAACATTACTCTAATGCCGTGCGTCTTGTACGGATTTTAGATGCGGAGAGCGCGTCTTTTGATGGCAGCAACAGAATAACTTATGACTTGAGCGGCAGCATGCAGTTCGTCCAGTCGCGTAAGGATCTGCTGAAACTACGCTTCCGAACCAACGCTGCTGACGGTTTGATGCTGTTTGCTGATGGAAATCAGGGAGATTACTTCATTCTGGAACTAGTGAGAGGTCGTCTTCACCTTAACCTTGACCTTGGTAAGCTAGCTGCTGAGGTTGGTTTCATGAAATTGGCAGGCTGTAAACATGGATTTCTGAAATTTGATGTCATATATTGATGTTTGCGGCATTTCTAAAAACTGGATTTTGCTCTCCTGTTAATCCTGGTGATTTAAAATCGATTCAGTGGATCAAGTAGTGCATTTATAAGACTTCCTATAAAGTGTAAAACACTCTTGACTTGGACCCTTCTTCCATGCTTCTGCGCTATATAAATTGACTAACTAACTTACTTACTTAAAACTTAAAACTTAGCATGATTTAAAGTGGCTTAGGAGGCATTACTGCCTGTGTGAAGCCACTAGGGGCACTAACGAGGCTTGAACCCGCTCCGTCAGCCTGACGCTCCAGCACGTAACCCATTCTGCCATCTTCCACCCCTAACTATATGTAACTATTTTATAATGTTTCAGTTTGTGCTCTTGGATCATTGAATAACTGGAATGAACTGTGAAAGTGCAGTTTCTTGATATAGGGGTATCCAGTGTTTACCAACAAGGTCCGGTTGCTCCGCCCACTGGTGGGCAGAAACCATAGAAACCATTATTGTCTATTAATAGATGCCAATGGCAGAAGCAGATTTCTTGCTGGTGGGCATAGATCAGTGACCATAGAGATTGTTCTGGATACTCCTATTATTGTTCTCGTTATTTTCATTATATCAGGTTCCACAGCACAGTTGAGTGGAGATACGACAATGAGAGCTGGTAGCCTGCTAGACGACAACCAATGGCATGAGGTGGAAATTACGAGGGATGAACGCCGAATTGTGTTCAATGTCGACCGAATGAATATCACTAACGTATCTTCTAGCGATTTCTTGCAACTTGATCTTGACAGGAAGGTAAGAATTAATTATTCTGTTATCGGATGGTTAGGTTATGTTTAGTTAGGTTAAAAAGTCAATTTATATAGTGCAAAAACATGAACGAAGAGTCAAAGGCTAGAGCGCTTTATGCTAATACGAGGTCTCGAAGAAGTACGTTTCAAGTTGCCTTGCAAACAAATCAAGATTGGACTCTCTAGTCACGTGACCAGGTAATGAGTTCCAAAGAATGGGATTTCCGCAAGGGTTCCCAGATGTGACCAGCTACACATTTTCAGACTGCTTGAATGTGTAAGACATTTATTGTAGAATATGGCAAAGCAAGTATCTTCTTTTCCCCTTGACGTGGTTATTGTCCTTCCCAAGTTTCATAGGCTCATGGGGCGGCGCTGATCTCCATTACTATAGCCCTCAGCCAGGTTTGCAATGCTATTGATGGTATTGTTGTCATAATTTTGTAAATGCTTTATTTATATCTACACAGATTACGAGTTTGTCTTGATTTTAGACATTTTAAAATGAATTAATTGCATTTATTGATTTTGGTTTAAGATTCACCTGGGAGGAATCGACAACTTCCTTCAGCCTGGGAAGCGTCTAGTGTCACGCCAGAATTTTTCCGGATGCATGGAAAACGTCTGGTTCAACTACATGAACATAATAAAAGATGCTCGCGTGGAGCAGCCGCGCTTCCAAATCTATGGTGAAATGTATTTTGGCGCGTGTCAGGTCAGCCGTCATTATGCCCATGCTAGCTTATCGTCTTTAGTGTTCAACATGCTGATTTTATTGTAATTGCTGTTTATTAGTGTGATTTTATATATATATATATATATATATATATATATGTTTGGCTCCATATTACATTAAGATTACTTCATGATATTTTTATTTCTATTTTCAAGACTTAACAGGCATTTTTTAGATAAGCTCATCTGCTCATCACTTACTGATTTTTCTAGTATAATAATTTTTAATAATTTTAATAATAATAATAACAAGATTTAAAGTGATTCAGTAGGGTCTGCCCTGTGTGAGAACCTCTGTTGTGAGAACCACTGTATTCATTTGCAATATTTCTGTGGAGACGTTTAGTTTTAGATTTTGATGTTTTTGCCTTCAACAGAAAAGAGATTCGGGCTATGGTAATGTTCATCGTGTGTTTGTTGACCTGTATAAATGCCCTGAAATATGTTATGTCATAACTTCATTTGATGTTGCCGCAAGCTGAAGGAATCAGAAACTTGTCTTGCTTAGTTTTTCATTGTCATGGAATTTTGTGATTGCAGGCTGGTTCAATTGTTCCTCTGACTTTTCCAACGATGGATTCATATCTGACAGTCAGTAGACCTGTGGGCCAGCAGTTTCAAGTTAGTTTCGACTTTAGGACATATAATCGAGATGGTCTTCTTTTGCTACATAATCCTACCCCATCTGGGAGAATCATTGTGAGTATATAATGTATAATAGCATATATATACTATTATACAGTAGTTCAAATAGTATGTGATATATATATATATATATATATATATATATATATATATATCTATTGTCTATGCTTGACTGAGTCTCATGAATATTTGTTTGTGTCTACCAATGTTTCACTTTATTTGATGAACCAGATGGTAGAAATTTAGAAAGCATTTTCTTTTCTGTGTAGAAGCATTATTGTTAGTTGTACAGAAAATAAATTGAATTTTCATTCTGTGATGGTTAGTGCCTGTCATCAGCTGCTTTTGCATTGTTTTGATTCGATTAAAATTAAATCATTTTGATTCTTGTTAACGTTTTAAAGTAAGAGTTGCCTTCAATTAAATGTAAGCATTTTACCGGGCAATACTGTAAGTTATTGTCATTTCTACTGTACTTCTGTTTGAAAGCGATTTTTATTAAATGTCCTCATCCTGTGTAAATGATTATCAGATGTGTCCGTTCATTTCATCAGCGTTTGACTCCTGTTCACAGGTGAAGATAAATGGAGATGGTTACATTGAGTACAGTGTTGACACCGGTGGAAGTTCAATAGTTAGGAACATTCTTACAAATCGTAAGCACTTTCTTCTGTTTATGTAGAAGCGATTGTATTGTCTATTTTATTATTGAATCATGCTAAATTTAGTATTTTGGGATCTTCAAATTGATTTGTAATGCAGTGTAATAGAACATTGCAGACTATTGATTTGATTTTGCTGCGTTGTTTGTGATTGATTGTAATCAATCAACAACCAAAGTTGTTCATTTGCATTAATTAATTAATTAATTATGAATAGATACTCCGGTAGGTGCAAGAATATTGTTGCAATTTGTTGGCTCCTTGTCTATCTCGTGGTGCGCCATAGGCTGATGCCCTAGGCATTATGATATTGGCGCCATAGAAGTTGATTGATTGATTGATTGATTGATTGATTGTGTTAGAATTAGCGGTCAGGTGAACCTGAGTACACCATTTTCAGTTAATTTAGACAATGGAAATCATTCAACATATAAGCTATGTTGATCTGCCAAACAGAGTGGAATGTGAGAGTTAGAACAGAGGCAAAAGCATTTTTAATTGTTTCATTGTGCTAAATACCCAGTTAGTTAATTAAATAAGCTAATGATAGCTTGATGCTCCCCTTCTTGTGCAAAGAGTATATCAATGGGGAGGAAGGTTAGTAAGGTGTGAGATACGAATTACTCCGTTTCCCCTTACAAATGCCTCATCGTTGTCAAATAATTGTTAGCATTTTTAGCATTTAAAATAGAATGTTGATGCTAGCTAGCACTGGGAATGGTTAACTAGAATGTCATGTAGTCATTTGTATGCTGCAGCGCTGCTGCTATGGCCGTGCCACTGCATACTTCATGTTTTACGCATTATTTTCTATAAAAAATATTATTTTTAGGGGATGTCATGTCAGATGCGGATTACTTCACCGACGGTCTTTGGCATTCCTTCAAGATTGAAATCGTTCCCGGTGTAACAAACGGACGTGTCAGTGTGACGGTGGACGGACGCCCTGATGTGTCCAATCGTCAACTGGACTTTAAGACAGGCCCCACTTTCCTCATTGCAGGTTGGAAGATAATGATATATTTAATCTTAGTGTTGTTAGCATATAGACAATGAGTGTATCTGGCTTTTGTTTTGAATTTTCATGCATTATTGTTTTGGTTAATGACAATTAACATCTTCAAGTATAATTTAAGTTTTAGTGTGGATTGCATAATGCCATGTGCTGTGTGTTTTGGTGAATTACTGAATATGACTTTCCTTTTAACTTTCTTTCACGATCTAATTTTGTTTAATTTGTGCGTGCCTACTTAGCTTAATGTTGAATTGTTGTCTTAATTATATTCAACTGTATTGAAAGAAAACTTTTAAAAATTCATGATTCAGAAGTTTGAGTCTATGTTTAAATTTGGAGTAACTTATACGGCACGACTATTTTTATGGTGTAAGAAAATTAGTTGAAGGCTCTGACTTTGCATAATTGTATAACATGTGGCGCCAACTTCAAAATGAATTCTGGCAGCATATACAGTAATTCAAAATATTTTTTTATTTTTTGCAGGCGGAGACACTCAGTCGGAGTCCGGATTTCAGGGCTGTATTCGAAGGTTGTATGTCCAAGGAGAACCAGTCTTTTTGAACAGCGATGTGATAAATACCGGAGGTGTTATCAATGGAACCTGTGCTGTCCAGGATAGGTGAGGTGCAACATTTTTCATTTTCACAGAGGGTCTTTCAAATTTGCTATCTTTTTCTTCTTTGGATTTCTTGCTCTGCTGGCGGTCAGGAACTTCCTCTTTGCCTGGTCTCTGATGATCCTCTCTCTCTGTGTTTGTTTGCTTCCATTCCTTCTCTTAGTCTGTCGATGAATTTACATCTTTGTCTTCCGTTCAATCTTTTCCCTTTCACCATGCCTGTCGCTGCCAAGCTCTCCAGACCAGTGGCGTAGCGAGGGGGGGGGGGTGAGGCGCCCCAGGCGGCACTTGCTCTAGGGGCGGCACTTTCGAGATTTCTTATATTTTTTTGCTCGTTAGAGAATTTTTTATGATGACGTTTTTGCTTGTCAATTTTAACGTTTTTTTGCTTGTCAGACTTTTTTCAGAGATTTGAGGGCGGCACTTTTTTTCTACCCCGGCGGCACTTTGCCTCGCTACGCCACTGCTCCAGACCCTCTTTTCACTTCCCCTGCCAAAAGAATTTTATCTACCTTTTCTTCATTGTTGCCGTCGATCTTGGTTGTTTCCATTGTTAAATTTGCTATATATGTTTCGTTTTGAGCATGATGAGAAATCCTAGATCCAGTTGTATTTTAATTTTCCGTAAGAGGGCCAGAAACCAGTTGTCATAGCTGTTGCAGTTGGTCTCTTTGTGGTGCCTTATGTGAATATGCTATGCCTTGATAACTGCAGATGTGATCCAAATCCTTGTGAGCATGGAGGCATTTGTTCTCAAGATTACAGTGCATTCTATTGTGACTGTGGTGACTCTGGCTATGATGGAGGCGTCTGCCATACATGTAAGACTTTGAATTGTTTAAAATCAAAAATTACGATCCACTACCTTGCATAAAAAAGAGATAATTTTTTACATATAAAATGTAATGATAACTTCTAGTTTTTCAGTCATGGTTAATCATCATGTTGTTTTATTTATAGCTTATTATTGGCTAATTTTAAATAATATATATATATGTATATAAATATTATATATACCGGTATATGTGAGGTATTGTATGTGCTATAAGTTGAGACGAAATCAAATTATAAGTCTTTGTGCCACTCAATATCAATCTGTTGATTGCCAAGAGATATGACGAAAGCAGTATGGTAGATTAGATCGTCTTGGAAAGTTACAGTTTAGACTTTATAATTTCAATAAGTTTATAATTAAGAATTTATTGTGATCACATAATCGTATTTCCAGTTCTTTAATTGCTATGCTTATGTTTAAATAGTTCTGTGCTTTTTGAGTTGGAATTAAATAAACTTCTTCCTCTTTTCCCTCTTCTTCTTCTTCTTTGTCGTCGTCGTCTTCTTCTTGCTCTTCTTCCTCTTGTAAAGCTGATTTGCATGGCTTTTGGATTAGTATTTTGTTCTGTTAATATTTTTGTAATAATAGGCACAATAACTACAGTATTCGGTATTTTGGCATTGTACTGTACTTACCTGCTGTAATGTGCTGATGGTGGAACAGTTGCATGAAGAATTTGAGCGTACAAGATAACATCGATTGTTCTTGTTGTTGACGCTCAGCCAAGTACCTGGTGTCGTGTGAAGAAGCAAAACTGCTTTTCCCTCTTCTGCCTGAAAAGTCGATGATGATAGATATTGACGATTCTGGTCCACTTAATCCGTTTCCTGTTAACTGTGTTTTTCAGGGTGAGTTTCAGGACTCGTTGAAGACATGGGCGTAAAACACGGGGGGACGGTCCCCCCGAATAATTAGTTGGCGGGGGACAGAGTATCAATTATCCCCCCAATGTTTTGGGCTATATGGTAAAAAATGCTATCCTACCCCATCATGTTGATGTCAGAATTATGCCAAATCCGCATTCTCTCATTTCGGATTACCTTTTTTTGCTTGTCAGGGTATTTGAAGAGGGAAAAATATAAAAATATCAGGATGACCTTCTTTTTGGCTTGTCAAGACATATTTCATGGGCAATTTAAAGTCCCCTCCATACTATGCAATACCCCCCCCCAAAATGGGGATATTTATATTTCTGGGGGTCAACTTTTTAAAAATTATTCTATCCCTCCATGTTGATGCCAGGTTTACGCCCCTGGTTGAAGATTAACTTATTGAGCATTACACTTTCCCAATAAGTTTGAGAAATCTGAATTTAACTTGCTCAATGTTTTCCTTGAAATCCTGGTTTAACAGGACATACTGACCGCATAATGGTGTGCAAAATTTTCAGGGACCCTTGAGAACAAAAACTTAAAGGGCCCCTAATCTAGGTATACGTTACTGGTTTAGTAATTTGTCATAATAGTCTGTATGATTAAATTTATTAATAATGGATGACAGCTAATATAATATCAACTTGAGCAGGAATGCTGAAATTGTGACTGAGGGGCCCAAAGGTCAGCCATTTCCAAGGCTCAATTGGTAGCCCAGTAAGCCACTGGTTTATAATAATTGTAATTCTAGAAAGACATGAATCAATCTGAATAAAAGGCTTGTAAGATCATTATCAAGACTTTGGACAGTTGGAATTTTTTCAGAAGATTTGATACTCATGATGCATTTGGCTAGTTGTAAGGTCATTGCCTTGACTTTGGAGAGGCAAATTTTAAAATCAGTTTAACGATGGATTTATCTGGTGGCTGGTAATGAAATCCTGCTTTGCTTGAAGTGAAATTTTACCAGAAAGTTTTACTGAGTAGCCAAACGATGAAAATGGTCTGTGTAAGTATTAGATGAGAAGTTTGGAATGAAATGTATTAATGAGAAGGTAAGGTTACTAGCAGCCTATGAATTCTAGCCAGCAGAAATATTGCCATAGCACATTGCATTTGCGATACGAGCATATAGGTGCATAAATAAAATCTTTTGAAGGCATTGTCATTCTTTATATCTGCCTATGAAGAGGTTTTATGTAATCTAACTGCAGAGCTGTAGCTAGGGTTTTCGACGCCCGGGGCAGGATTGATATTTTGCGCCCCTAAATTTCGGTGACGACCTTTTTTTAAATCAATCAGTTTACTTATCCATTTTTCGGGCTGATGGCCTTTTTTCTTTTTTTTATTTATTCCACAGAGCTATTTTTAATTAATTTTTTTCACATCCAAAATGTGTCCCTCTCACCGGTCGGAGCCCGGGACGGCTTGCCTCCCCTGCCCCTCTAGTTACGGCTCTGTCTAAATATCTTCCGTTACAAATAGGCTTCCAGAATTCAATAATGGAGCTGTCGCATGATTCCACGGATGAGATTTTGGTCGATGGATATCCGGAGGCAGGATCGTACATGCGTCCGATCGTCTACGATACTATGAAGGAAGAGATTGACGAGATCATCAGTCGAGCGTTTCGTTGCGAGCAGTACATCAAGTACACTTGTTTTCAGTCGAAGCTTCTCACAGATGCTGGTATGATGTGTTTTACAGACCTAGTAGAGATTAGTAGATTTATAAAGGTTTAGATGAGCGTTCAAACTGGATTTGAACTAAAGTACTACGTCGACCGTGTCAATGTCCATTCGGCACCTGTGGACATTCGTGTCTCCGCGATACACAACTGGATTGTGTATCGCGGAGACACGAATATCCACAGGTGCCGAATTGACATTGACACGGTCAACATAGTCCTTTAGGCTGAAGACTAGTGCCTTATTACCAAAGTACTATATGAACTTTCATTTTATATAAAGTTTAGTTGGTAGGGCAATAAGGGTTTTGATTTTCTAGTTGTGTATTGATAAATTTCAATACTAAATATTTGCCTAAATGTTGGACTTGAGGTGTTAATAATTGAGTTGTGAGTGATCTTTGTAGGCCTATTGTAATTTTTGTAATGGTGCGATATCTTATTTACGGAGTTGTCATTAAATTTGCACGATTTTACTATTTCAAGCTGAACGTTGGTTGAATATTGTCGAAATTTCAGTTTTGTTTTTATTTTGTTATCCAAATCATGTTAGAACAGCATTTAAATTTGTGCTTATCATTTCAGGGTAATTTATCCCATTGATTGCGGTGCTCTGTTTAGCTGGACATGGCTGTGTTATAATGTGTTATCCAAAGTGATATAACACAGGAGCTGTTACTTATTTGATTTTCTGAATATTGAGGTTCATTATGTGAAATTAATTACACTGTATGTGCTTATACAATACTATTATATAACTGAGTGCTCGTGAATAAGCTGGTGCACTGCGCAAAGTTGGCAGCTCTATAGAAATGTTGTCTTACTTACAGTACTAAACGATGCTGTATGTGTGCTTGTGTGTGTGCTTGTGTGTATGTGTGCATGTGTGTGTGTGCATGCGTGTTCATTACCAAAGTTCCAAATTAATGGAATTGATTCATTTAACAATGCTTTTACAAATACCCAACTGAAGCCTATTGATGCTGGACGTTCTAGGCAGTGCCGATCCGAACATACCCAGTTGGGGATGGTGGGTCGGTAGGGAGCGAATGGTGGAGCGCTACTGGGGAGGCTCTGCCCCCGATTCCGGCAAATGTGCCTGTGGCCTGAAGAGCGAGTGCCGCAGTGGGACCGCCGGAGTGGGGCTGAATCCGTGCAACTGCGATTCGAGCATTCCGCAGGAGAACATCTTCGACGACGGCTACCTTTCGGAGAAAGACCGTCTTCCGGTGATGGAACTGCATTTCGGAGATACGGGAACCATCGGTGATGAGAAGTGGGGCAAGCATCTTCTCGGTCCGCTCCGATGCGAGGGAGATTGTAAGTACACACAGTGCTGTGACTCCTTTGAACCGATCTGTGTCAGTGGCGGCTCCAGGATTTGGCAAGTGGGGGGGGGCCGTTGGGGTTTCAAGTTCTAATCATGGGGGCCCGGGCAACCATTTGTTGTTATGTATGTAGCATTAAGTATAGGGTCCCAACAGGGGGCCACTGGGGGGCAGGCACTCAATAGGGTGGCACGGGCCCCCTGCCCCTTCCCCGGTGGAGCCGCCACTGATCTGTGTACAGTTTCATGGCACTGATTTGGATGGTTGTTGAGTTCACTAATCCTTGATGTTAAGTCAGTGCGCTGTATTCTGTTGGAGTATGTTTCCCATGTGTTTTAAATATTCTTTTGTTATGTATGTGTATCTTTTGTGCTGTATGTAATGTTTTTATCAGCCCGAGCTTGCCCGAGTTAATTTTTCGTGTCTTGCACTTACCCTTATCAATAGTGCTCCATTATACCTATCAGAGCTACTCCGTCCTCTTAGCTTTATCACTGGTTGACCATATCTTCGGTGCACAGCTCAAGGCCACCTCAGTGTGCCCCAGGTAATAGCCTTCTTGTTCTTGGTCTTTAGTCAGTTCCTCTGGAATGCTCTTGACCCCAGAATATGTAATTTAGCAACTGCAGATTCTACGTCCATCTTTTTGAAACGAGTTAAAATTCATCTCTTCATCAATAAACAGTAATAACAGTGGGAGAGCTTATTCGTGATTCTTCAGAAGAGGTGCTATACAAAGAATTCTGTTGCATCACACTGCATATGAACTCTGCCATAGTCAGTGGCAAGCCCTGGTTGAGAAAGGAGGAGCCAAACACACACACAAACAGACATAGACGCCCATCGTCTTTGATTCGGACACGTCTATAAACAAACACAACACACACACACACACACTGCAGATGATGTGGATGTATGTATAACACACTGATGAATGTCTCGTATGGGTGACTGGATTTAGATGCAGAGATTCTCAGTGACATTCCAAAGTGTCACGTCATGCATCTGGTCTGGATGATTTATTTTCCTTGCAGACTTGTTCGAGAATATCATTACCTTCCGAAAGGAGGACGCGACCATCAATCTCCCGACGTACAGCGGCGCCGTCACCGGCGACATTCGTTTTCAGATGCGGACGACGGCTCTCAATGGGATCGTTCTGCAGAACACGGGCACCTTCGACTTCATCGAAGTCCGCCTTGTCTGTGAGCAGCGAGTCACTTGCTTTATTATCATTGTCAGCATTGGTGGTGGGTGGTGGTGGTGGTGGTGGTGGTGGTGGCGGCGGCGGCGGCAGACAGGCCTGCCGAGAGAAATTGTGGTTCCCTGAGCAGAAGGGCAGTTATGTCCCCTAACAACTGTGAAAAATGGATGATGAACCTTTTTTGGGTTTCACGCATCACCACCGGCCCGGCACTCTACAAGTCGCCGGGCCCCCTGTGCATTGGCCCCTGACCTCCTCTCGGCGGCCCTGGTGGTGGAAATATTATTGGTTGCAGTAGTAGTTATAGTTTAGCCACTTTCAGTATCTTTGGTTAGATAATTTTGATAGCCTTTATGTTACTTCTTTGCATATGCTTCAACTGATTAAAAATTAGTATAGCATGCTGTACTTGAGGATTTATATATTACTGCTTACTGAAAATTCCTCGCTGGTATTTTCAACAAATAACCTGTATTATATATAATGTATATAACATATTATATACAGTGGCGTAACCAGGATTTCCGGAAGGGGGGTTTTGGTTTTTGGTTTTGACGATGACCAACTTTAGAAAAGATCTTGACAGGCAAAAGGAAAATACGTTATCAGCTCTAGTTTTTCCTGACAAGCAAAAAAGTCCTCGCCTTTAAGCCGTTACATTTTTAACGCCAAGGGGGTTTTGACCTCCAAAGTTGCGTCAAAAAATTCAAAATGCATATAAATTCATTAAAAATATTTTGTTTTTGGCAGCCAAGGAGGGGTTTTAACCCCCAACCCCCCCTTGGCCACACCACTGATTATATACATAGTATATATGTGTGTGTGTGTGTGTGTGTGTGTGTGTGTATATATACATATTGTTAACAATATATACCCCCAAATCAATGCCCTCTCCCCAAATAAAATTCCTGGCTATGCCCCTGTGTTGGTTGTGTGTCTGTTAGAACCTGGATTTGATTTAAATGAACCTGGTAGCAATCTTGTTGTAGTTGGAAATATCATTCAGTTTCGCTTCAACGTTGGAAACGGCATCCAGACGCTCGAAAAGATGACGGCCTATCCTCTGAACGACGACAACTGGCACACCATTCACGTCGAGCGCAATCGCAAACAGGCACGCCTGCGGGTCGACCTCCAGTCGCCGGTGGAACTGGACGAACCGAGCGATCAGGAATTCCGCGCGCTCTCCCTCACAAGTCCACTTGTAGTTGGTGAGCGTTCGAGTACTATTGTGTCAAACTCAGATTCATTCGGCCCAATGTGGTCATAGCCGCACATTTTTACTGGGGTCCTGAAATCTTTGGATAATATTTAATCTTTAAATCTCAAGAGAAATATCTGGAATCTCTCCCAAAACTCACGTTTTGACACGTTTTGACAAAAAAAGACATTAGCTATTAATTGCAATTGTCTGATGTTGTGCTTTCTGGAGTGTACAGTAGGCTAAAATAAAGTAAAGTAAAATCTCGTGTATTTCTATAGCGCCTTGGAAAACAGCACAACAGTAGCTGCTTATTCTTAGGCGCTCAGCCTTTCTTAATATAGCTATGGGGAAGGTATATTATCAGCCAGGCAATAGTCAACATCCAAAAGGGCAGTGAAAAATGTTCTAAGATTACATTTTCTTCATACATTTTCTTCATTTCCCTGCTAGAGAGTATTTCTTCTTTACATTGGGTCACTGGGCTCCCTGAACAGCCCTTTGTCTTTGCTGATATGAGAACAGGGAAAAAAGTTCATGCCGGACCTTTTACCATTCAGACCATCTCACTGACTGATTGAATACCATTTCACTTTCTATTGGACAAATCTCACGAGGCCTCAGTTATTGGCATTGACTTTAAAAATACTCTATTGATGTTTGCTTGGCATTTGCAAATTTATCTGCTGTCCAGATCCAAATCTGGCTTGAATTTTCGTTTCTGCATTAATTAGGTTGAGATGATTAATTAATTATTGATTGATTAATTATTAAGTTGAGATTAGTATGATTATTGATTGATTAGGTTGAGATTATTATGTTGTGTCTTACTAGGATTGTTACTGTTTACAGTGTCAAAGGTGCAATTTGTAGCTGTTTTTATGGTCATTATGATGCTGTGTTTCGTGCAAAGGTGCGGCCGTTGACTATAGCGAAGGGTTTGTTGGTTGCCTCCGGGCTATGCAAGTGAACGGCGTCCTGATGGACCTTAGGGGAATGGTGGAGAGGGGCGAAGTGACTTATGGAGTCTCTGCTGGTTAGTTGAGCTTAATTTAGCAATCAGTGTAAGGTTTTTGGTGCATCTTGTATCATTTTGGTGCATCTTGTATCATTTTGATGCATCTTTTATCATTTTGGTGCATCTTGTATCATTTTGGTGCATCTTGTATCATTTTGGTGCATCTGATATCATTTTGGTGCATCTTATATCATTTTGATGCATCTTGTATCATTTTGGTGCATCTTGTATCATTTTGGTACATCTTGTATCATTTTGGCACATCTTGTATCATTTTGGTGCATCTTATATCATTTTGGTGCATCTTGTATCATTTTGGTGCATCTTGTATCATTTTGGTGTGTCTTGTATCATTTCCTTTATTTGCATACTCCATCAACGTATTTATGATTTTGATTTTCATTTAAGCAGTCTTTAAATAACTGGCAACATTCTTTTACTTTTCATTTCTGTGCTTTCTTTATGCATATATGTTATTCGTCATATTTGGTGAGGTTCTTTCTAGTTTTAACTCTTTTGGCTCCAGTACCGGTGTCAAAGGTTAATCATCCGTTCAGTCCGCTCAGACCTTTCTTGCTTACAGGTTGTCATCCAAAGTGTGAAAGTAATCCATGCTACAACAATGGAATCTGTTTGGAATGGTACTCCAGATATACTTGTGACTGTGCCTACACTCCTTTCCGTGGATGGGATTGTGGAAGAGGTTTGTCTCTCTCACCAAATTTTGTTTTTTCCTGAATTTCTATGACACCGTTTTATTTTAGATGTTCACGACGCCTTTAGTGTAAGCAACTCTTGTTCAGAAGCTGTTACTTAGCTGTTTACTTCTCCATGCAATAAAGATAGCGATTGTTGACCTTTATTAACCCCTTAACTGGGGAATAAATCTGTAACTCAGTGTAAACTGGACGGCTCTGAGCCGTCGCGCCCGGTTAAGGGGTTAAAATTTAGAAGCTGCTTCTTTCTTTGTGTCTGTGTCTGAGCTGTTAATAGGCTGTGAGCAGCTTACTAGGCACATTAAGTTGAAGTAAATATTTGATATTTGTGATACGGTATGATATTTATGATATTTTTCTGTCTTATGAGTGTCCAGTTGATGAAAACGATTTGATTCAGTTGGGTTTTCTTCAAGGTGCTCGTGATTTTCGAATTTTTTTTTTTTATTTTCGTGGTTTTGTGATTTCTGTTTCTGCAGAGATGGGTGTTACAATGCAACCTGAATACATGATCAGATATGAGTTTGATCCGGCCTTTGGCGATATCTCGACTGACGAAGAGAACATTTTGATCGGATTTTCTACACAAGAAAAACACGGACAGCTCATGTTTATCAGAAGCGACAAGAAACCTCCAGAGTACATCTCAATTGAAGTTAACAATAATGGTATGGTTAAACCCTGACTTTCTTATTCAAAATCAAATTTTAAGCGTTGTTACTGTTGTTGATGGTTATTAAGGGTTGGCTTGCTCTGTTTTCTATCCAATTGAACCAGGGATATTTTTACACCCCCCTAACAACTCCCCAACACCCTCCCCCAATTTGAGGTCGACACCCCCAAATTTGGTAATGTCACAATGGTATGCATACAAAATGCATACTAATTAGCTCTGGACACCCCCAATTTGAGGTCAACACCCCCTCCAATATTCACAATCCTAGAAATATCCATGAATTGAACTATTTATCGTCATACATTTAGAAGAATATATGACAACAAAGATTGTCACAGCATTGTATTCTTCTAGCATATGCCTTCGATGAAGGAGAATCGTTAGTTTCTCCAGTAGTTGGGTACGTGGCTTGGCAACTCCTAATTCTATGACCCTCTTTTTGAAACGACTTAACAACTTATCTCTTTGTCAATATACAGTAATTTGCTGTGGGAGCGCTTCTGAGTGATTCTTCAGAAGAGGCACTATACAAATATTTTGTTACATTACATTGTTACATTACTCATGGGGTGCACCACAAGACGGTCGATTCAATGCACCCCAACATTGTATTGCAATGCGTTGTTATTGAGGTTGAAATTTCCATGTCAAATTATCAACTGCTTGCCTTGTTGGCTCGGTTGCATAAGGTTTCAGGCAATAGGCAGTGCTAACTACACAATCTAATGCTGCATTCAACATGGGAAATGATTAAGCGATGTGCTTCTTGTCTTTGAGTACATTGGACATATTATGATTTATACCATAGAAATTTTCTTTAAAAATAATATTTTTTTATATCAACAAACAGGAGGTATCAAGGTTATAATTGATGTTGGTTGGTACCGAGATGAAGTCAACACCGATATTCCAAATGTCGATTTGACCAACGGGCAGCAGCATGTTGTTAGCGTTCGTCGCATCAATTCTGGCAGAACGATGATAGTTGCGGTAACAGCACATTTTCATCTCTTATGGTTGCTTAATATTTTTATTTTAGCGTCTTGAAACAAATGAATGAGGCCTAAGAGCTGTCTTGGTAGTTCACTTTGTAGAGCTTTAGCACTAAACTGCGATGATCTATTGCCCTTTGGTTCAATACCCAAAAGTTGGAGATTTTATTTCTCTGGAAGTCGCTTGTCTGATGGAGCAGAGTGGAGCTTAATATGGCCTGTATAATGTGTCGAGTTTCTTTGTGCTTTGATGGTTAAGTGGCTATAGGCAATGAAACTGGTTTGTTATTGTCTACCACTTATGGTCGCATTTATAATAAACACCTGACAAAGCAGCTGCACACAATTATCAAAGCAAACACCTGTACAAAAACTGGATGGTTACAGACATTCAGGAGAGTACATAGGGATGTAGCATGATAGAAAAGCACTGAAGAAAAAGCTAAATTCAATGTAATCTGCTTTCACAAGTGCTAGAGATATTTACAAGATATTGTATTTGAGGCATACTCTTATTAAGGACAAGGTTAAATTAGTTCACCTATAAAATGGCTTTTAGAAGTATAAGAAATTTAGGATGCAATATATACGTTGTTGCAGTAATTTTGCCAGATTTGTTTTGATTTTTTGCTGGTTTCGTGATGTTAATTACATTTCAGTGTCACATTCATAGTGACTGTTGATGACTTCAATATTTGGAAAGTCTTATTTATTACTTTTCAGGTTTGTACACTTGAGTGAATGGTATTTCACATTTTTTGAAAGATGAAGACAGTTATTGATTCATAATGTGAACAGTATTTTGCTGAATCTTTCTATTACAGGTTGATGATTATCCTCCCGCGATAAAGACCTGGAACTTGGTATCCAATTCCGATACACGACTGGATAATCCTCGCTACATCTATTTTGGAAGAAACGGTTGGATTTCCTTAGTCTATGACTTATTGTTTATGTGTCTATGCAAATGAAAGACTGTGTCTTTCATTTGCATAAGTAATATTTTGCAGAGTTTGAAAGGTAAAAGTCAGTTGTTTTATTCTAGATTGTGTGTATGTATATTTTTCATAGGGAAAAGTCAGATGTCACACCAAGGTCTTTCTCTTTATCATCGCTTTCTGGAGACGTCTTCTGCCAATTTTTCTCCAATAAATAACCATCACTTTATAAAATTTTGCATCTGGTCTTAAAATGTACGTGCTCAGCTTGACCTCTCTCACTTTAGATTGCTGCCTTTCTGATCTGACTGATCTTTCCGGCTTGACCTGACTCTTATTCTATTTGAATTTGGTGCACCATCATCTGATGCCCTGGGCATTATGATAGTGGTACCATAGAAATGGATCGATCGATTGATTGATTGATTGATTGATCGATTGATCGATCGATTGATTGATTGATTGTACTTTGGAACCAGAAATGATATGTGAATGAATTCTTGCAATAATTAATCCATGTTGACGTATAGGTAAATGATATTTTGCTGTTTTGTTTGCCAACTACCATACACTGATTTTCCGATTTAGCTTAATTCTGTTTGGGCATGGTTTGTTGATTGAGTGAGTGAGTGAGTGGGGGTGGGTTAAAAAATCATGTTTACTTTGCCAAATGTAAAATGTGTCATAATTGCATCAGACACCAGTCTCAGTTATGGTATTATTCCTGGGATTGCTTACACTTTTGAATTTTGCCTCTGTCATTTGCTACCAAACAGCTGTATTTCATTTATGTTATTTCAGATGAGGTTAATCATTTTGGCTTGTTTGCTTTAAAGTACATTTAAGAATTTAATTTCCAGAAACTACTCGGCCTGGAGACGGATATCGTGGATGTCTTTTCCGTGCTCAGTGGGACAACCAGTTCCCAATATCTCGTGTTTTTCAGGACCCTCGTGGCTCAAACATATATGTAGAACCAGCAGGTGTGTGCAACTGACTAATCACAAATTATCAGACATGGATCAGCCCAGGTTTCCATAAACATGCAGTAGGGGATTATGATGATTGTGTTTTTTAATTTTGACACTTGGCGGTCACTTTCATAATCTGAAAACCACATAGAACTGTGTAAACACAGAATTCAGAATGTTTGTGGTAGAGAAAATTGATAACATTTTATGTACATTTAACCCCTTAACTGGGTGCCCCGTCCAGTTTTCATTGAGTTACAAATAGTTGCCCAGTTAAGGGGTTAAGAAACCTAAAGGTGCTGTCGTATGGAAGCTCTTGTTATCAAGCGTTTTCTCGGATCTTAGACTCATATTGAGAAAATTCATTTTATACTGGACAAATCAAAGCACAAGAAGAGAAATAATTAATTATGCATGATAAAGCCTGTTAGGTTCACCTGTTAATGTACAAGATCATTGATAAGATCAATTGTCTTTATTTCCTGAAGGAACTAATTTGTGTTTTTCTTCTCTCTTTGTTTAGGCAAAATTAGAGAGGACATGTGTGGATTTGAAGAGTACACCCATGCTCCTGAGCCGATGGAGTTTCGACCCACTCCATCTCTCCAACTCAATTCCACCTCAAATCCTCTCTTTGGCCCTGGTAGAGCTGAAGGCCTTACAACCGGAGGTGGAATTGCCATTGGAGGTTAGAAAATTTTTATTGCACTCATTTCAATTTCGTCCTCAGCTTCATGATGATTACACACTTTTTAATGTGAACACTGAAATTAATTTTACCACCAGTAATTAATCAATTATTATGTTAATATGGCGATTTAGCTTCATTTTCAAAGCCGTTTGTAATTTTACACTTTGCTTTGCCGAGTTGTGCTGAGAATCAATGAATTGATCTAAAAAAATGGGGTTGCTGCCTCTTTAACAAATATTCTTATGTCTTTCAATTATTGCAATTAAATTGTCAAGAAACAGTTTTGAAAATGTGGTTATAACATTTTCTTGAAAATTGTCAAATTGTTTTATTATGGTTGCTCATTCATTGCTAAATACGCCCAGAACTAGAACTGAAACTGATAAGAGAGCTTTTTCCTGTGGCCGACCCAAGGTTCTGGAACTCTCTTCTTGTCTCTCAGATCTTCCAATGAACTGAGCGCTTTCAAATCAAGACTTAAAATGCACCTCTTTCGAATAGCTCTTCTTCCTCTGTCTGCCTTGCTATTTCCCAACAAGTGATATCTGGAATCAGCCTGGATTTTTCAAGTGATATCTGGAATCAGCCTGGATTTTTGCGGTTCGGATTTGAAGCACCACTGATCAATATCTAGGGCATAGAAATGGTTCTATAAGAGTTCATCTTTATTATGATTGAGGCTCATCCATATAGTACTTACACAAAAAGGCATATTTTCAGCCCCCTTGCCCCCGTTTGCACACCATATATACACAAAATCTTTTAAGTTCAACCCACCCCCTTCAGTGCATATGTACTATATGGATGGACCCTTGTCGTGGTTAAATTAATTTATCTGTAGTTTTGTGTTGCTTTTCAAGTTTGCGTCGGAGTCGGTGGAGTTTTAATTCTGGGCGTCGTGCTGCTCATCTTTCACTACTACTACAAACAGAAACGGGAATACAAAACTTATGAGGCAAAAGATGCGCGATATTTCGACAGTCCTGACTATGCGATTGCGGCAAACAGTTCTCGACAACCAGAGGTTCAAAAGAAACGGGAGTTCTACATATAGAACCAAATCAAAGACTTGTAAACATCAGACTGTTGATCTGATAATGACAATGTCTTCATTGCTTTCTTGTCGATATGTTTCTTTGATGGTGAGGAGGAGGAGACTCAGATGGTCTTCTTTGCACTGTACTTTATAGAAATCTTTATTTGCAAACACAGATAACTGAGATCAAACATCATTCTAACTAATAATTACACATTCTGTTATTATACAGTTGACAAATTGATAATGTCAATTGGAAGAAAGTAGTTTTTTTCTGTTTGTGGGAAAGCTGCGTCTGATTACCTGCTGTCTTTTGATTGACATTGTTGGATAATTCAGATATGATAAAAGAAATTAAATATGAAATTATTTTATTTTCTACTGTAAAAATACAACCTTTTGAAAATGCTTACGTGATGCAGATATGATTTGGAAACCATTAAAATGCTAAATAGCAAAGTAGTTCTTCCTGAAACAAATGCGTTTCATTTTTAAGTTTATGCTCGTACTGTTATGTGCATGTTAACTAAACGATATATCAATATCATCATCAGATGTTGCTCTATCATGACTACCTTCCACCTGTATACAGTCTTTGCATTTACATTATTTTTATTTTATTTTATTATTTGAAATGTTAATGAAAACTAAGGCCTTTTAGTAATTCTGTGGTATTTAGCAAGTCTTGATTGTGATGCCAAGGTTTGTTGGTATTCCTACTATAGTTTTAGGATGAACAATTGTCTCGCGAAACTGCTGTGAGACAACTCCATTGATTGTCAGAACTTAGACATTAAATTGGGAGTGTACGTTGTTTCTACTTGTTAATTTGGGTTCATTTTGAGCATCATTTATGACTTTTGAGAATTGTCTAAATTCTGATCACTGAGTCAAGTATGGTGACTGTTGTATACACTGTGATTACAATTTTTTTTCATTAAATCAATTTTTTGTGTGTTTTCTTGGCTGTGAATCATGTACATTTCTCTATGTAGGTCTAACAGGACTTGATTATTATCAAAACTGATTTGAATAAAATTTAACTTTATTTATATTGAGCTACATCAAGCTAATGATATTCTTTTATTACCTTGGAAACAGTAGGGGCTTAACATTTTGAATCCAAACTGGTAGCAAACTATTGTAAAATGATCATTCTATAAGTAACAAATCTGTTACTTTCATTTTGTGAAAGATCTTGAATCTTGCTTATAATCTTTTATTGCAATGCTTTGAACTATTTGAAATTTCCTATTGATCTGGTTTGAATTTTCATGATTCTCTAGAATGGAAGATCTGATTGTTTAAATTGTGTTTCTTATCCAATTTATTTTGTATAAACTTAAATGACATGATTTTTTACAAGTGGTGACGAAAATTTATATATCAAGTTTGCTTCAGTTGAAACTGTACAGCTTTATGCTTTGTATAAAACTGTATGAACACTGTTTGAGTAAACATTGATGGAGAGTGCATCTATTGTATAGTATATTATGGGAGCGCTTGAGCCTCTGTAGCATGTATGCCAACAAGTTTTTATATGTACTGGTTGGTCGATAAAATAAATGATAATCAAGATTGTGTACGTAATAAACTTGCAAAAGATGTTCTAAGCAATGGGATGGAGAGATTTCAAAAGATATGCGGAGGTCTTGCTTTTAAAATATTTGTAACGATTTGGTAGTTCACAGTGGTCTAGAGTCTAAACCCTAATCAAATTTTGTAGTTTGAACAGAGATGGGTTGGGTTAACGTTGGGTTGGGTTGGGTCAGACTTTTCCATATTTATGTTGGGTTGTGCTGGGCCAGAAAATAAGTCATGGTTTAAGAAATTGTAATGTATTACGGTGGGTTTGGTTGGGTTGGGTCAACTAACCCTACTGCCAGGTTGGGTTGGGTTGGAAATTTGAGGGGTTGGGTTCTAAATAATAAGTTGAGTTTGAGGTAGTCGGGCTTGAATTCCAATGCTGGAAAATTATAATGCAGTTGTCTGTAGATACCTGGTGTCTATAGTCTAGTCAACCTATTTTTTTACCTATTGAATTTTAAGCCATTGGAAGACGGGCGTGCGTACGGCCAGTAGCTATCAACGCTTTAAGGCTGTTTGACATTATTAATCACTCGCTAACTGGGGCGTAGCGACGGGGGGGTATATCGGTATATATACTCCCAAATCAGGCAACCTTATCATTTTTAATGTGTTTTTTAAGATTTTCAAAGTTTTTAAAGATTATACCCCCTCCCCCCATCAAATTCCAGGCTACGCCCCTGCTCACTAATCAAAAGATCGTAGCCCCACGCCACTAATGTCCATCTGAGTACCATGCCAGAAAAGCCAGTGAGTGTAATTGAACGGCGGAAGGAAAATTATTTATTGAATCTTAGAGATGGGCGAGTTAATCCAAATTAATTGAAGAGCCCTGCAGATGTTATTAAAGTCCCCAAATCGTGGAAAAGACCCAACCTCAAGATTACTGCAAGAGCCCTGACGGGGGTTATCTGGTATATACACGGATAAATCCGTCCTTAATTTTTTTGTGTGATTTAGTGTGGTTAAATGTGGTTTATGCGGTTTATAGTTAAGATGTACCCCCCAAAAATCCTCTCAAATCAAAGACCAGTCCTCAAGATTACTACCTGGACCAGAACCATCCAATCTGACTTGGCTCTTGTAACGTTGTATTTTCACTGCCTGTAAACAATCAGTTTTCACCTTAAAGTTTCACGCCCGTAGGGTATGTGGTTTATATGGTTTATGTAGGTTTATATAGTTAAGAATTACAGCATCGGCGGAAGATGTATACCTTCCGCCGAAATATTCGCAATGTTCCCAAATCAAATTTGATGTTACTATCGCCCTCTAGCGATTACTGCCTGGAGTCGAACAATTCGGATTGAATCTGTCGTCGGCGTGCCTTGTAACGATATTGTACTCATCTATCTTCCCACCCCTTCACTGCCTGAGAGACGGCTAAAAACAGCAGAGATTGCTGGAAATGTTTAGTGGAAAAGGCGACGCTCCGTCGGTGAGCTTGCCGATGACGATGCATGGTGTTTCCGTATTTTAGGAAACAGCAACAGAAAAGTTAACTGTTCACGATTAATATATAGCCTTGAACGGAGTTCTAAAATCTTAATGGTAGATTGGCTGTTAGTCCAGTATCTACGGGGAAATTTGAAATTTTGGGGAAAACTCGTTCTGAAACGGCCTAGATTTCATCACTCTTATCCAGTATTTACATTAAATCTTCTATTAATATCCGATAATATCGTGTATTAGCGATGTGTTGGCCTATTCATTAGAGCTTTAGATATATAGACCGGGTCCTTTCAGGGGCGTAGCCAGGAATTTGTTTGAGTGAGAGTATAATGCGATTTTGGGGACTATACATTTTTTTAAACTTTGAAAATCTTAAAAAACACATTAAAACTTTAAGGTAGCCTGATTTTGGGGAGGTATATATACACCGATATACCCCCCGTCGCTACGTCTCTGGGTCATTTAGGGCCCCCTGATTTTGAGGGAAAAGTTTTTTGCCAATGTTTGTGTTATTTAGATTTTCTACGCCCTAAAGGAGTGTTTGATGATGTTTTTACCTTTGGTCTAACTACGCCGACAAGCAAAAAAAGGTTGCTTTTTCGCAAACTTGTAACTTGTCAGGTCGAAAGTGTTTTGCCCTCCCCCCTGAAAAACAGTGAAATGACGTCTCTGGGTCCTTTACCTTTAGGTCTACGCTTGCGTTTCTGCAGAGGTCTGAGCGTTTGTTGCATGGAGTTCCGTGTGGACCTAATGATGTCTGGCGTGCTTACAGCGTACACAGCGTTTGCCACCCTTGGCCTATCTATACTGCCTACGTACGCAGGCGTCAATGGGATTCACTGCTTTGTTATTGTTGGAGAAAAAAGATAATAGAATTTGCACTTCCGTCAGACTTACAAGTGTATACGTATAAGTGTCTGATATCATCTCTAGCTGTTGTTTACCGAAGCCCGTTGTAAAACGTGAACGTTCGATTCGAACGGGTAGTTTTAAACAGGCGCGCGCCATCGCATGCCCTTTAAAGAGGTCAGAGCAGTGGACAAAATTAGGAAGAAGGCCTTTTTTGCATGTCATAGGCGGATGCGAGAGAGATTTTAGAGAGAGAGAGAGAGAGAGAGAGAGAGAGACCTTTTTAAGAGACTGACAGAGATGCACCTTAAGACAGACAGATACAGACAGAGACAGAGAGAAGGACACTCAAAAGCCAGTGTTTATTCTAGCCACCTTGACATTGGGGAGTTTGAAATGTTTGGGGACAAGATTTGTCTCTCCACGAGACAGAGAAATTTCCATCCCCAAGCCAATATACACAAACAGAGACAGAGGCATTTTAAAAGAGACAGAGAGGGAGAGAGAGACAAAAAAAAAAACAGGTCTAGAATAAACACTGCTTAAAAGCTGGCATCGTAATCCATGGGAATCTAGATCGTTCAGAGGTTAGACGCTAAACCTACTCAGGCGCCTTTCTGATCTCTGTTGTGTCTCAGTGACTGGGTCTGTTAGTCGCATTCAGTTGTGCAATGTAAATCGAACAATCTGTGCACTGGCTCGATCGATCGTTGGCAGATCGCGGAGACTGCAGCTTCGCAAAAACACGTATAAGTGCTATCCATTCAGCGGCAGATGGTGGGTGTGGTATATAGGTGATCGTAGTATACACCTTACACCAAGAACGTCTTTTACATTGTAAACATATAATGAATCCGAGAACGATTCTCTTCTTGGATGATATCTTAAGAAGACAGAAAGCATCCGAAGATTCAAAAACTTGTATACTTTGTATAAATTTGTATACTTTGTATACAAAAACTTGATTTTCTTATTTAGAGACACTACTTTTGCACTTTGAGATTTAAAAATACACAAATCTTTGCAAGTAATTTTTCATACACATTCAAATAGGCGTCTGATTTACACGTCTCGTCTGGGAACGTTATTTTGAAGGCGTCTCCTCTCTTGTCATCATCATCATCATCATCATCATCATGATCGGTCTTTTGGCGTCCGTTTGCGTTCTTGGTTCACTTTCCTCCGGCGAAGCCTCCATTCGCGACTATAGCACGGATCACAAGGGCGATCCAACGGTCTCAACCGAAGCCGGACTCGTAAGAGGACTCCGCTACAGAACCCCGGAGTTGCACTACACCGGATTCGAATTTCTCGGAATCCCATTCGCGAAACCGCCCGTCGGCTGGCGACGCTTTCTCTACCCGGAACCGGTCGATCCGTGGCCGGGAGTCTTCGAGGCCGACCGACTCCCGAACTCCTGTCTCCAGACGCCCGACCACTTCTTCGGAACCGAGTTCCGCGGTTCCAACATGTGGAATCCGGACCCGGCGTCCGTCGTCAGCGAGGACTGTCTCTACCTGAACGTATGGGTCCCGTCGACCGCGACCGGGTCCTGGAAGCCGTGGCTGACGGAGCCCCTGCCCGTCATGATCTGGATATTCGGCGGAGCCTACTCCAGCGGAACGACCTCCCTGGAACTGTACGACGGTCGGCTGCTCGCTTCGCTCAACAACGTCATCGTCGTTTCGATCGCCTATCGTCTGGGCGCCTTCGGGTTTCTCTGCCTCGACGATCCGGGCGCCGCGCCGTGTAACGTCGGCCTGTTCGACCAGCTGATGGCGCTCGCCTGGGTCCAGTCGAACGTGCTCCAGTTCGGCGGCGACCCGGGCAACGTCACCCTGTTCGGCGAGAGCTCCGGTGCCGCCAGCGCCAGTCTCCATCTCTTCTCTCGACTGAGTCGCGACAAGTTCCGGCGCTGCATCCTACAGAGCGGCACGGCGAACATGCCGTGGGCGGTCACGTCGCTGGCCGAGGGCAGGCGCCGCTCCGTCGAGTTGGCCGTCAGCTATTTCGACTGCGGCGGGTCGGAGGACGACGTCCGACACCTGGCCGACTGTCTTCGCTCGGCGGACGCTCACGATCTGGTCGAGCGTCAGTGGGTTTCCCGCGGGGTCCTCCAGTTCCCCTTTCTGCCCGTCGTCGACGGCCATTTCCTCGTCGAAGACCCGAGCGTCTCGCTGCGACACGGGCGCTTCAAGAGGTGTCCGATCCTGCTGGGCAGCAATCGAAACGAAGGTTCCTGGTTCATCGTATACGAGCTGTCGGATCATCTTTCCCTCGATCGGATATCGACGTCGCGCGACCAGTTTCTGTCCAGTCTACGAAGACTGTTCTTCTACTATCCGCAGTACGGGGGACTTTCTTCTCAGGTAAATTCCTCCTCCTCCTCCTCCTCCTCGTCGTCGTCACCTGTGGTATTCGACGCGATCGCCTACCGCTACACCGACTGGACGGACGCGAACAGCACCGACTCGAACACGGCGGCGCTGGAAAGCTCCGTCGGCGACGCGTTTTTCGTCTGTCCGCTGAACGAGTTTGCCCGGAGCTACGCCGCCGCCGGTCTCCCGGTGTTCTCGTACCTGTTCAGCCACCGTTACGATTCGAATCCGTGGCCGCGCTGGATGGGAGTCCTGCACGGAGACGAGATCCCGTTCGTCTTCGGACACGTCTTCAAATCCAGACACCTGTACACCGCCACCGACCGAAGACTTAGTCAGATGATGATGCGCTACTGGACGAACTTTGCTCGAACAGGGTAAGTCAACCCAGTGGCCATGGGCGCCAGCACATTAGGGCAAGAGCTAGGGGGACACTTGTCCCTCTCTCCCATGGAAAATGCACATACCAATATTTCACGTTGAAATTTGACAACCTTGCTGAAATATTAAGCCGTGACCATTGTGTTAAAATGTGTTTGCCTCTCCTGGAAAAATTCTGTGGCGTAACCGTGCCAGTGGCGGCTCCAGGATTTGGCAAGCGGGGAGGGGGCGTTGTAGTTGAAACTTCTAAGCGTGGAGGCCAACTGTTTTTCATAAACCTGGGCTAGTCTACAGTGGCGCGTAGAGAGTGGTGATGGGCGCCCGGGACCAAGTCGATAAAAAGCTGTTTTACGAGCAAAAAATGGTCGCCGAGTCAATTTTGACGTCCTCATCTGGTCGGCGCCCGGGGCCACCCGCCCCCTTCTGCACGCTACTGCTAGTCTAGTTGCTTAAGAATAAATGCACTAAAGTTAGGACCTATATGGAGGCCTCTGGGGCAGACATTCAATAGGGGCACAAGAACCCGGGATCCCCATGTGGAGCCGTCTCCGAGTCGACCATAATTTTCTTCTCTTTTCTTCTTTCTTTGCTTTATTCTTCGTAGCTTTTATATATATTTCTCCCTTCTTCCTCTCTATTTTCAATTTTCCATTCTTTCTTTTCAAAAATTCATATTTGTCTCTATATTAGTTTTGGGTTTTAAGGCTTTATGTTTGCATGTCAAATAACTGTAAATGTTGAAATAATATAAATTTTAATTTAATTATTATTAACTTCTATAGCACCAGTTAATTATCAATGATATCAAAATCCTCTTCCAGAGATCAGTTTTGCCAATTGAAAGAGATGTGTCGGTCGATCGGAAGATGCTCAGTGAATTTAATTAATTGATATCCTCTTCGACTTTTGCAACGGTCAAAAGGATTCGGCAAGCAGGAGATCGGGCGCACACAAATTTCCTGTAATATGTCCCTCTGGTGAAGAGGGTCAAAATTCAATGGACTGCTTTCAGCTTTCGTCTCCGGTTGATGTCTAGGCTATTTCCACGTGTTCGGATCTGACGTGGAGAGCCAGATAGGCCAGTGTTTATTCTAGGCCTTCTTAGGGGAAAATTCCCCCCGTGTTTAAAAATCCCCCCCCCCAAAAAATTTCTATATGTTGCATTGGGGATGGAAATTTTCCTCCAAAAAGTGTGACGAGAGGGGGTTTTAACTTTTCGGAGAGGGGAAAAATATAAGGATGAACATGTTCTTGCTTTGTCAGAGCATTTTAAAAAGGATAAGAAAGAATAAAGAAGGGTGTGATAACCTTTTTTGCTTGTCACCACATCCGGAAAGGAAACAGGAAAAACTACAGGGATGACCTTTTTTGCTTGTCAAGGTTTTTTGGAATCAAACCTTCTCCCCCAAACATTTTGAAACCCCCTCCCAATGTCAAGGTGGCTAGAATAAACACTGCAGATAGGCGATTTGGTTATACGTGAGACTATCCTGTTATGATTCATTCTTCTTCATGTGCCATGTATTGTTACGTCGGCAACCATGGATTTCCACTCTTCTCTGTTCCCTTATCAGTTCGATGTTGTTGTCTCTGTAATTCTTGTTTTCCTTTCTTAGACTGTCTGCAATCTTTATTCGTTGTCTTCCTCTTGCTCTTTTCTCGTCTATTTTTCCTGTTATGGCTAGATTAATTTCCAATCCATCCTTTCTTTTATTAGATGTCCGAAAAATTCCAACTGTTGCTTTCTTATGGTTAGTAGCATTATTTTCTTTTTACACCAAAGGCTCTCAGTAATTCCTCGTTGGTTAGTTTGGCTATGGTTAGATTAGGCCCTATACAGATGCGTTTGTTTTCTCTTAACATTTGGCCAGAGATCCCAATCAGCCTCACCGTGGACGGAGTTCTCTGCCGCATTGGCCGGTCCACAGAGCGGAGAACGGCGAATACCTGGAGCTCAGCAGTCGTTTGGTCGCGGCGGCGGCGAACGATTTGAAGCACCGGGGGAGGAGGAGCGTTGTCGTCGGAATCGGGCCTAGAATCGAACACTGCGCCTTCTGGAACCAGTACATACCGAAGCTGATGGCCGCCACTGGTACAGTCAGTTAGGCCAGAGGTTCCCCAAACTTTTTTGATCGCGGACCGCTATTTTGTTCCCCCTGCAGCTTAGCTCGCGGACCACGTCCTTCCTAAATGTAGTGACAAGCAAAAAAGGTCATCTGGGTTAGGGTTAGGCCTAACCGTAACCCTAACCCTAGATATTGGGAGGCTCTCGCGGACCCCCGCCATATCCTCCGCGGACCCCCTCTGGTCGCGGACCACAGTTTGGGAACCGCTGAGTTAGGCTAATCTTTACAGTCAATCGGTGAACTTCTATGGCGCCACTAGAACAATGCCCAGGTCATCGGCCGCAGTGGCGGCTCCACAGGCCTGGGGGCCCGTGCCCCTATTGAGTGCCTGGCCTCCCAGTGGTCCCTCTGTTGAGACCCTGTACATAATACTACATATCTAACAACAAATGGTTGTCCCCCCATGATTAGAAGTTGTCATAATTATATATTAACCCTTCAAGCACGGTTTCTGAATTAGCGGACCAATTCTCGTCAGTATTACTCAGATCCTTTGGAATTAGAGACAGGTCAAGCCGGAAAAACAAAAATCCGTTCTGCGGGGAGGCCCATGAAACTTTGGTTTGATTGTCAATGTAGGTCTATATTGCAGATGCCAGACGACGATCGTCATCAGCTAAAAGGCGTCGTCGTCGTTTGCCCTCAGATAAGGTAAAGTTTCGGAAGCAGTGTCGTCTTATCATCATAAAAACTTGTTCTCTTCAGCCAAATCTCCGCCTGTGATTTATGACCAACTTTGTCAATTCAAAATTTCCTCAATTTTCTCGGTCACTCTGGCAATCACTGCATAATTTCTTACACTCGGACAAGGATGGAGCTCTATGAAACAATAGTATCACACATGTAAGCCCATACCTGACACATTTCGGTTGTACGTTGGGGATAAAACTGAGGATGCGTCCGGGAAAATTTTCTTGTCATTGTTTCAACTGGGGAAAAGTGAGGTCGCTGGGACGCTGCGTGTAGTACGGGGGTGCAAATTGCAAATATATGCCATCGGCAAATCAGTCTAGGGTAGGCTTAAAGTTTTTTTATATGATTTACATGTGGTTATATGTGGTTTATATGGTTTTTAGTTAAGATTTATACCCACCCAAAATATTTATACCCACCCAAATCAAATTCATGGCTACGCCCCTGGTGGGAGATGCATCCCCACTCATCCCCACGTGGAACCGCCACTGATGCCTTTTTAGGTCTAATGTCGTAAGTGGAACGCGGCTTTGTTTCTTTTCAGCTTCGATCGACGCAAATGAGAAACAATGGAAGTTGAAATTCAACGAATGGAGTTCGGAATACATTACTGATTGGAAAATGCAGTTCGATGCATTTAAGAAGGAGCAAAGATCATGTCAGTCGCCTTTTCGATGACCAGACGACAGTGACGGCTCCAGGATTTGGCAATTGGGGGCGTTGGGTGGAAACTTCTAAGGCATGGGTGTCAACTAGAGTATTTGTTGCTTGGTATGTAGTAGCAAAGTATATGGTCCCAACATGGGGTCACTGGGGGCCAGGAATTAAATAAGGGGCACGGGTCCCGGATCCCCCATGTGGAGCCCCCACTGCCAGAGGATCTTAGTCACTGAGCCTGACCAGCAGCAATGGCAGTTTCAACGTTCACTCTTATCTTATTAACATAACAGTGCTACATTAGGCCTATATATTGTAATTGGCTTGTTATAGGCCTATATGCCTAGGCCTAGTGTATACTATATATATATATATGTATATATATATATTTATTGCATAAATTTTTATATATATAAACACACGTTAGCAGAATGGTCTTTGGTCAATATTTTATCAAGTTTTTCAAATTTCAATGTGAAATATTGTGATTTGCATTTTCCAGAGGGGCATATGGAATCTCTGCCCCAATGTGCAGGCGCCCATGTATATATATATATATATTTATTTATTTATTTATATAAGTCTTCGTTGATACAGTTATGCTTCAAACATGATATTTCATTGGATAAATTTTGTGATTTAAAAGATTGTCGCTGATTTGTGAGTTTACGGACTCTATATAGACCTATATGTAGGCCAGGCAATAGCCATTAGCCAAGTCAAGTCAATTAATGCACCATCGTCGCTTGTCAATCCAGTTTCATTATTGTAGTCCTTAATATACCATTCAGCAAAACGTTATCGCATTCTCAGGCACCCCGATAGGGGCGGGGGCACAGGACAAATGTCCGGGGGTCCGGCGACTTGCAGCGGTCCCAGGGGCGGGTCCGCAAAAAAACTTACCTAACGATATCGACGACTGAATACTGTCGGAAAGTCTTGACAAACAAAAAAGTTTCGTCACATTGTTTCATAATCAGGTCATTGAATGAACTTTTTCCTCATTAACCTTAAACGTAAAGATTGTTTTTACCGAATTGTGACTACTTTGCGTCTGTCGGCTCTGCCCAGGAGCCCGGATTTTCCGTCGACGGGCATCCGCGTTCTTACTATTTGAATAATATAAGGCCTATGTTGATTTTTGTGATGTTGTCGCCTGGAATTAGTAGCTAGTTGATCCGACGGCCAGAAGCGGATCTAACGGGGGGGGGTCAGCTGAAATTTGACCACTCTGGTCCAAAATCCTAGATCCGCCACTGCCAACGGCAATATAGACGCTATTGACGAAAAATAAAAACTTAGCTTAGGCCTGTATCTATTATAGATCATCGTTCAGGAAAATCAGGGACGTAGCTAGGCATGGGCTTGTGGGGCTCAAGCCCACCCAAGCCTGAAGCTAGCGCCCCCCCCCAAAAAAAAAATTCAAGCCCAAAATGGCGTTGCGGGCTCAAAATGAAGGGAGGGGAGTGAATGTTGGGCTTCAGCCCCCAAACCAAAACCTAAAATCATGGCTACATCCCTGCCATCGTTTGTAGGCCTTCAGGCCATTCCGAGCAGGAGGACGCTGTTGCAGTAGCCTAGTTCAGTGTTTCCCAAACTGCGGGTCGCGACCCAAAAGTGGGTCGACTCGCAGGGCTCAGTCTAATGGGTCGCGGAGTTACACGAAATTAGATTTTAAAGTGTCATTTTTCTAGCCATTGAATACCATAATGCCTCAAGCCTTGAAAGTTTCGAGGCGACTTAGGCTTTAACTGCCTTTAAGAAATTTATATTTGGAAGCAGTTTACAGGATCTTAGCCACAGAGCAATGAACAGAAAAGAATGACAGAAAACCGTAGAGACGGCTTTAGGCCTATACACCAATAGGCGTTGAGTCCACGGTTAATGATGATGTATAGGCCTATAAATCCTCACAGTGGCGGTTCCACCATGTTGATGACTGGGGAATCAGTGGGGATGCCAGTGGCGGCTCCACCGGGGGGGGCAGGGGGCCCGTGCCCCCTATTGAGTGCCTGCCCCCCCCCCCAGTAGTCCCCAGTTGGGACCCTATACTTAATGCTACATACATTAAACAACAAATGGTTGGCCCCCGTGATTAGAAGTTGCCACCCCAACGGCTCCCCACTTGCCAAATCCTAGAACCGCCACTGGGGGATGCATCCCCACACCGGAGTGTTTTTGCTCGTCAGTCTTGTCAACACATTTTTCGTAAGCTTTTATAAAATTTAATTTTTTTAAACATTCGGTGAACTTAATACCGCGGATGCGCGATGACCTTTTTTTTAGCTTGTCAACCCATTTTTGCGATACATTTATATCAAAATGATTAATGTTCTATCCCATTTTAGTTGACAATAACTTTGCAGGGTCGCGGCATGCTACAAATAATAATAATTATTAGGCTATATATGCACTTCTATAGTAGCCTACCATTTCTAATAATCACGAGTACCAATCGATCGTACTTCAAATCCATCCGCAAAAGACCAGGTCATTCCAGAGATCAGTCAGAGGGAAACAGGACATACTCAGAGGCGTCATTTGGGGGGGGGGGCTGAGGGGACCGCGCCCCCCCCAAGGAAATGAAAATATTAATTTATAATGTATTAATGTGAAAAAAAATTGCCAAAATTGCCAAAAAACATCAAAAAATGCAAATTTTCCAACAGTGGCCCTAAAATTTGACAAAATTTCTCAAAATTTGCCAAAAAAATTGGAAAAAATTTGAAAAAATGCAAAAAATGTCTAAAATTTGCCAAAATTTGCCAAAATTTGCCCAAAATTTGCCAAAATTTGTCAAAAATTTGCAAAAAAATTTTCTCGCCCCCCCTAAGAAAAGTGTGAAATGACGCCCCTGGACATACTATGGAGGAAATGCTAATTGGAAGAGATGTGCTTTAAGCCTAGATCTGAAAATGCTGAGTTTATTGGAAGATCTGATCCAAAAAGCTTTGGAAACCCAAAAAGCTTTGGAAACCCTGTCCTATCTCTCTCTCTTTGTCATCTTTGACTGTGTCCAGTCGTTGATTCCGAAACGATTTCTCTCCACTTGTCTCTGTTGCTCGCCAGTTCCTCCAGAGTCATCCTATTTCTTCCAGTTGTTTTCCCTTCCAGCTTGAGCCCCACCGTGTTGAGGTCTTTGCTTATGCAGTCCGTCCATCTTGTTCTCTGTCGTCCTTGTCTTCTTTTACCCTTCTGTTTATGATAGTATGCTATTTTTGGCAGTCTTTCGTTTTCCATTCGCAATATATGCCCCAGCCATTCCATTCTTTTCTTTCTTACGGTGTTACTGACGAAGGGTTGTTGCGTCCTGTCTCTGATTTCTTTGTTTGTTACATGCTCTTTATAGCCAACTCTCATGATCCTTCTTAGCCATTTGTTTTCACATGCGTCTATCCTTTTTTCCATGCTGCCGGTTATATTCCACGTTTCTGCTCCGTATGTAAGTACTGGAATGACGCATGCGTTTAATATTCGCAGTTTCAATTTCAAGTTTATATCATGTCTTTTGAATACCTTCTCCCTTAACCTATTGAAGACATTTCCTGCCAGCGCCAATCGTCTTTTGATTTCTTTTTCGCTGCTTGCTTTATTGTCTACCTCACTTCCTAGGTATACGAAGCTTTCTACCATATCCATTTCATTGTTTTCTATTTCCACTTTTGGCCATGGACCGTGCTGATTTGTCACCGCCATAATCTTTGTCTTCTTATAGTTTATTTTCATGCCTATTTTTCGCTTTCGTTGGCCAGTATTTCCGTTAATTCCATTATTCTTACTAGGCACTCTGCCAGTAAGCATGTGTCGTCTGCATACTCCGTGTCTTCCATATTCTGCGGTTGCATTGTTTTCCCAAGGTTACCTATTTTTTCTAGTCTTCTCATGATGTAGTCCAATATCACATTGAACAGTGAGGGAGACAAAATACATCCTTGTCTAAACCCTGTCACTATTTTGAATTCCTCCGACTCTTTCCCCTCTACTCTCACCATTGCATATGTTATATTGTATAAAGCCTTTATCAGTTGTATGTATTTGTTGTTGATTCCGTATTTTTCAAGTATTTCCCATGCGCCTTTCCTCCAGATGGAATCATATGCCTGTGCAAAATCAATGAAGCACATATATAGGTCTTTGTTGAATTCCCTTCTTTTTTCGATCATCTGCCGTATCACGAAAATTTGATCCGTGCATCGTCTTCCTTGTCTGAAACCGCTTTGATTTTCTCTCAGGTTCTGATCTATTTTATCCTTGACTCTGTTTAAAATTACGCGAGTGAACACTTTTCCTGGTACGCTTAGTAAGGATATGCCCCTGGAATTGTTACAGTCTTTCTTATCTCCTTTCTTGTGGATTGGGATGATTATGGCTCTTCTCCAGTCTTCTGGTGTTATTTCCTCCTTCCATACTTTGCATATTATTCTGTGGAGCCATTTTATGGTTTCCTCACCAGAGTTCATGAGCATCTCAGCGGTTATATTGCATATACCTGGGGCCTTGTTCTTTCTCATTTGTCTAACGGCCTTTGTTACCTCCTCTATGGTCACCTCTTCTGCTGTGTCATTTCCCTCTTGTAGTGGTTCCATTCCTTTTATCTCCTTATTGTTCTCTCCATTGATGTAGGTTCTTCCTTGTTCAGCATGGTTTCAAAATGTTCTTTCCATCTGTTGATTATCTCTGTCTTGTCTGTAATGACTTTTCCTTGTGGATTTCTTTATCGGTTCTAGTCCTATTAACTTGTTACCTCCCCTCGAACATAGTTTATTGACGTTTGCAAACAGAGTCTTACTATCTCCTTTTACAGCTGCCTCTTCCATTTCTTTTGCTATGCTTTCCAAATACTTATTTCTGTCTTCCTTTATTTGACGTTCCAGTTGTTTTTCTCCCACCTCATATGCATTTTTATCCTCTTCTGACCCAGTTGTTAGCATTTGTCTTTTCAAGTCTCGTATCTTGTCCATTTTCTGCTTTGTGTTTGTTGTTATCCAGCATTGATTTTCTCTTTTTTGGAATCCCAGTACTCTCTCCGCTGTTTTATTCATGCCCTCCCGAAACCTTTCCCATTCCTCCTCCACCGTCAGTTCCTTTTCCTCTGCTACGACGCTCTCATATCTTTCTTGTATGCCCTTTCTAAACGTTTCTGCTTTTTCTGGTTCTGCCAACGCCTCGGTGTTGTATCTTTTCCTTACTTTGTTCTTTTTGCTTCTGATTTTCATTTGCAGTTCTGCCACTACCAGATTGTGGTCAGATCCTATTGTCGCCGTCCTATACACCCTAAATTGTCTTCTTTATGGATGTCATCCACTCCTCCCTAGTTATTATGTAGTCAATAAGGTTTTGTGTATTTCCATCTGGTGATGTCCATGTGGTTTTTCGGCATGTCTTCTGAATAAATTGCGTGTTCATTATACTTAAGTTGTTGTTGCTGCATAGCTCCAGCAGTCTACCTCCATTGTCATTTTCTTTTTCGCCTGTCATTCCATGTTTCCCCAGTGTTTGTCCCCAGGTATTATAGTCATCTCCAATTTTAGCATTGAAATCTCCCAACATCACGATTAAATCATGTCTTGGTGTTGTTTCAGGGTGTGTTGTAGTTCGTTGTAGAAAGTGTCTTTTTTCTTCCGGTAAGCTGACTTCTGTTGGGGCGTAGCTTTCAATCACCGTCATTGTTCCATGTTTGAATTTTGCTCTTACTTTAATTATCCTGTCATTTATTTGATCTACCTCTGTCACTGCTGTCGCTATATCGTCTGTCATTGCTATTGCCACTCCATGTTCGTGTTTTGATCCTTCGTCCTTTCCGCTATACCTCATTGTATATCCTTCTACTCTCATCTTCCCTTGCCCTGTCCAGTGTGTCTCGCTTATTCCACACACTTTTACATCGAGTCTTTTAATCCCCAACCAGCCTGTGAGTCTTCCCTGTTCTATACAGGCTTCTCACATTCCAGTGTCCGATATTGTTCTTCCCTTTGCTGATACGCTGTCGTTTACTTGGGTGTGGTCTCTTAGCCCATTTTCCACTTCCGTCAGAGTACCTCGGCGGATAGCGCGGACCTTTTTATCCTGGTCGTCGTCCGATCCAGTATGATCATCTGTGTTTTCTCTTGCTCTCATATCGTTTCGGTTGGTGGTCTTCTGGTCGCCGGGCGGTGACCCTTCCTCTCCCAGCGTTGTTAGCTAGCCGTTTCCGACTTTTGCCGTACTTCGCCTTGCTGCCTGCTAACCTGCGTTCGAAGATCTTCCGTCTTTAAGGCAGTTGTCTGTTTACTGCTACTGATCTTCCGCCCTCTCAGTCGTTGTCTTCTGGTACAGTTGGTCCACGGCACCTTATTCTGTATATTCGGTGCAATCCCGGGGAGGTTTCCCTACCCGGGACTTCCCCCATCCGCCACCCAGGGGACGCGCCTCTACGCCGTTGTACCCCAGCGCGAGGTTGTCCTATGGTTCTTGTCAAAATTAATATTATTTCGCAATAACGCAAGGAAAGCGTATTCCGACCATTTTGCTCGGAAAATCCACTAACATTAGTAGGCCTAAATCACTTAGGCCTATCCCATTGAAATTTTTGCTCTGCGTCAAACGATTTTGCCATACTCATGCGGTTTTAAGACGCGTGAGAAAGGTATGTTCTTTTGTTCCTTGCAAATTTTTTAAAAAGACATTTTCCAAGAAATCTCAATATCTATTTATCCCCTCTTGTCTTATTTAAGAGAAAATATAAATAATTCTGCATAATATATTCGCCACATATTCATTCGAATTGAATCAGAGCTTTTGTTTTGCTTTTTATTCAAAACTCAGAATATTTGCAACTAACGGTCACCAGATGGCCTAATGCATTTTAAAAATATAACATGCTATGATTAGGGTCGCGGTACCTTACAAACTGCTGAAGTGGGTCGCGGTTCCAAAATGTTTGGGAAACTCTGGCCTAGTCTAGGCTAGTCAAAGCTAGATAGAACGAAAGTGAGCTGAATTGCCGCTGGAGTTGGAATGTAGCGGCGAATGGCCTTGATACTAATTAAGGACTTATTAATATTTAAGTAAGTAAAGTAAAGTAAAATCTCGTGGATTTCTATAGCGCCTTGGAGCAGCACAACAGTAGCTGCTTATTCTTAGGCGCTCAGCCTCTCTTAAAATAGCTATGGGGAAGGTATGTTATCAGCCAGGCAATGGTCAACGTCCAAAGGGCAGTGAGGCTATGTTGTTACAGCTATGGAGGATATGATTTTAGATTTTTAGTGGAGTAGATACAAACTAAACTGGGTGACCCAGTGTAGCCTCTTTTGTCTCCTGGCAGATAATATTTTCAGAGCCAGTCTGCCACTGGGCAGATGTAACTGCTCGTCTAACTGGCTCTCTAGTCTACAGAATTATTAGTTTATTATCTTCTGGAATCTCCTTACTTTTTAACAGCCATTTTCTGGATTATACCGCAGGACCGGGCGATATATACAGTAGTGGAATCGATGTTTGGATTTAAGTGAACGGAATTGTTTTATTTAAAAATAAATCTCTAAAAATTGAAATGAGCGTCAAAGAAGCGAATCTTTCCGCCGACGTCTTCGCGGTTTGTCTGACTCACGCGATGTCGACCGAGAAGGAAGAGATCATGGGCCTCTTGATAGGAGAGGTTCGAATAATAAATAAATAAATAATATACCTGGGTTTTAAATGGTTTAATGGTGTCTCTTCTGCGTCTAAACCACTATGATTCCTACCACTACTCCACCGCCCCATACAATATTGGAGTTGCTGGGGGGTTGGGGTTGGGGCTTGAACCCCCCAGCTAACTTTGCAACTCTCCCCAAAATCGCATATAGGGTACATGCAGTGTCTGTCATTCATTGAATTTCAATCCTCACCCACCCCACCCTCCAGCTCAAATTCCACAACTCCAACACTGCCCATGTGTATATATATATATGTGTGTGTATATATATATATATATATATATATATATATATATATATATATGACCTCATTTTATACTCATTTACCCTTTTCAGTTGCAGTACACTAGGAAGGTGACAGGAAGGTGACATGCCGTGATTTTGCCCATTTTTTAAAAAATCGACTGAATTTACCAAACTTTTACTGTAATTTGTCTTGCAGCCCTAAATAAAATGTATGCTTTCATTTCAGATCGATGAGCACTCCGTGTGTTTTATATCTGCAGTTATTCTTCTCAGGCGATCCGATAAACAGGCGGATCGAGTGGAAATATCACCAGAACAGTTGTCGGCCATTTCTGAAAGAGTAAGAACAGGTTTTAATTATCTTATTTGTTCATTTTGCCCTTTCACCACGAAATTTTCAATTTCTCCCAGAAATTTTGACATACTATATCAACTTACAGCGCTCCCCAAATGCCCCTAGCTGACTTACCCCCGGTCTAGTCAGTTCAACCCTCAGATTCAAGGAGTCTAGATTAGCCACTACTGTACGTTTTAACAGCTATCGTATCATTGAGATTGGTATTCGGTTACACACCGTATAACTGTCCTGAATATTTGCTGTGATGTTAGATTGTTACTGTCATTCTGTATAAATTACTTTCAATTATGAATGGATTTGTTTTAACCCCTTAACTGGGATCCCGGATATATCCGTCCATTTTAGATTGAGTTACAGTTAAATACACGGTTAAGGGGTTAAACAGTTGTGCTTTGTTTTTGGATATTTTACTATGACCAGCATTCCTAGTTCTCTGGATTTAAAAACATTTGGAAATGTTTTCTGCATCTAGATCGCTACATTTTTTTCATGACCATTTTAAATGTTGATAATTTCTAGTCTTTGATGGAATTGCTGTCTGGTATCATTTCTTTTCTTTCATATGAACGTCAACTATGAGTATTTTTGTGGCATTCAGTTCTTCATGGTGGTGTTTACTAGCGTAAATAATTTTTTTTGATTGGTTCCAGGAGCTGAGTCAGATGCTTGATCGTCCAATGAGGGTGATCGGGTGGTATCACTCGCATCCACATATCACTGTTTGGCCATCTCACATCGGTTTGTGAATTGATTGTAACATCTTTCTTACGGAAGTCTTAACACATTGACTGCTTGGCCAAAAATCTCCCCACTGCCGAATCGACCACGTGATGCTATAAAAAAAGTGATATACATCCAGGGCCTCAAACAGGACACATGACGTACGTCTTAACAGCCAACGTGTTAAGGCATCTTGACCGTATTTCAGTAACATTATTATTTTGTGTTGACTTTTCTTAACCCTTTACCCGTTTGCCCTGAGAATACTCGTCCATTTTACTTTGTGCTACAAATTAACAAATGGTAAAAGGGTTAATGTTGTGGTTGTTTTGCATTGTATTTTCTCTGATCAGTGGCACAGTGATCAACTAGCTGTTGTCCCAGTTTCTAACAATGTAGATGATGTTATTATTGGAAAACTAGACTAACTAACTAAAGAACTTCTATAGGGGCTCATCCATATAGTACATGTGCAAAAAGGGCATATTTTCAACCCCCTCCACCGTTTGCACACCGTACATATGCAAAATCTCCTAAATCCAAGACCCTCCCCCCTCGGTGCGTATGTACTATGTGGATGGACCCTAGGTACATTTTTGTAATGCACCTGGATGACCTGCACTGTGCTCTAAGCACAACTTAGCATTTGAGGAGGTTGACATTTTGCATTCTTCTCATCAGTGTATTATATCTTTGTAAATGTGAATGTGTATGTATGTATGTACATACACTCACACACACACACACACATAAATATATATATATATATATATTCAACAGATGTTCAAACCCAGGCAGCGTACCAATTGATGGATGACGGTTTTATTGGAGTCATCTTTTCTGTTTTTAATCAGGAAAAGGCTACAAATGTTAGTGTAAATTTTTGTTTTTTCTTGCTTTTGATATCAAAATATTTTTAGTTTTCAGAAACTTAGTGGTATTTGATCTTGGTGATACTTATATGCATTACAAATAGTTGAAGCACTTATTTTCAATGCATTTCAAATTGTCATCATATTTGCTTTTCATTTGTTGTAAGGATGTTAGAGTGATTTTAAAATACTTAGCATGACACAAGGCATTTTAACCCCTTAACTGGGCAACTATTTGTAACTCAATGTAAAATGGACGAGCGTTACTCGGAGCACCCAGTTAAGGGGTTAACATGCATTTTAGACTTATTCAATAAAACACTAAATTGCCATTAGTGGCATATAGGCACAATTTTTGTAATTTAGGTATTTCCTGCAACTTTCATGATCTTGATAATTATTACAGATTTACTGGTAATCTACAAGTGTATTGTGATGATATCCACTTGGTTTCTAATGTTTTCAGAAAAGTAGGGTCGAAGTCGCGTGTTTTCAGTCTGCAAAACATGGAGTCGGATATGATAAGTGAGTCTTTGAATTAAATTGATAATTAATATAACACAAACTTTCGTTTGCCTAGACCAGAAGTCAGATTTTCAAACCAACAGATATGGGCTGCTGTACAAGTCTGTAGGACATTTTTTTGAATCCTTGAACCATAAGAAACAGCCTACTGCTGCAACTTAGAGATCAGGGATGACATACTAGACAGTGGCTGACATATAAATTCCTCATAAAGCTGTCAATTTTGATATTTTTCAAGTCGAATACAGTATGACTCTGTAAGCACCATTGCAATCTTCAGGGTACATGAGAAAAGTGTCTGTGGTGTTTGTTAACAGAGAGTCCTTGTTAAGCGAATTGAAAGAAATCTGAGCTCTTCCAGTTGAAGTGGTTGAAATGGAAAAACTGAGGGTCCATGTTGTCCAGATCCATGCTATGTTAAAGGGGTTTTACCATACCCAACTTTAAGTATAGAAATAATTGTTTAATTGTTTAAATGTTTTTAAAGCCACTGCAATTTCTTTGAAGATACTGGTTTAAGCTGCCACTTCATGTTATGTTTCTTTTCAAAAATAGTCGATACTATGAAAAATTGAAGAAGAAACTAACCCTGTTATGGAGACCATCAGTTTTCTGGGACTTAAGTGTGATGTCGTGCATAATTGTATTTCATTTAGTCATACCTTATACAATCACCATATTTATTTTTGTTCATATAACATGCATCCACATATAATGTACTTGCATAGAAAGTAAGTAAGTAAGTAAGACGGAATTTCTATAGCACTGCCCAAAACACAGGGCCATATTAGGGAGGGGCTGTAGCCCCCAGCCCATCATGAAAATAGGCGCACTGATTTTCGAGATAACCTTTTTTTTGCTGGTCAGAGATTTTCAGTACAGGCGATGGCCTTTTTTCTCAGCCCCAGACCCACTTGGGTCTTAACCCCTTAACTGGGTATTTAACTGTAACTCGATGTAAAATGAACGGATATATCCGGAGTCCCCAGTTAAGGGGTTAATCCTGCCCTGCCAAAACACAGTGCACCAGCTTTCACAAGCGCTCAATCTGAACGAAATCCATAGTCCGCGTTGGTTAAGGTTGTAGATCCAGGTAGGCAGTCGCAGCAAAGTACCCTGATATAACTTACAGGTTGAGGCTGTTTGATTTTATAAAAATCATAATGGGCCACATTCATGGAAATATAGTTTACGTGAAAGTTCTTTTGATATCTCATAGTTATGAACGGGTTGAAATTCCACTTCACATTGAGCCGGTTGACTTCATGAGTGAAGCGTGTGTGTCCAGTCTTTGGCCGAACTTGCTACCATCATAGAACAAGAAGAGGAAGAATCGTATAAAAGAACTTTGAAAGTTCTGGACCTTGATCTAACTGTTGCCCTACAGAATGAAGCAGGTATTTGTTTCATACAGATCTACATCTGATCTCTTGAACTGAATTTTCTACTTAATGTGTGTGATATGACTTGGAAGCAGTGGAGGCTCTAGGATTTGGCAAGTGGGGGGGGGGCGTTTGGGTGACAACTTCTAATCATGGGGGGCCAATCATTTGTTGTTTAATGTATGTAGCATTAAGTATAGGGTCCAAACAGGGGGCCACTGGGGACCAGGCACTCAATAGGGGGCACGGCCCCCTTGACCCCCCCCGGTGGAGCCGCCATTGCTTGGAAGAGTTGAACTGAAATTTTAATTATCTTATTTGTTCATTTTAATGTCAAAATTACATATCCAAGAACAATATTAAAGACAATTGAATATTCATTATGCTGTTCTCACAAGTCGTAGATTTTCCACGAGTTTGGAGAAAGTTAAGCAGCAAGCTGCAGCATTGAGTGTGACTTGCTAATAGTTGCTATATGGATGTGTGTGTGTACTGGGATTGAGTTGTGATGTCAGTGGCCAACTTGGTTGTTCAGCCGTCTAGATGTAAATGAGTAACACCATAAGACTTGGAATGTAAAACATGTGTTTAGACATCTAGATAGGTGAAGTAAGCCATTGGTATTGCTGCTTGCCATTGAAACCAGAGATCAGCACATGCCTTAATGATTGGATTAGTCTATCAGACTATCTTCACTGGGTAGGGTTCCAGTTTGAAGTGTTTATGCATTTAGCAAAATTTAACAAATTTTTTATTGCAATGCATTTTCTTCATTTTTTCCACATATGTGATTGCTGCAAAATGTCTTGGCAATTTTATTAGTATTTTTCGCTATTTAATCACCTAATCACATGTGTAGCACTTTTTGCTATTTTCCTAATATAGACATAACTTTACAGGGAATCAGCACCTGTTTTGGATTACTTTTTGCTCATCAGCCTTTTTTAATGAAAAACATCACAATTTCCTCAAATATGCAGTGAAATAGGTGCATTATTAGAAAATTTAACAAATGGAAAAATTCCATATTTCTCCTGTATATTTAGTACTTCCGAGCCCAGCATATTTTCCGAAAAATGGCCGCGTTGAACTGGTATCCCTAAGTGGGAGAAAGCATTGACAGAAAGTACCCACCAAAGATCAGTGATAGCCAAAATGTGTGACACTGTAACAATTTGCATCTTATAATGAGTAAAAAAAGTTGATATGTATTTCATCAGAATTTATGATTTTTCAGAAAGTTGTTTTGACTTTTCAGTTCTCACAAAGAACATGATGCAGATCTTTGAAATTCTGGTTGGACCATTGATGGCAGTGTTTGAAAGCAGAATTATGAACAATGAAACCACTATTGAAAAACTGCACAAAGAAAAGGAAGAGCTTAGAGAAAAACTAAAACAGCTTGCACTTCAAAGGCCTTATTCCACAACATCCGTTTGAAAAATACTCACTATTATTTTCAGTAATGTGTGTAATTCACATGTTCTCAGTAACAAGCACTGCTTGGACTTATGAATCTGCCTCTAGATAAATTTGATTAATATGTTTGTTTCATATGAAAAAGAAATTGTGCAGCTGGCTATTGTATGCTGCTATCTACGGTAATTAGCTTTTCTTATTTGCTAAGATTTTATGTAAAAATTATAGATTGAACTTGTACTGAAACTTTCTAAAATGTTCACATTTTTGCAGAATACAGTATCACTAAAGGTAACTGCAAATTTTTATTAACCTTTTCCAAACAGTTTCTGAGTGTAAGAATGAAGTACTCTAGCACAAGGCAAAAAATTCATGTGATTGTATATAATTTTTATGGTACCATCCTAGTAAAGTTGAATTATTCCTTTTGGTGTCGCTTTTCTCTTTATGAAACCAATGGAAATTGAATGTGGCTAACATGCAAAGCTGAAATAGTTAACTCCACATTATCATTACATCTCACCCAAGTATGTATCATAAGGATGAAACAGGCTATGATGCAATACAAGAATTTGCAGCCAAATCTTTTTAATAAGATGCAAAACATCAAAATTTTACAATAGTTCTACTAGTCTCTGAGTTTCTGATGAGTGGAGACTGTGGCTAACTCAGAATGTGTTTCGTTTTTTAATTCACAGTCAAAAACTTCAGAGAAAGCTTTTAGAAATGGTTTTGTTGCGTCGTTGACTGTGACAGTTCGATCCAACTCTTTAGACAGGGAGGTGACGCCTTTTCCTATAATACCACATGGAATGATATTATCAAACCAACTAAGGTCTATGTCACAGTTCAGAGCCAAACCATGGGTTGTCACAAAACGTTTTCCATGAATACCTACACAAACACATAGTAATTGAAAATATTAATATACTACTGATGTCCAGTTTTTTTAAAACTAAAGAGTTTAGAATAAATCACAAAACATGGATGTCGATACCGTAAGTTAAGCTGATAAGAACCTGATTGTGGAAAATGCACAATAACCAGATTATTATTATTATGACAATTTATATAGTGCAATAAGCATAGCAAAGGCTACAGTCAAGAGCACTTTACAGGGGGCACTTGTAGGAAATAGTAAATAAGTGCGTCTTTAGTTTATTTGCAAACAGTTAGGAAGAGGTCTCTTTAGTCACTTCATCTTATTCCATAGAACTTAGGATCTTCAATTTACAGTTCTTAAGCAAACAAGCTTTAAGCAGCATATCTACCGGTAGTCCAATGCACAAAAAGTACTGAATAAATTTGTTTCACTGTACCCTGCAGTAGCAAGGTTTTGAAAAGAAAGTGATAAGGCCCTACTGTTAATACAACACTTTTTTAGACATGGCAACGACAAAGAAGGTTCTTGGCTCAATTTATGGAGTTGCATTTTTCCACCAACTGCTCTACACCATATTATGCTATCAGTAACAATAATGTTATAGTATTTCCAAATGCTATTCTACCAATAAGTAAGAGTCCCAAAAACATTCATTACAAAAAAGTAGCAACAGATGTTTCACAACTACCTATGGCTGCCAGTTTGTTGTTTCCCATCCAAACTCCAATATTTCCTGAAGTTGTGGCATCCAGATCAAAGTGTTTACAGCATTGTATTATAGTTTGTTCTAGTTTACAAACATAAGCTTTCATTCCAAGCTGAAAATATTTCAAGTTGATAACAGGATAGGCAACAAGCTGGCCAGGGCCGTGGAAAGTGATTAAACCACCACGATCAGTTCGGTGAAAATCAGCTCCTGATGAACGCAGTTTGCTTTCAACTTCAACCGTGTAATCGCGCGATCGCAAGCCAACTGTGTACACTGGATCATGTTCAAGAATAAAAAGTGTGTTCTTTGCTTCTTCGAGCACAGGGGTCTCAATTATCTGACGTGCGCACAGACTTTGTTTTTCCAGCGCAGCTTCATAACTGATGCGGCCCAAAATGGAAAGATGAAGCAGGCGTCTTGGCATGTAGACACCTGCCATATAAATGAAGGATAGTTTACTTAATGTAGCTTAACTGATTAAAAATAAAGCTTGATGGCATGCTTGCATGAGGAATAAATATACAATGTGAATACTGTTGGACCTTTGCAAAGTGAAAATGAGAAGACATTACAGGGCGTGCCAATAAATCCTGTTAGATTTTGAAGAGATGTAACTTTCTTAATATTTGAGGTACAAAGGAAATAAAAATACGAAAGTTGAGAAGATTTATTCGACAATTCGGAAAATCTAACGTAATTAACATTGCTCTAACACAAGCTACTCAGTGAACAGTGAATTGGACAAAATAAACTCTGAAAGTAAAATTTAAAGAAAGAAATGCATTTTTTATCCTAGTCTAAGTTACAAAAGTGACAGTTGTTGCTTTTGACTTGGCGTTTGACTTAATGCAGTCACACTACATCTAACAACTTCCTAAATAAATTGTTGGCACACAAGTAGCCCCATGATTAACTCAGTTAATTCTGGGGTTGTTCTGTTGGCCGAATGCTGTAGGAGGCGAGTATCGGTGATAATGAAACACTAGAATCACATCACCTTCTTTACCTCCATGTTAACAACCAGAGCAGTTCTTATTATTTACTTATTTTAAATTTTCATCAACCTCTTGCTGTTCAATAATAATAATAATAATAATAATAACAATAATAGGGTTTACAGTTATTCAGTAGGATATGTCGTGTGTGGGAATCACTGTTCTGTTTTGCCATTCAAATTATGTTTTCCCAATGTAATCTTCAATTGCCCTCTAGTAGTAGTTTGGCATGCATTCTTCTTCTTTGCCTTCTTGTCCTCGAGTCTACAAATACTATTACAACAAATCTGTGGGCCAAGATTGGAATTGACATGGATGTGGGAATGGTTCCTACTATCTCCTATTTAATTCACTAGGAAGATATGATTGAGAGCTGGTAAGCCTCAAGACTGGGTGTATCACAGAACATAGCCACCACCATCCAACAGCGCAATCAGGCAATTATTACGGTAATTAAGAAACAATTTATGTAACTATGCATCTTTACCGTAATTCGCATTGCTGCGGTGGTGGCCATTTTCTATTATACATCCAGCCTTTAACGCCGACGTGCACACGTGATATGGTGTCGCGGTGCAGGAGTGGTAAACTATCGCGTATGTCCTTTGAACGCAATGCCTTCCACGATATAATCTAATATCCTAGAATAACAGGTTACCTTTAAAATCAAGAAATTTCGACTATCATTGAAGTTCGACGGGCTAAAATCACCAACCTAAAAGAATCAAAAAATATCTTTTATTCCGGTGACCTTGCGGTCACCACTCACCGGCATTTCGCGCGGGAAGGTCTTTCTGGTTAAGAGCGGGTGGGTTAAAATCCACTATAAATAATTGAGCAATGATATGATTCTTGCAAGACTTGCGTAATTAATATAAAATGTTTTTTAATGTACAAATTGAGTAATGATGAATATAGCCAGAACGTTCGTTGTGTCATTGATGAGTCCGTTGATGGCAGTCCAAAGAGACAGTAATAGGCTATTCCTTCTGCAGTGCAATTTGATCAATTGAGAAAACTGCGTTTCAGTTTTTAAAAACCTTTTTATTTTTAATCTGGAGACTTTATTTGTTTTCTAAGTTTTTTCTAATGTTTCAGATGCTGGACCTTTTACTGACTATTGCCTGGCTGATAATATACCTTCCCCATAGCTATTTTGCTGGACCTTTTACGTTCAATGCGTGAAATCCACGAGATTTTACTTTACTTACTTACTTTTACTTTTTACGTGTAGCGTGAATAAAGAAGACACAAGTCAATAAGAAAACATGACTGATTGGTCAAAATTAGATCAATATTGTGCAAAATCGTGACAGTACTGCATCTTAATGCTTGGAAATGTGCTGAGGAGTTCTTAAAAGTGGATGAGTAAAAATTTGTTCTTTGTTTTGTTTACATAGGGTGTCTGTTTTCTTTAAAATGTCGATGGTAACACCGACATTCCATACTTTTATGTTCGTTAGAAAAAGTCGGATTTAAGTGTATGACGACTTCATTGATCTTGTTTTTATATTTTGATTTTATATTATTTTACTAGGCTTATATTTTTACCAGTAGTTTCTGAAACTCTCGGCTTCATGCGCTGTTATTTACGTTTTATCTGTTATTAATATTTTATCTGCCTCGGTAGCTCTTTCTGAGACCGGGAGATGTTCTATCGGCCCGAATTCAATACCTTGACGGTCAGAGATTTTACTTCTCAGGCAGTCACATGTCCGCAGGCACGAAGTGGAAATTAAAAAAAGATTAAGCGCATAAGAATAAGCAGCTACTACTGTACTACTTTCCAGGGCGCTGTATAAGTTTACGAGATTTTACTTACTTAAAATGTTCTGTGCAATGTATCGGGTTTCGCTGTGCTCTGGTATGTTAGCGGCAATAGACAGTGTCTATCAAGAAGGTTGTAGTAGTTGTCTACCAACTTCTATAGCACCCAGTTCTAAATCTCCTGAAAGTATCAATTGATGGTACTCCAAATCCCACCTCAAAAGACCAGGTCAGTCCCAAGAGCCGAGTTGAAAGCAGCAATACAGAAAAAGAGAACTGAGAGATGTGTTTTAGACTGGATTTCAAGATACCTTGGTATTATGGGCTTTATGGCATGACAAAAAATTACATACAAGAACAGTGTTAATTTCATTATGTTGTCAAAGTACTGAGGTGCATTGCATTTAATTGGTGCTTGTGCCAAGAGCATTACCTTCACATTAGCGCTATTAGGTTGAATGGACAAAATCACCAGACTTATCAGTGTAAAAACTCATTGTTTCATGATAACCTTTTTAAAAGTCATATTAATCTGTGTTACAATTTTATTGTGTAAACAGTCTTTGTAATGGATTTATGGCTATCTGTGCCATGGAGAACAAAGACCACTTCACTGGGAAATTATTTCATGAAAGTATTTTGTTAGTTAGTAATTTTGAAAAATTTAAATCTGACTATTATTATTATTATTATTATTATTATTATTATTATTATTATTATTAGCTAGACAATTTATATAGCACAATAAGCATGGCAAAAATGGCCAAAGACAAGAGCGCTTTACAATACTATGTATACCCAATGGTGAATAGGTGAGTCTTAAGATTACTTAGAAAAAGTCCAAAGAGTCAGAGTTTGTAACATAGTCCGGTAGTGAGTTCCACAGTTCAGGATTGCCGCGTGTGACCGACCTGACCCTGAACTTGGCCGTTTTAGATGAATGGTTTGAAATGTTGGCCATGTTGAATAATGACTTCTTACTGTGGTGCTTCATTCCAGTCTAGGCCTATTCAAATTTTTGAATTGACAAATGCTACATAAATCTCCAACATTTATAAAGCTGAAACCAGTGACCAAATACTTTAATTTTTAATTTTATTCAGTGTTAGAAACACTTATAAAAATCCTAGACTTCAGTTGTTTATTTCATATAGAAATGCTTCATTCTGTTGATGCGAATGATCCATGTTTTCTTGGTTATCGGAACTTTCATTCATAATTTGGGTGATTTTGCCCAGAGGTGATTTGTCCATTAATTGTACAGATATTGGTAATATGTATTCAATGACAGGTGAAGCACTGGTTGGTTACAAGTTCAGAATGATAGTATTTCTCAATTTAAATGTGATTCTTTTATGTACACTTTCACAGGTAAAGTTGTATCGGAGTAGGCATGAAGGCCGACCAGGAACGAGTGAAGCAGATGCTAACGGAAACCATCCTGCTTCTTTGTAAGAATGGCCTTCATTTTCAGAAGCACTTGACAGTCCAAGGACTAATTGGAATTACCCTTGACGAAACTGAGATTTTTATGATCCACATCAACGAAATTATTCCGCCAGAAGCAGCTGTTGATCTTTCTGATCTGGCAACAAACGGTTGTGAAACTCTTATGTCAGACGACGAAAATGCATCAACTCAGGACGATAATTTCACAATGGTTCCGCCATCACTTAGTGTCAGCTACGTCGACGAAGTCATGCCAGAAAACCCAATGGCTGGCATTAAATCAGAACCAGGCGAAACACAGGCCGATGCACGCGAACTCCCAGAGTCGAAGAGCTGGGTAGATGATTTCTCTACAGATATCTGCCTTTCAAAACAACCTACTGAAAATGAAAAATGTGACCAGTCTAAAGAGCATATGGTTGTTGAAAATAGAAAAAGTGATGCGTTTTTGATGGGACAGGACACCCTGTTGAGCATTGCTTGCAGTAGCGGAACGTCAGAGCAGAGAAAAATAAGGCATATTCAGAATGACTTACATCAACATTCTTCAAGTTTTGAAACAAAACGTCAGGTTCGAACTAATGTTATCTAGCAATCTGTTCCTCTGTTCAGTTGCGTTCTATGATGTTTTACCATACTTAGCCATGTACTTATTTCCTGTTATAATTTTTCATCATCATAGCACACAAAGAAAGAAAGGCAATTTAAATTGCCTGCTTATTGAAATTAAAAGTTATTTAATTATGTGTGAAAATTGATAGGGACTTTTGTAAAATGAGACAAATTTTAGGAAAACTTTTGGGGTTTCTTTTAAGGCATTGGTATTTATATGCAGTATACTGGCAGTTGGTACTGCAATATAATTCTGTTAGCACAAGCTCAATTACTGGTAATTAGTATAGAATATTTGCTATTTACAATAGATAATGTCTGCTGATCATGGAGATATGTAGGAAAATTGACATGGTGAAAAGAACTGTCTGCATAGTGTTATTTATTTATAACTAGCGATGTCATCTGATATGCTTCTGTTGATCAGATAAATGGATTTTATAGAAACAGGTGATCCCTTTTAAAGACAAGAAAAACAGATTTTATGAGACAACTCACAATATATCCCTTATGTACTTTTGTGGCTAGTATTGTCTGTCTTTTCTTGAACAGTTTCCCCACATAAAGTGGACATTGACATACAAAATAAGTGTTATACTTTAGCATAAATTTGTTCTAATTTATCACTTTCTAAGTCTGAAAGATTGCTAAATTTACCAAAATATTTTAGTTATCAAGTACTGTTGAAGTCCGAAATGAGCAATAAGCTGCTGTGCTCTGGATCAAGTTTTTGCGAAAAATCTGATGAACAAAATACCAATTTTGGCATTTCTAGCACGAAGTTATGAAGAGGTCCTGTTGAAAACGCAGATGGTATTTTACTAGACATAATAGTAGGCTAAAAATCACGTGAAACACAGCTGCAAAGCAAAATGTAAGCCATCACGGTCATATCACAGAAATGAACAGGTTTCTGCAGGGGTATTAGAAGGAATCATATCCATGAAAGCTCAAAATCAGCAGTAACTTGGAATTGATTCATCAAGCTATTGTTGTTACTTGCCTTTGGGGCTGTCCATTACCATAATTATGTCATCAATTTTTGGGCAATTTTTGACCCCTCCCCCTTGTCAACAACTGTCAACTTTCAGTTCCCCCTATAATTACATCAACAACTTTTGACACTCCCCTCCCTCCCCCAAGATCAGTGACAGGTCCCAATAACAAGGTTATTATTTTTGCGATGATGACCATTTTTTCCCTGTTTTTCTCATCGAGTGTCAAAATGTGGTGGTGATGACCTGTTTTGCCATGCTTTTTTCCATTGTAATAAGTAGTATTCCATGAAATTTCCTATTTTTTATTATTTGTAAAAAGTGAAATTGTTGACGTCAACTTTTCTTGACCCCCCTGTCAACAACTGTCAAACTTTTTCAAACCCTCTCCCCTAAATTGTTGATGTCATTAATGGGCAGCACCTATATTCTTTTACAAAGTTTTCTATTTACAATTTGTCTGTACAATTGTTGCAGATAATGACTCGGAATTATGAAGTGCACTATAGAAGTAGATGATTTTATTGGAATTTCTAAATGCATGCATTAAATTTTATTTATTGTATCTCATCAATTTGTGTGTTTGTATTTATTTTATAGTTTGACAGCGTTCAGAATCTCTCTCAATCACCTGCATCGTCGGGGGGAAGTAGGCGACCTTATACTTGTTCAAGCCAATATCCATCTTCCAGTTTGTTTGTTTCGAGATATCGTTCAAAGAATGCCACTGACAAAGAATACCACTGCACTTACCCAGGCTGTTCACTTTCTTTCTACGCACGTAGGACACTTTTAAGGCATCAAACGCAAAAGCATGGAAGACCAAAAAGTTACATTCGCTACGGTGGAAGGACATACAATATGTCAGACTTGTATTTAGGACATTCATAAATTCTTCACTAGTTAAAATGATAAAGTGCTTTTACTTGTATGAAACATGTGTTGGTAATATTTGTGATATTACTTGGTCATTGATTGGGCAATATCGAAGAACATCTCAGAATGGAGTGAAAGATAATGGCGATTGCTTACTTACTTGCTTTGTTCATATTTTTTAATACTCTGGTCGAGTGTGAATCAAAATTTATGTTATATTGACTAAAGTTGAACTGAAAGTTCTACCAGAATTTAGTGCTTTATACTGTCAATACTGATTATAAAATGTTTGTCAGTATGTGACAATTGCTAATTTCTTTTTCTGTGTACACTGTACAGTATACTGTACTTTACTCTGTAATGTTTATGTGGAGTTTAAATTAAGAGCATACAGTACCGTTACTTGTTAAACAGTTTCTTTAATTGTTATCGTCATCATCATCATCATGCTCTCTGCCAACACTCCTTAGCAACAATAGCTAGACACAAAACATTTCCAAGAAGTCCTGTCTTCTGATAGTCTTCCTCCTTCCATGATTGAAATTCCTTTCATGTTCATGTCTTCCTCTGATGCTGTCCATCGACTCTTTCCTGGGTCTTCCTCTGCCTCTATTTCCTTCCATTTGAGTGTAGAGTGCCTTGTATTGTATGGTGACCTACTTTCATCCATTCTATTGATATATCCATACCATTTTCTTCTAATTACCGGTGGTTCTTATATGTCTTAAATTTGACGCTAATTTTTATTAATGATGATTAACTTACACAAAATAATTTTTAAACTGTTGCTTTAGGACTTTGAAGCTTGATATGTTTGCATTGACTTGCAATATTTTGAGTTGTGGTTATCAGTGGCATGGCAGCTCCACGGTGGGGGGGCACGTGCCCCCTATTGAGTGCCTGGCCCCCCCAGTTGGGACCCTATACTTAATGCTACATACATTAAACAACAAATGGTTGGCCCCCCATGATTAGAAGTTGCCGCCACTGGTGGTTATACAGTATTTTAGCCAGAGGTCAGATGCAAACTGATATTCTAATGTTCAAATAATGGTCGACAAAAGACTTAAAATTTGTTATTCTAGTTATAGAAAGTTGTGTATTATGACTTCTGCAGTTAAGATAATGCCTCTGAAGAGCTTTGTAAATAAATATCTACTGTATATCTGTTGACCTTTGTATTTGTAAACAAGGGTTCATCCTGACCTATAGGTTGATTTATTCATGTACAGATTATATTTACGTAATTTGTCATGAGAGTGTTGTATGTTGATTGTATGTGTGTTAGCGATCAGATTATACCACAAAAATCTTAACTTTCAATAAAATCAAATAAATAAACCGCGGAATATAGACAGAACAGGGGTAATGGAAAAGGGTCATATTTTGACTTCCCCTCCCTCTGAAGAGTCGTAAATAAATATCTACTGTATATCTGTTGACCTTTGTATTTGGAAAAAGGGTTTCCAAAGTAGAACGACGATATATATCGAAGTTCAAGGGACCGTGATAAATACAGGATATATCCCAGGTTATAGACCCAAATAAATGACATTTTGACATTTTGACATTTTTATTTGTAAACAAGAAGAAAGCATGTGAATGATTTGTTGTAATTAAAAATCCAAAGAAATAAAATGATTGCCAAACTATGATGAGCAGAAGACAATAAACAATAATTGATTATACAGTAATTATAATTATAATTTTACTGAAACCAATTAATTAGATCCATCAGTTTGTAATACAGCATATAGCTAAGAATTGCATAATTCAAGATTGAATGGGGCTTTGCTAAGTGCATGCACTTTTGCTGTCCCTGGCCCATGGCTATATCTGCTGCCCCTGGCCCATGGCTATATCTGCTGCCCCAGGGACAAAAGATACTGACGGCATGCACCTCTTAAAACTAACTACCGAAAATCTTCTGAGGGGCTGTCCATTATGTCAACAATTTTTGACCCCCTCCCCTTGTCAACAACTGTCAACTTTCACTTACCCCCCCATAATTACGTCAAAAATGTTGACCCCCGCCAAGATCAACGACAGATCCCAATAACAAGGTTATTATTTTTGTGATGATGACCATTTTTCCCCTTTTTGCTCATCGAGTGTCAAAATGTGGTGGTGATTACCTTTTTTGCCATGCTTTTTCCATTGTAATAAGTAGTTTTACATGAAATTTCCTATTTTTGAGTATTTGTAAAAAGTGAAATTGTTGACGTCAACTTCTCTTGACCCCCCCTCCCCTGTCAACAACTGTCGAACTTTTTTCACTTTTTCAAACCCTATTCTCCCCTAAATTGTTGATGTAATTAATGGACAGCCCTGAGCCAAAAAATCGTCACTTATTACCTTTGCTTATTTGGTTATTGAAGGTGTTGTTCTGTGCTGTTCAGAATCTCATTAATTTAGTATGTGCGTTTTCTTCAGGTGTACTTGAAGCCATAAATAAAAAGTCACGTATTGACTAAATCGGTACGTACATCAATTTACATACTTGCGTCGTGTGACCACAGGTCCACAGCGCGCCGAAAGCCACGTGACCTATATTTTATTTTCTTGAATCTATGACAAGTCCGAAAGCCAATAGAAAGCGTCGTTTTGTTCACGTGACTACGCTTGGCAGAAAACATTTGTCCAATAGTACTCAATTGTTCAGTCACGTGACACGCACGTCCTCCAATCGGAGTTCCATGCCAAGAGATGGCTTGAAACCAAAAAACGCGAAGCGGTGAGGACGTCGTCGTCGTCTTCATTATTTACCGGCGGATCTCTTCCAATTTCAGACCTCCCGAGTCCCTCACCCGGCGTTTGTCGAGCCGCAGCGGCAGCGAGTCATCTCCCTCGGACAGCGGATCTTTTTGAGGGCGTTATTTTCTCGATCGAAGTGACCGCCTGACCGACTGATGGCCTCAACACACCCGGAGACCGTCAACGACGAGGCGGCGTCCAACTCCTCGGTACCGTCCGTCCATCTGGCAATGATAATTTTTTAAAGCGATTGATTTTGCTTATTTATTTTCTGGATGTTTTATTTTAAATTTAATTTTGATTAGAGAATGCGTTTAAAGAATTGTCTTAGTTGTTTTTAGTTGACGCAACGACTTCTAATATCGCCCAGCAAGTTGGTAAGTAAGTAGAATCGCGTGAATTATATAGCGCATTGTGTATAACCGCAAACGCCAAGAAATGCAAGCAAAACACAACATGAAATCAATTAGGATTGAATGAGATCAATTATGATTTAGAACTGCTGGAATTGATGATTTACGGTAATGCTTTCACTTCTAAAAGATGTAATCTCTTTCTCATGTGCTATGTTTGTACGTATATTCATTTTCATCAAATCTCTTTTGTATATATTTAGTTATTATTTTGGCCCATGCCTGTATGTTGGTTTTTTACTGTGTAGAATAATTGAATTTTTAAATTTTTTACTGAATGTAGAAGTTGTCAATGGATATTTCCCCAGCCAAATTACTTATACACATTATTGACATTATTATTATTATTATTAGTATTATTTTTATTATCAGATTGTTTACTCTTTATTAGATAATTACAGAAAATTAGAAAAAGATTGCTGATTATTTGGGGAAATGCATGCTTTTGTAAATGTAGGCTATTCTTTTTACTAAATTTTAATTTAATTGTGTTCAGTGAAGTATTTTCTGTTCAGAAGCAGATGTTATTGTTAATTACATGTGCATTTTGAAATTTAATTTCATAAAGTGAAATTTTTTGCTAAATTTTTTCATTCAGGTGAATGAATCACAAGTTGTCAATGATGTGGATAGTTCAACTCCAAAACGTGCCAAATTAGATGAAGCGGTACATATATACTGGCATTATTGTTATTATTAATATTAGTATTATTTTTATTATCAGGATTGAACCAATTTTTGTAGTGCCTTATTTATGGCAAGGACCAACGTTGATGGCACTTTGACAGATGGCACTCGTAGTGAGAGGTGTTTAAATTGAATTAACTCAGGAATTCACTTGCAAAGTCTCTGGAAAGTCGAAATATGTTGAGAGAGTTTAGTTAAATGAATTAATTATATGTGAAAATTAATTATATGTGAAGGAAAGGGGATTTGTAATCCTGTATCTGGGAAATTGGTAATGTTTTATCATTACAGTTTGTAGTTTTAAGTCAAGACTGCTCAATACCACATCTCTCACATGTTCCGATTGGTGCTACAGTGTTTGCTTATGAGTAGCAGAAAGATTTATCGGATGCTGCTAATCTCAGCTATGCTTATTATTGTAATGTGTAAAGTTATTTATAAGTGACAGCAATTTTATTTGAATTGATTATAGGCCTACTACCATTAATTTTTATGCTATTTCATTGAATTGTTGTTAATTTTAGTAGTATCTGATATATGGAATTTTGTGGGATTTAATGCTGTAGTTCAAATTGAAACCCTAGTTAATAGTGCCAGTGGTGTTTTGGGATTATGGCTTCCATTGTGGAACTTACTGGTGCAGACAGCAATACTAGTAGATCAACCAATCAATAGTTTATAGCTGTAAAAGAATTATTACTTTATGCAAGAGATTTTTGCAGCTGCAAGAGTTTTTGTCCTTTGTGAGGTGTCATGTATGATGCATTTGATCAATTTTTGTGTAATTCTGTTGCCAGGGAGAGTCGTCGCCAATTAAAAGGACAGGAAGCGCAAGCAGAAACAAAAGATCCGATGCAGTTATGATCGCAGAAGGTGTGGCCACTGTGGTTTTAATATCATCAGCATGTTTAGTTCACGTGCGTCTTAACCCTTAAACAACGAGTATACTTGGTTCCAGCGGTTTAAGGGTTAATATGGACAAGGCATTAATATCTTGAAGCATTGTGATATCGAAAACTAAAAAATTATTGTGATATAAATCGCATTTTGTCATTATTTTTGTTTAAAGTTGCTTCTTTCATAATTTTCATTTTGTCATGTTCGCAATTTTTATAATTTAACATGTTGGCCATCGTGATGAGACGGTCTCGTCAAGATGAAGGCTCCAGCACTGGCCATGACAAGACGGTCTCGTCATGTTGTTTATAGAGTTCTATGAACTTGTCGACGTCTCAGATCAAATGTATTTGGCTAGAGAATTATACAGAATTGCGTGATTTATTGATATATGGTAAAATACTTGGACACTGCCATATGGTTTTCAAGGCCATGTAGAAGGTGTTATCATCGTTTGAGAACTCCTAGTCTAATCTTTATGTTGGTTTAATTTTGCTGTTTATTTAGCTAAGGCTGCTTTTGGAGATTTGGACACTTCCGAAGGAAGAAGACTTAGAAAACGATCGAGTGAACCTGCAAAAGTAGAAGAGAAGAAGCAGACTCCAAGGCGATCTACTTCAAGGGTACTTAAATATAAAATCAGTTTACGTCAAGGCACCACTTGTGCCTGTATGAAGCAAATTATGCGTAATCAGTTGCAGTATTACTGAGATTTGATTTTGTAATTGAGTATGCAGTTCTATATTATTGGAAGGTTTTCATTGCAAATTAGTTTTAATTGGTATCTTTTTGTCTTTGTTTAAATTTGTCTGGAAGAGGAGAAAACTGTACTTAATGCAGATTTTATAACCGTGTGGGGTCCATTTTTGGATTAACCCATTAACTGGGGATCCCGGATACATCCGTCCATTTTACATTGTGTTACAGTTAAACACACGGTTAAGGGGTTAATGAATGGTGAAGGAATTACAGCTGTTGATTGTATATTACCATAGGTGTTTAAGATAATGTTGATATTATATTAAGGCGGTTCACAGTCTTTTTCCACAAAGGACCATATTTTTAGGATTTTTTAACGCGTACTATTTAAAAAATTCTGACCATACATGCCATTGTATATTATTATTATTATTATTATTATTATCCACGACAATTTATATAGCACAGTAACATAACTGGAGCTAAAGTCAAGAGCACTTTTCAAAGGAGTCACTTATAAGATATGTTAAATAAGTGTGTCTTTAGGAGCTTCTCAAAACAGCCAACAGAATTTGCATTAATCACACACACACACACGCACATATATATATATACACACAAATATACAAGTATAATACACTATTAGGTTGATTACTTTTCTATGTGCTTCAATTATTCCACAAACTGGACAGTTAATATGGTTATTGTTCCTAGAACATAATATGAGTCAGAGTCAATATAGCCTATCCAAGTATTACACAGCCTACTTTGGATATTTGCAGGTAACCCATTTATTTAGGCAAAGGTAGGTCCCGTACTCGAGTCCGAGCGTTGGGTTCTGGCACTTATCTCCGGTCTAGGCAATCAGCGACTTGAGTGGTATAGGCCATTAATCTGGGGTAGGTTGCCATTACTTTCCCCAGACCAACGTTTTATCTAGCAGCTTAACACTGCTTCTCATTTTGCCACCGCCCTCTAGTGAGCAAAGCTGAGTCGACCTTAGGGCTCCTGCGGGAATTGAACCCGCGACCTTCTGCTCCATCATCCAGCATTGTTACCACTCTGCTAACTTCCCACATTTATTTATTTAGGTTCAAAGTTGCCTCTCTTGACATCTCGGAGTTCTGTCCAAATTTGAAATGCTAACTATTTTAATGAACATGAGGTGCACCGTCACACGAACTACCAGCTGAGGTACAATTGTATGTGTATGGGAACTAGTTCAAAGTTAACAGAGAAGAAGAGTTACTCGATTCCTCCCACTTTATTCAGTTTCTATCTCCATTTGCCTATATGTAACTTTCCGTCACTGCAACTAAGTTCTGAACTGCATTTCTCTGTTGCCTACACAGAACAATGGTCATTCTCACCGCTGCCACGGCTCCCGCTTCTCTAGCTTTGGAAGGTCCTCCCATTGCACAGGTCATTGTTCCAGAATGCTCACCCAGAGTCATCCTATATCTTGTATCAATCTATCTCTTGTGCATGTGCATAGGTAAATAACATGTGTGGCAAACATGAGCTTACCGACCAATGCCTTATTTAGAATGCAGATGAAAATTTTGCCATTTTGAGCAAAAGCATTTGTCATAATTTTCTTGTGGGGAACAATTCCATTGACCAATTAAAACACAGAAGGTTGAATTTGACCAGGTTTGCTGCCACTGTTATGTTATAAGGGTTTTTTTTTTAGTGAACATTTGTAAATGTCTTGTAGTTTTAGTTGTGTAGTAATTATTTTTTTCAGAGAAAGGGCTCGACAAAAGCTGCTGACAAGAAGGAAGAGGAAGAGGAGGAAGAAACGGCAGAAGAGGCACAACCAGCGGAAAAGATCGGATCCAATGGAAAGCCTGAAGACAGTTCGGCGGCAGAGGCAGACGGAGTTGCGGAAGGTAAATCTGAAGAAGAGGAGAATGCAAAGCCGTCAGTGGACAAAAGTGGAAATAGCGACGACGCTGAGGCAAAGGACAGCAAAGAAAGTAAATCGGAGGATGTCGGGAAGGAAAGCAAAGGTGAACAGGCTGCTGAGGACGGGGATAAGGAGAAACCCAGCGAAGTAAAGTCAGCGTCGGGTTAAGTTTAAAAAAAATTATGTTGTGCATTCAGGTCCACATGAAACTGACTTACTATTGACTATTTCATCACCTTTATTGCATATTGAACTGGACTTTGTGTGTGCATGCAGAGGTGGTAACTCAAATGGTTTTATATTGGAAATTGTTACACACTAATTTGTTAGATCATTTTAAATGTTAAGAATATAGATTTTGCAGTTCTTTAAGGTTTTATTCGAATTCGTCTAATTTTTTTCTGTATTTTAGGGCTTTACAATTTTTGCAAGTGCTAACTGGGCCTGAATATTCAGCTGATAGTAATAGATAGTTTCTGCTTGCTTTGGTAGTCTTATAAATGCAGTTGTAAAGCATTAACATGATAAGTTATACTTAAATTGCACCTGTTTTTCTGTTGATTGATCAGCTCAATATACCAGCGTGAAATTTGTTACATTGGTTGTACAGTAGAACTTTGTTACATGTATAATGTATTTAGCAGGCATGTGAAATTCAGTATGTTATATCTGAGGGTATGCTACATCCAGTACCATCCATTACGATAGAACATAAAATGGAACGGTACATTGTGGTACACTATAACTGAGTCCGTAATATCAAAGTTCTACTGTATTTATGATTTAGATTCAGTTTTTCTAATGTGCTGCTGTTCTTTGTTGATGTTTGGTAAGTTATTGGCTACTGTTCTTAAATGCTATGAATCCTAGAATGCTACATGTACTTTGCTTTGCTTTGTATGCCAATTTAGTGGCATGTTGGTGAATAAAGATAAAATATCATCAACAGCCATGGCTTATCAGCCTGTTGGTATCAAATGCCTTCAATAAGTTTGCTCCCTTTCTTGCCTGTCCAGAGCTCTACGGCTTAACTGTTTTTCAGTTTACCCTTTGCTTCACCTTGCATCAGGGTTTGCTCTTGTTTAATTATAGATGGTTTTAAGTTTTTTAACCCTTCCAATGCATAGCATTTTGATCAGGCATTTCCTTTCATCAAAGCCAGATATCCTTTCTAGGACTACTTTTGAATTGTTTTGATGCTCTTTGACAATCTACTTATTTGAGTTGTTTCTAGTCTAATTCTGATAACTCACAATACAGCCCAAGTTATTGTTTGATCAATATTTTGTCGATTGCCTTTTGAATCTATGAAGGATTTTATTTTCTTGCTCTTTGAACTTTATCTGCACTATTTAACGTTGCTGCTGGTGCATGTTGTGCTGTACTAGGTATTGTTCCAAGCTCTTCTAGTTCTTTTATTCAAAGGTTTACAATGACCTGACTCAGAGATAAATTTATACAATGAATTTTGTCATTGTTCAGTTATAGTTAATGAAGTTCATTGTCCGGTTGTCATGTTGCTTTTAATTAATATTGTCTGTTGTTGAAGTTGTGTTTTGATGTGTACTGCTTCTAAATAAATTGAGTTTACAAATGCTATTTGAGGTATGGATAACTTCAGTGAGGTTTGAATATACCAGTTACAGCTTCATCATGGCATGACAGATGAACTTTCTTCAGTCGTTGAAGGAAGTTTGTTACGGTTGCTTTGAACTGGCAAATTCTAGTATCGGATTGTTTAATGACTAAAACCTTAGTGGCTGACTTTATGCCGGTGTAGAGATTCCAAAAACAAATTCTGTTAATTTGCATGTACTGATGCAGTTCCTTTTTTCTATTGTAGTTCTTTCTGATATGTGACACACTACTCTGTAATGGTCTTGACACTGGAGTGGTTTTAGTTTGTTATTGATATTGTTTCCAAGAAATTTTGCATGAAATTTACAAATAAGCAGCACACTGGTACTACCTTTGACAATGCCATATAAATCCCAAAGATTTTACTTGCTATATGCACAGCCTTTCAAGATCATCCGGTGTTTGTCATTGACATCCCAACGATGTCAAAGCGCCTTTGGCCTTGGCGATGTTACGGCGCTATAGAAGTTTTCTCAAATACATGAATACTGAAATACTAAAATGCATTGATATCTTGCACTTATATACTGTAACTATGTGTGTGTCTGCCTTCTAGAATATATTTCATATACTGTAGTATGCAGTTGCTGTTGGGAGCATATGTTGAGAGATTTGTTAAGGCAGCATTGTTGATACACTGACTTTGGCATTGACACTGACAATTCTTTTTTTAAACACAGTGTTTTTTAACTGATCAGCAGAATTTTCTCAGATGCGTTTTAATTGAAATTTCTTGTTTTGTCCAAATATTTTTACATTTTCCCAAATTCTGATATTTGTCTCTAGTTGGACGTGGGTCGTGATTGTTGCATTATATTCTAATATCAGGTCTATGATACTTACCAGCCTACAGCAACAGAGTACTAAACATTGTAAGTTGTATTTGATTGTATGCACTGTCGTAGACTGTAAGGATGTTTGAGGTAATTTTTATGTTTAGCGTTATAGTGGCTGGTCAATATATATTTTCCTCACGTTCAATGTGTCTTAGTTGTTTTTCAAGAATTGAAGTAACTGCTTCAAGTGGTATATTAATTATAATTGAGTAGTTGAACAGAGATGTAATAAATATTTATTGCATCTGAAAACATTGTCTAAATTATTGTGTCCTTTTAATTTGCAACTGGCTAGGCCAGGGGCGTAGCGTGGGAGGGGTATATCGATATATATACCCCAGAAATCATATATATATATATATATATATATATATATATATATATATATATATATATTACAGCATATATAATATATATCATCATCATCCAGCTCCATAGGTGCTGTACCCATAGGTGTTGACAGCCTGATTCACATATAGACTCCATCTTTTCTCGGTCCTGTGTTGCTCTGGTCAGTGTGTGCAACTCTGCGATCCCCATATAATATAATAAATATATATTATAATATATATATATATAACAGTATATATCCTATCCCTAATTTTACCCCCCCCCTCAGTCAAATTCCTGGCTATGCTCCTGGAATAGGTCAATACTAGGGACTTTGGATCTGTCATTATGGTTATTGCTCTAATTCCTGAAGCTTTTCTGTTTGAAATTTTCATTCATGAAATGACATAAGAAAAACCAAAAAAACAAAGCATTAGGATGGTTCATTTTTTGCTTTATGGAAGGAAACTGTTTTTAGTACCTACAGTGATACCTTGTTTGCTCACCACTGTTTGAATTGGCACATTTTGTGGCGGAGTGAAGTAGGCGGCCCAATGGGGCAACGGGGAAACAAAGATGGTAGCTCTACGGCTTATACCTCTACAGATATGTTGGTGCAAATTCTGGAATTTTTTAGCTGTGCACAGTTCTAAATCTAGACAAGGCATTGCATTCAAACAAACTATATGTATACTGTATACAGTGTCATAGTCAAGGGGGATTGAGGGTTAAAACCCCCTCAGGCGCCGACGAAAAAAATTTTAACGTGAGTTTCCATGCATTTTTAATGGGTCAATTACAATTGTATTGTAATTCAAAAAGTAATTAATTACATTTTGCCAATGTAATTGTAATTGTAATTGATCTTAGAAGTAAAAAGTTCAATTACATGTAATTGTAATTGTAATTGAGTGCCTGTTTTTGTAATTGTATATTGAGCTATTGTATATTGATTTACCAAATTACAGGAATGATTGAGTTTTATAAGTTCCACTTCCCAAAGCGTATTAGCATGTATGGGACTATGAGCCAAAGTTTTGTCAGAGTTATGAATGTATGGCAGTGAATACATTGGATGGTTAGTGAATTTTAAACCACAACGGTTATTGGTAAATGGACTCACTGCTCTGGTCTTGTTGCCATGCAAAAAAGGTCAACTTATTTACAAAGTTGCCTTTCAAATTGGAAGGGAACCAGCTTATCATTTGTCTACTTACTGTATACAGATCACATGTTGGCTGCATTCCTTCTGTTTGTGAAAATGAAAGTTTAAAACAGTAAAGATGAGCGTAAATAATTATCTGGATGAGTATTATGGAATTATTCTGAAAAGTCTGATGACTTTAATAATGCTGTTTCCAATGCAAATAGCTGGTGAAGTGAGTAAATTGTGTGGCGAATTAGTGTTATGCTCGAAAAAGGTTACTATGGGCCAACGGAAGGACAAGGAATTTGTTGACTCATTTGAGGTCCGCTTTGTCTGAGAAACGTTGTTCACGGTTTTTAAATAGGCTTAGATCCATATGACTTTGTTGAACTAATTTATGTTAATTATTTTAGACACTTAAGTTTATTAAAAGAAGCCCCATCTCTTTCTTGAAAGAGTAATGGTGTTATATAATTGTTAATTCGGTCTTGACACGTTTGTAATTGTAATTGTAATTGATCCCAATGTAATTGGCTGTAATTGTAATTGTAAGATTGACAAAAATCCGTATAATTGTAATGTAATTGTAATTAAATACCAAAACGTAATTGACCCATGTCTGGTTTCCATGCATTTTAAATTTTCGGACGCGGTTTTCAGGGTCAAAACCCCCATTGGGGCTGCTGACCAAAAGTTTTCAAGCGCCATAGCCGTGACGACCTTTTTTGCTTGTCAGCATCTGAAAGGAAAAATTTTAGAAGTAAAGACAGGATACATAGATAGGCAGTTGCGGCTCCATATTATGGGCCATGCAATTTATTGAGTGCCTGTTCTTAGTGGCTCCCCTGTTGGTACCCTATACTTAATGCTACATATATTCAACAACAAATGGTTGGCCCCATGATTAGAAGTTGCCACCCCAACGACCCCCATTTCCCAAATCCCGGAGCCGCCACTGTAGATAGGATGACCTTTTTTCTGCTTGTCAAGATTTTTCGAAAGTTGGCTACGGTCAAAACCAAAACCCCCTTCCGGAAATCTTGGCTACGCCACTGACTGTATATATACAGTCAGTGGCGTATTTAACATATGGCCATGTTTTCCTCCCTTTGGTCTTATTTGATAAATTTAAAAAAGGTCAACTTTTTCCCAAGTTGTAACTTGTCAGGTCGAAAGTGTCTGCCCCCCTTACCAAAATTCTAAATACGCCACTGTATACAGTATACAGATGGCACATGTTGGCTTCCATTCCTTCTGTTTGGTCATGAATGTGCGCTAGGCATACAAAACGTAAATTCTTGCGCAGACTCTTCTTAAATAATTATCTGGATGATACTACTACTAGCCTACCGCTACTATGCTATTGCTACTAATGCTGATGCTACTTTAGATTCCCTAGATTCGCATAGCTGGTCGATTGAGTGAATCGCTCCATGTGCCAAATATAGCTATACAGCTCGTTGTGAAGAAGACATTTAAATATGGGCCAACGGAAGGACAAGGGATAGGCCTATCTACATGTTGACTGTCCGCTTTGTCTGAGAGAACGTTAAAATCATAATATTCCTACTAAGACTTAGATCCTTCCGTCCCCTCTGGAACATTGGGTGACGAGTTTTCTTCAGCCGGCGGCACGATCGCTGGCAACTTCTCTTGCTTCGGCTGCTAACTCTAGCCCCATCTCTTTCATGTCTTCTGCGAGGGTGTTATATAATGTTTTTCTCGGTCTTCATCTGCCTCTTTTCCCGTCTTCTGGTCTCCAGTTCACTGTTTGAGCTGCGAGTCTTGATGGCATTCGCAAGATGTGAACAATGTATCTGCGTCTGCGCTCGCTACATAGATCGTTGCAGCTTACAATTAAATACCAATAAACAATATGAAAACAAGCCAGTCTTGTTTGTAACAGAGAGTTTTTTCAATTAAATTGGTCTGCAATACCATTTTCTTTAGAAGCCCCCTACATCCCCTAGAGTAAGAAAGTTGTTAATTCGGCCCTATAAACGTCTCTTTGTGTGAAACTTTTAGATACTCGTATATCCTGCTCTGTCCGGAATAACTTGCGTCATTTTTAACAGAACTAAGCTTATAACTAATATAAGCAGCACGCGTGTATAACATATAATATGCGAACATTCAATTTCCTGTCTCTGACAATGTTCTTAGAAGTGTTTCTTGGGCTCGTCAGCACAGGATTGAGTAAAGAAATTGAAGCATATCGTAAGAATTTTAGCTTTTGAAATACTGTAGTACCAGTGTAACAGCTAGTCTTATTGTCGCCAGCGAATGCAGCAACTGAACACATAGGCTTATAGCAGATGGTAGCTACATTGTTACCTGTAGGTCGGTCCAACTGTTGATGCAATTACACGCTGTGTTAATTATATACATGACACATCGTCTGATTGACTATCTATGTGCTTATCGATCAGCGTAATCTGAATAGACGGTTAGACGTAAACGTTTACACTGCGTAACATATGCCTAATGTTTTCTGAGTCAACTTCGTAGTTCTTTATTCCTATAGATTTATAATTAGGCCAATACTTTAGCGATTCAAGATTTTATTTCTATTGTTTGCAATAATTATAAATTATCAGTCAATTGTAGATTAGTCAAATCTCGAATATTTATTTATTTATTCAAGCGAGAACAGTAACTGTTATAGTCCAATATGCAGTGTAGGGTAGTAACAAATTACAAGTAACAATTACTGTAACAATTACTTTTTTGAGTAACAAGTATCGGGAATTGTTACATATCAAATCTTGTAACAAAGTAGCAGTAATAGTTGCTTTTTTGAAGTAACAGTAACAGATTTTGTGCTAATAACTTTAATGTTACTTTTGTTTCAATATATTTCTCAGATCCTGGACAATGCGGCTATTAACGTTTCTCAGTCAGGGATGTTCCGTTTTGATTGTGTTGACAGTTGATTTGCATCTGTTTGCCCAAAACAGCTTTATCCATGCTGATTTGAATGTGGCAAACAGTTTATTGTATGATCCCAAGCCCGTACGAAGTGGGGATGCAGAGGTGCAGCTGCACCCTCTGGAAAAAGTAGGAGGTGCAGTGCACCCCCTGGAAGACGAGGCAGGGGTGCAGATCTGCACCTCTTGGAATTTTCGACTCAAAGAGATATATATAATAAATTACCCTTTTTTGCTTGTCGACTCAAAAATATATAAGAAATTACCTTTTTGGCTTGTCGACTCAAAAATATATAGGGAATGACCTTTTTTGGCTTGTCAATTGAAAAATGTGACAACCAAACACCTCACCTCGGAAAATCTGCACCCTCTGCCAAAAATTCGTTCCGACGTGCCTGGGTCCAAGTACTTTACCGAACAGCATCTTTCAGACAGCCCAAAATGCCAATTCAACGACATGACGCCGGAAAGCGATATAAAAATATCCAGTGGTTGTTCCACCAGAGTAGCTGCACCTTTACGTATAGGCCTATGCCACTTTATGCAGTGTCATGCAAGAGAGTGGTGGGTGCCCAGAGCCAATTAAGCCTAAAAACGTTTTACAAGCAAAAAAATTAAGGCCGCCAAGTCAATTTTGGCACCCCATGTGGTCGGCGCCCGCGGCCACCGCCTCCCTCTGCACGCTACTGACTTTATGGAACGGCCCAATGATATAATACAAGCAAAATGAGTCTATTATGACATATCTATGATTATTTTAGACAATTATGAAGTATTTAGTCCCAATTATCGTGTCGTTTTTCATGGTTTGGGGGTTCATAACTTTATATGCTCAAGGGCGTTGAGGGACCTCAGGACGTCCTAGAAATCTGAAATAAAAAGTATTTGAATTCAATATTGATAGTAGCGTGGGAACCCGTCCAGTAGGCATAATATTTTGGAAGTTATATTTTTATAAACACCGCTACATTTACATGTTATGTTAACTATGTACTGCTGGTGTGACCTTTAGCTGTATAAACTGAAACTTTTGTCATTATTTCATATTGACATTTGAATATGATAATTTCAACTAATTTTATTAATATCATGCATGACAGCTAATTTAATATTTAAAATACAGCTCCAGTAATCATCTGTATAAACGGTGTAAATTGTTTGTGATATCAATTAAAAACGATTATAGTCGATTGTAACAACAGAGTAATTTTGTTACTTAAAGGCCTATGGCTGTAACAGTAATAACAATATGTTATATTTGAAATTTTGTAACAAGTAACAGTAACTAGTTACTTTGCAAAAGTAACATACCCAACACTGCCAATATGCTTCTAAACTATCTAAAGAGTGATTCGTGAACGCTAAATTTTTAGTGATTCATTTGACTTTTTCACAGCCACTGCGACACAAATTGGGGTGCTCGAATCTCCTGCATGTCTTTTTGCTATTGAAATTCACTTGCTGGTTGACAGCATTTACGTTTTGTGCCCATATGATATTGGATTGTATCGATGCTACGAGCGACAGTATCCTTTCCAACTTCTTACAGTGATTCATACAGATGAAATTAGGAGACCGTATAAGAGCTTCTACAGCAAAACCTCCAGCTGTTTCTACGTTCTAGGGTTGCCGAGTTACGACCATCACAGCCACTGCCACTGCCACAGCCACTTCACCATCAGATTCAAGAACAATCATCTGGAAATTCCAACTGGACGACCACACATTTTCAGAATTTGTCTCTTTTTCTGGATCCTCACCAGCCTTTACTCTCTCTTCTGATGGGGATTTATATTTGGTCTACGTCGATCGAAAAAATGACAAAGCTCGCCTTCTCATTTACGACTCCAGTGGCACAGTCAAGCAGAACTTTACAATAGGACGATATTCGCTTGAATCACAACTAAGCTTGTTGGTCTTTGGGGAACATATTTTCATCAACAGTGTTTTTAATGTCAGCGGAAAGGCAGGTGAATGGAGGATTGATGGATGGATGACAGAGAGACTGAAGGAGGGAAAAGACGATGGTCATATTATTTGGAATCGTTCACCTCGACAACTGAATGTGTCAGTAACAGAAAATGGAAATAGAGACTCTATAGCAGTAATTGAAGAAACCCGGATGTCGTTGCACAGAGCATATCTTTCGAAAACTTCATTCTTTGCTTGCTCGTGTAGTAATTGGTGGTCAATTCCTGATGGACGGTATGTACGTCTTGATGGGTGTGATCTGCATGAATTCTATTTGTGTTCTAATGCTTCGAATTGGTGCTCAAGAAGTGTTGAATTGTTTGGAAAACTCAGAACGTGGAAGAACTGTAAACTGTCGGCTGCGATAAAAGCCAAACAAAACTTGATTATATTTGAATATCCTTTAGAGATCTACAGCGTTCCATAAGAAACTGCGACTTTGTACATTTTACTATGCGTTAGTCTCTAAATTCTAGTGTCTCGTTTTATATTCTTGCACCAACATTGACTGTCATTTTATTCGATAGGCCCAGGGCCGCTGAGAGAAATTCCGGGCCCTGGAACAAACAATTTTTTGCGGGCCCTTAAGAAAAATTTCTCAAGTCTCCGAAAAACCTGACAAGCGAAACAAAAAAACTTATCGTCACCGGATCGGGGCCCCTGAAAACTCCGTGGACCCCGGTACAATGGATAGGCCTACAACTTGTAGCAAATAAAATCGCATATTAGAAAATAAACCTTCTTTGCGTCGATAGCTATGACACTCAACATAAGAAACTGCGACTTTGTACATTTTACTATGCGTTAGTCTCTAAATTCTAGTGTCTCGTTTTATATTCTTGCACCAACAGTAGATCTTCGCTATAACGTACTTCGCGGGTCTGTAAAGCTTAGTAAGCCTACGTTCAGTGGCGTCCATCCCCCAACTTTGAGTAAATTTTTGGCTCAGACCCCCAAGTTTGAAAAGGTCATTACTTCGACCCTTT